>OY284468.1:48746526-49271423 GCA_958336335.1 Dilophus febrilis
ATTAAAGAAAATAAATAACTACGTTATGATGTACAGTGCCTATAAAGTAATAACTGAATTTGATTTATATAAGTCTATGCAACGAGCTGTAGAAGAAGATAATAATGTACCGAATCAATATAATTTGGCAGATATTTGGACTTCATGGACACAACAAGTGGGTTTTCCAGTTGTATATGTTATGCGAAATTACGCAAATAACACATTAACAATAAGTCAAGAAAGATATTTAACTTATCCAATGGAAACAATGTCACCATTAACCTATTGGATACCAATAAATTTTGCAACGGCACAAAATCCCGATTTTTCTAGTACCATTGCGGATGATTGGTTACCGTCAAATGTACGATATAAAATAATTGAACAATCTGAAAAATACTCATGGGATGAAAATGATTGGATTTTAATAAATAAACAACAAACTGGTTACTATCGTGTACAATATGATCGAAAAAATTGGAATTTAATAACAGATGAATTGTGTTCTGGTGACTTCATGAACATTCATGCATTAAGTCGTTCACAACTTATCGACGATGCTTTTACGTTTGCTCGGTCAAATCGCTTAAGTTGGGATGTACCATTAAATATTATGCGTTATTTAGAATTTGAAAATGAATATCAACCATGGCTAGCCGCTACAAACCACTTAAAAAGTTTAAACAGATATTTCATCGGATTAGAAAATTACGAATTCTACAAGGTATACTATTATATTATTAATGAAATACATTCATTTATATTCCTTTAAGAATACATTTCTAAATTTCAGAAATTTATTATTAACATCACAGACCATCTATTTAATTTTACGGGTATTGAAGATATTGATGACGAACCCATAATAACGAAATACATACGAACAAAAGTTATTTACTGGGCTTGTTCGTTTGGTTCGATAAAATGTCGTGAATTGACGAATTCACGCCTGAAGGAATTGATAAATAATAATCGTACAATTCATCAAAATTTGAAAGATGTAATGTTTTGTGCAGGGATACGAAATGCCGACGAATTCGATATGAAACATTTTATAAATCGAATGTATAAAGATCATGAGGATAGGGGATATATTATGTTTGCGTTAGGATGTGCATCTGATGAGAATATACTAAAAGAATTATTAACATATACGTTAGACAAAGATACACCAGCCGTTCTTAGAACTAGAATAATAAATACAATATTTGATAATAGTCGATTGGGTTATAGTATGGCTGTACAATTTCTAATTGATAATGTTAATCAAACTTCGTTCATATTTTACGATAAATATGAAATTGAATTAACGATTTTAGACGTTGGAAAATATGCTACTGATGACATTTCTATTAATCAAGTAAATTTAATTAGTATATAGCAATAATGATGATTTTATATAACTCTAAAGTAAATATTTTTCCAGGCTGAAAAATTGTTCAAATTGTTAGAGAAAACTGAACATTTACAACCATACATAAAAAAAGCAAATGATAACATATTGCAAAATATACAGTGGGCTATGCTTAATCGACATAACATTGATGAATGGTTATCCAAGAATTTTGGATAAAAGATTATTATCAGATTATCTACCATAAATTCATTTAAATTATATTTACTATTATCTTTACTGTTATTTTTAGGACTCTGTACATCCGTTCATAACTATTCAATGTGGTTCTGATTAATTGATATGAAATTAGCATTCGCTTTATTAAATTATTTTCAACATCATTGATAGAAACGGAAATTTATTCCGATGTTTTGCAAATGGTGTAATTCGTACTCCGGTGACTGCTGCTATAGTTTTACCTAACACAATGATCATATACCGTATAATAATAAAATGTATCATAATTTTTTTGAATAATTTAATTTGTAATTAAAAATTTATTATATTGTAGATTACATATTAAACTATACAATTAAAAAGCATTCTAATCGTCCGTACACTAATAAATTGCAAATGTGAATAGAAAAATGTTTAAAACATTTTTTAATCATTTGATACAAATTGATAAGAGCGATAATTGCATAAACTCTATTTGTTTATTAATTCGTAATGATTTTTGTTTTAAAGCCGCAGTATACTAAAAATAAGCCGTAGTATAAAAAATAAAGTTGTTTTAAGCCGTAGTATAAAAAAATAATCAACACCGCATGTCAATCATTTATTAAAATATAGTGCATTTTATTTTATTGTGGTTTTTAGAATAACTAATAGCGAATAGTGTATAAGAATTTTTAAATCATATAAAATAAATAATATGTTAATTCATTGGATTGTTTTGATATGTATTTCATTTTTTCTAACTTTAATATCAACCCACATTACTCTATTAAAATACACAAATGTTTATGAAATCAATAGTTGTGTTGAATCTTTTGACTATTGTTTACCTAATACTACAACTCCAATCACGTACGATATCACAATAGAAACGCGTATACATGAAGGCAATTTCACGTTTTCAGGAAACGTTAAAATATATATAATGGCCACTGAAGAAACACAGACAATCGTTTTGAATCAAAAACAATTGAATATTATAAATGTTTATTTATGGACCATTGGGCATACAGAAATTCGTATCAATTGGGATTATGATAACACGGCAGAGCTGCTAACTATTTATTTAGCAGTTGGGCCATTGCTCATCAATAATTACTATACCATAGAGATTGAATATAATGGTCAATTAACAAACGAATTAGCAGGATTTTATCATTCATATTATTTGGATGATAATAATATCCGAAAGTAAGCTTACAACTAATACCGTAAAAATTAATATAATTACGTTTTAACTTTTAACAATTCACAAAAATAATTCTATTGTTAATTGTTACTATACACAATTTTTGGGATGGTATTAAAAAAATATTCATAGATACATCGGGTTAACACAATTTCAATCAAATAATGCACGTCGTGCTTTTCCATGTTATGATGAACCATCAATTAAATCACAATTTATTGTTAGAATACGACATCATGAAAGTTATTCTGCTTTGTCTAATTTGCAATTTAAATTTACAATTCAAAAGTAAGTAACATTATTGTATTCTAATTATTGTTGTATTCTAATTATTTGTTATTAAAAGCTTTTGGAACATCCTTATCACAACACCACTTATTTATAGTCTTATCTTCCAACTTATAATACTTGAATTGAAAATACAACGACTAATTGATTTTCAAGTACTTAAACAAAAAGAGTTATATATCGATAAATAAATTATGATTGAATTCGTAAACTTAAAGAATAAAGAACGATATTGTGATCATTAATCATTCAAGCGCTCATTTAATTTATTTTATTGCTAATCTGAACCCTACGAATGAAATAAATACATTATGTATTATATTGTATTCTACTGAATATTTGAAAAATGATATCAAAAATTATTCATCTTATCGTACACATATAAATAGTATCTTATACTACACTGTTTATGAACATAATCTATTTAATTATTTACTAGACAAACTTTCGTTTATTTTTGAAACAACAACAATATTATGAAAATCTCACATTCAAATTAATCTAGACAGATTAATAATATATGCATATCATGTCTATAGAAAATAGAAATGCATTATTATCATTGTATAGTTAACATTTATAAATAAATACTGCATCATATATATAATTTCTATTTTTTTAGCCAAGATCAAATGAAAACAACCGAATTTATTACAACAGCATTAACATCAACTAATTTAATAACATTTATTGTATCAGATTTTGTATACATTTATACTATTGATACTTATGGAATTGAACATTTTGTATATACAAGACCAAATTTAATAAATCATAGCCACTTCGCATTAGAACAAAGTGTTCTGGTATTAAACACAATTACAAACTATTCGAAATTAGAATTTTCTTTGGAACATATTGTTCATGTTGCTTTTCCTGATTTTTCTGAAGGAAAAACGGAACATTTAGGTTTAATTATGTATAGGTATTATAATTTCTAGTATAGAAAAAATACACATTTCGTTTTTTCTAATTGAATTTTAATATAATTTATAGAGAAACATCATTGTTATGGAATGACATTGATTCGAATTATATTAATCAAAAATTAATTCTAAATGTAATAGCACATGCATACATACATCAATGGTTTGAAAGTACAGTAACTTCAAAATGGACGAAATATTTTTGGTTAAATGAAGGACTAGCAACATTATTGGAAAATTATATAGCTGACCTGGTAAAATATCGTTCGTTTAACTATTTATAATATAATTAAGGTGAATGCCAGCACATATGAAGAGTCTTGCCTATGCATTTCAGATTTATCCAAATTTTCAATTAATAGACCAAATGGTAGTTCATACGATGCACATTGTTATGAAATCAGAGGCTTTATTCAACACCAATTCAAATTCTTATAATGCTGCAACTAATCATAAAACATTTGATAGTGGTAATTTTATTAAAATAAAAACAATAAGATAATTTTGATGGTTGACTAAGAATTTAGAATATAATAAAATGTCAAATATTAATCATTTATTCAATATAATGATTATTGAACGGACCTATGCAAAAGATAATATTGTGATTCACTGAGACTTTGCGGTTCGTTTAATTAATAATTAATATTTACTTTTGAGCATAATTAACAACCAAACGAAATTATAATTGTATTATTTATTACGATCATTTTGAATTAATCTATGTATTATTTATAATGCATAACATTGAAATTAAAATCATTTTTAGTTGCTTGCATCTTACGGATGTTTATGAATGCATTTACGGCAATAAGTTTTCAAAAGGGTTTAAATTATTATTTAACCGAGAGGTAAAAACTTTCTATAATGATCTATATGTTTGAACGTGATTTTTTAATTTATTTAAAAAATAAACCCTAAACAACATACGTTAATATTTTTTTATGTTGAACAGGGAAGAAGATTTTTTTAATGCCATTGAAGAATCAGTCAAACAAGATGGAACTTTAGCATTAGATAAAAATGTTAAAGTTATAATGTCTTCATGGACCGAACAAAATGGTTATCCAATTGTGTATATTAATCGTAATTATAAAAAAAATTATACTGAGATAAGTCAACAGCGATTTTTACCACATCATAGCGAATCGGTGAATTTAAATACTAAGTTTTGGATTCCTTTAAATTTTGTTTCTACTCAAAATTATGATTATTCGGAAATAACGCCCGACGATTGGCTACATGAACATTATAAAATAATAAATCGTGATGAAATGGTGAATTGGAATTCAAACGATTGGATAATTTGTAATAAACAACAAAGTGGGTATTTTCGAGTTCAATATGATCATAATAATTGGAATTTACTAATAAATGAATTAAACAATGGTGATATAAATCGAATTCATGTACTAAATCGAGCGCAACTAATAGACGATTCATTAACATTTGCTGAATCAAATCGATTAAGTTGGCATATACCATTTCAATTAATCACTTATTTAACCAACGAATATGATTATTTGCCATGGGCAGCATTTGAAAATCATTTAAATTATTTTAAAAGATATGTACCAGGTTTACATGATTATGGAGTCTATCAGGCATGTGTACCAATTTATTGATATTGTCATTCTGAATTGTTCATATCAATATTAGCCGTTTGTCGTTTATTTTTAACTTTATAGAATTTTATACGTAAATTAATTGTAAATGCATTTAACTATTATGGTGTTGAAGACATCGAAACTAATACATTATTGCCAATCAAATACATGCGATCATTATCAATTAGCTTAGCATGTTCGGTGGGCTTAGAAACATGTTTAAAAATAACGAATGAACGTTTAAATCAATTGATGAATGCAGACAAAGAAATTCATCCAAATTTAAGAGATGTGTTGTATTGTGCTGGCTTACGCACGGCTAACGTTAATGCAAAGAACTATTTTTGGAATCGGATGTTACTTTGTTCAAGTATCATAGAGCAAAACCAAATTATAAATGGATTAGGATGTATTTCCAACATAGAATTATTATCAGATTACTTATTGCAAACTCTTAATATGTCAATATCGCAGAGTATTAGGCAAAATATATTTAATTCTGTTTATCAAAATAGCCAAAATGGATTATTGCTGGCAATTAAATATTTAAGCCATAATTTTTCACAATTGCGTTCAATTTTTAATACAGATGAACAATTTAGTTCAGCATTTATCGAATTAGCTAAGCGTTCTTCTAGACCAGACATCATAATCGAGGTAAAGTCCTATGTAATATTTTAATGGTTATACATTATAAAATTATAATGCTTTCATTTATTTTATTTTCATAACTTTAATTATTTCCATAACTTTAATTGTTAGATGGAAAACTTACTTGAAATTGCCCAATTAAATGCAATGACAATGGATGCAATCAACAGAGCACATGACAATTTATTTGAAAATATAAAATGGATAACTTTAAATGGACAATCCATATTTAACTGGCTCTATAACAATCAATAATGTATGTTTTACACGTACAGGAAATAAAATTTCAGATATTATATTATATGTGTTTCAAACGCTTTTGTTTCATTTGCATCCATAAAACCTAAAATAAAATAAAGATAATTATTTAATACGTTTGTATGAATGATTTGACATAATTAATATGAAAAAAATCACATTTAAAAAAAAACAATTTTTGATAAAGTATCTATATTTAATTATCAATATAATGTTATTAATTAATGGTGTGAATATTACTTATCACGACAAATTATAAAAATTCTCTGTGAATCACATTTTTTATCTTACTAAAAAAATTTTTTATTGGTGTAATAATATTTATTTTGTTAAATTGAAATATAACAACATATTATAGAAATCATTATATTTTGGTTACAATATTTAATACGAAATTGGGTCTCAATTATATAAATGCTCTATTATAGGATTAGGATTATAGGATAGTTATACCGTTATTTATATCTATGAAAAAAAAAACTTTTATAATTTTATAATAATCATTATCGAAGTTATATCTGTCAAGTAATTACTTAAAGAATTACATTTAAGTATTGGTACTATATATTTAATGGTATTCTCTTGTAATTTAGTTGTGTCCTGATTGTATATACATATATTCCTAAATTAAGAAATTTACGCGACATATAAATATTTGACATTCATATACAACAAAATATAAATAACACAAACTAACTATTATTAGATACGTTTTTATTCCATGGGTAATTTAAAAAGGGCAACTAATATATATATTTATTATATCACAAATTTAAAAAATTCTTAAAATGTTATTATTTAAAAAAATATAAACTTATTTTGAACTAAACGAAATTAACACTACTCTTGCTTGCTAATCGTATCTATTCAACCATGATCAGCGCTTTTTTTCGATCAAAATTTAATAAAATCATGATACAGTTGATAAGTACAAACAATCTATAACAACAATGCTACACATATTTTTATTTGGCTTTCGAAGTATATTTGTAATGGTAAATCAAATGTCATTTCAATAAATCGGTTAAGAGCTAAACCTATTATATTCTAATCGATCAATTAAGGTTACAATTTTGAAATAGAAAAATATGACATAATTATAGTCCCTTAAAATATAGGAATATAAAACTTTCTTTAAAATATGCTTTCGAATATATCGAAAAAACCATAAATACTGTCTAATCTAATACTTTTTATTTGGAAGAAAATATAACATTTTTTTTAATTCTAAAACTTAAAATGGAAAAAAAACTAAATACTACAATATATTCAAACAATATAAAGCCTTGCAGTTATATCTCATTTGAACAGATACGTTAACAGCCCTTGCTACGAATCGAATCCATTTTCAATAAACATTATCACCTCCATTTAACGTTACTCGATGCTCTTTGACTAAGTATTATTAATAAATTGTGTTCTATTGCAATATGAATTAAAATATCGATTAAATTATAAATGAAAAACATTAGATTATAAAGCACGCATTCCTGTTTTGATTTATGTAAGTTTCAAACGTTATCTAAATTATCGAGGATATTTATACTAATAATTATAAATTTAAATGATGCATTTAAAATATATAAATACCCATTTTAAGCATTAATTTCTATTTTGTATATTATATGTGCGTTCAACGAAATTATGACATTTTAAAATTCATAGAGTTTTGCAAAGCATTTAATTCAATAATATTAAAATAACTTTATATGTTATATATTTATATATGTAAATATGAGAGCACTTGAACATTATTTAGTTGCTAAATGTATATAGATACAGATATTATAATAACTTATCAGATAACAAGTATGTAAAAAAATTATTATATCTAATATATGGTGGACAATAGATACAAATAAAATAAAATAAAATATATTCTGTTTAAAAAAATATAAATCAGTATATTTTAGCCTAATGTGCGTAATTGTGTCAAAAGTGTAAAAAATGATTCGATATGTTTTAATTATTTTCTTTCAAATAATTTCAATAAATTATTGTTTTTTAAATTCTGAATTACCTGTTATAATACCTCTCGTAGAAAATGTAATGTCAGTACCCCGAGATACATCAATTTCATATAGATTACCTAATAATACAATACCTTTACATTATAATATTTCAATTCGAACAAATGTCGATAGTGAAATTGACAAATTTAATTTTACGGGACGTGTACAAATTGATATTAGTATACTAGAATCAACAAATAGTATTATAGTCCATCAACGTCAATTAAATATTTTAAGTGTCGAGCTAAAAACAAATGAATTGAATCCTATTTCAATAGATATTATGGAAACAATGTATAATACAGACACTGAATTCTTACATATTTTTAGTTCAGAAATTTTGAATTCAGATACAATGTATACCTTGATAATTGAATATTCGGGCGTCTTAAGAACCGACGATGCGGGATTTTATCGATCCTCATACATTAATGATGACGGGGACATAATGTAAGTATAATCATAGTTATCATAGTTTTTCATTCTATTATATTCATCACATTCAAATAAGAAAACCAAATAATTCTTAATGCGTATATAGATATCATGCAACAACCCAATTTGAATCTACAGATGCACGTCACGGGTTTCCTTGTTTTGATGAACCGGCACTAAAAGCAACATTCAAAATTGAAATTACACATGGTTCGAAATATCATGCGATATCGAACATGGATTACGAAGTTATTAGAGAAAAGTAAAACAAAATAAAAAATCTGTCTGGAAAATTATTTATTAAATCAAATGTTAATAATATGTTTACAGTGAGGATCAAACGAAAACAACCGTTTTTAAACAAACACCATTAATGTCAACATATTTAATTGCATATATAATTTCTGACTTTGAGCATATTGAGCAATTTGATGACAGTCACAATGTAAATCATCGTTCTTTTGCGCGGCCAAATGCAATACATAAACTTCCGCTTTCACTAGATGTAGGAATTAGAATATTACAAGAGCTATCCGATTATTTGCAAGTAAACTATTCATTATCAAAAATTGATCAAGTAGCTATACCAAACTTTGCTGCCGGTGCAATGGAAAACTGGGGATTAGTCACATACAGGTAACGCAATTGTGAATATTAATTTGTTAACATACGATATAATTCAATATGTGTATATCACATTAATTTCAGAGAAACGCAATTTCTTTATGACGAAAACGTTGACACACATGTAACGAAATTGAACGCCGTATCTACAATCGCTCATGAATATGTTCATCAATGGTTTGGAAATTTGGTCAGCCCAATGTGGTGGACTTATTTATGGCTAAATGAGGGGTTCGCTACACTATATGCCAGCTATGCAACCGATTTGGTACGTGTTATTTTATACTACTATATGCACAATATATAAATGAAAATAAATATCAGTTTTTTTAACAATTTATTAATATTTGAAGAAACCAATTTCTTAAAGAATTATATGAATTGCATTTCTTAATATCTGGATTATGATCATTTATAATTTAAAATTAAAAGTTGTATTAGCGCGGAAAATTCTTATTTAAATATTGAAAAATTCAATTAAAACTATTAATAGGTATTTTCATCATTAAAATAAATTTTTAAATTTAATATATAATCATGAATAAATTCAAAATAACAGTTTCAATACTTGGCAAATCCTGATTTCAGAATCCTTTCCATATTAATATAAATACAATAACTTGTTTTACTTTAGGTACAAATTAAAATACTTAAATATTTTCTAAAATATTATAAATTCTAAATGTAGGAGCAAAAAATCTAAATGAAAAATAATATTTAGAATCACTTCGATAAATTAATTTGAATTGTAAAAGTTTTGTTCATTCTTGAAATATATATATGCTGGTTATATAGAAATTAATTATTTTAATAATATTTACAGATTTATCCAGATTGGCATTTAATGGATTATTTCGTTTCAAATACATTACAAAGTGTTTTTGAATCAGACGCATTATTAGCGAGTCGTTCGATGTCACACTATATTGAAAGTCCTCAAGAAATTTCTCGAATATTTGACAATATTGCTTATTCAAAATGTAAACAATTCTTATTATTGATATGAAAAAAGAAATTATAGTTATTTAAGGAGTAATCCAAAATTCGCATTCCTTATATTTCATTCAAATTAACTCTTAATTAATTTATTAACAGCTGGAAGTGTTTTGAGAATGTTTTTAAATGCGTTTACTGAAGCCAGTTTCAAGAAAGGTTTAACCCGTTATTTATCGAATATGTAAGTTTATTTTATTATATAATCATTTTTTTTACATCGAGGTAAATAAAGATATTTTTTTATTTGCAATTAATTAAGGGAATATGATGCAGCAACTGAAGATGATCTTTTTGATGCCCTTGAAGAAGCAACAAAAGATGATAGAACCATAGCAAGTGATTTAAATGTAGCAACAATTATGAAATCATGGACAACACAAAGTGGTTATCCAGTATTATATGTTCTGCGTAATTATGTAGATGGTTCAATTCGAATTGGGCAAGAACGATATTTAACCTATCCTACAAGCACCATCAGCGATAATACTTATTGGATACCCCTAACTTATACAACAGCCAATATATCCGATTTCTCAAACACCCATGCAATGGATTGGTTACCACAAAATGTACGAAGTAAAAGAATTGTACCAAGTGAAATAAAATCGTGGTCAAAAGATGAATGGGTGATATTCAATTTGCAACATAGCGGATATTATCGCGTACAATACGATCGTCACAATTGGGACTTAATTACATACGATCTGTACATAAATGATTTTAAAAGAATACATCAACTTAGTCGATCACAATTAATAAACGATGCCTTTACATTTGCACGAGGCAATACACTTCCTTGGGAAGTACCGTTAAACTTGATCAGATATATGAAAAACGAAACCGAATACGTACCTTGGGCTTCTGCAGTTCGCCAGATCAATTATTTATCACGTTATATAAGTGGTAACAATAACTACGAAATATATCGGGTAAACTTTTTAATATTAATATATTGATATCTTAATATATGTTACACCTTTCATAAATTAAATAAAATGTATTCAGTTAATAATTAATTACTCATTTTAGGAATATATCAGAAATTTAACGGAAAACTATTTTACAGCTCTTGGTATTTATGACATTTCAAATGAACCTTGGTTAAATAAGTTTTCAAGAGTACTTATGATAAATTTGTCATGTACAATGGGTTCACAAAATTGTAGAATACTCACAAACAATCATATAAAGGCATGGATACAAGGCGAAGCAACAATACATCAGAATGTAAGAGATGTTATATTTTGTGCAGGTCTTCGTAATGCTGATATAAATGATTTTAACCAAATATGGGAGAGAATGATAAATAATTTAGATGGTCATCAAAATAGGTTATTAAATGCAATGGGTTGCATGTCAAATGAAGATCTATTAAATCAATACCTTTATCGAATGCTAGACAATAGTTTAAATTCCACAATCAAAAATAATATATTTTCTGGAGTTTACCAAAACAGTTTAGAAGGTTTACGTCTTAGTATTCATTTTATGATCGAAAATTTAGAAAACATAGAATCTATATTTACATCAATGAATAATGTTGAGGCCGCAATATTGGGTTTGTCTCAAAGATCAACCAATGAAGAAATACATACAGAAGTAATCCAAAATATATTAAAAGCATTAAATATTCATAAACAATTAAAAAAAGTAACGTTTCTAAAATAATTTCATTTCAGTTTTTATCCTTGCTGAATGCCATACTTAATATGCAAAATATTACGGATAGCGTTAAAGATAGAGTAAACCAAAATATATTAGAGATTTTAAGTTGGAAGACAGCTAATAAAGACCATTTAGATACTATTATTTTAACATTAAATGAACCGTTGGAACCGCCAATTACCATACCAATCGATCCAACCGAACAACCAACAGAAATACCAACCCCAACACCAACACCAACACCAACACCAACGCCAACTCAAACAGTAACCCAACCACCAATAGTAACACCAACGCCCACTACTGCACCAGGAACTGCTTCAATGATTAGTATTTCTACTTTTTTGTTGTCTTTCACAATAATCAAATTATTTATATAATTTATATAATCGATCGGTTATTTAAAAAATATTTAACTTTTTCTATATCCCAAAAATTGTTAAATTAAATCATAAACAATTTCAGAATTGAATTGTAGTATAATAGTATTCATTCATTCATAAAATCATTCAGTAATTTAATTTTTTTTGATCTTCAACGCTTTGATGAATGAACTAAACAGTTATTAACTGATGAACTATTAATGTGCATATTAAGTATTTTTTTATAAAAATTAAATATCATGTTTGTAGTTAGTACTATTTCAAATGTTATCTATTTTATCTTAAGTGAAAATAGGAAGACATTTTTTAAATTTTTGTAATTTTTGATTTATGCATAATCTATGTTTAATGCTCTATGCAGAAATAAATGAATACAAATTGAAACCAATAATTTAACGATTATTAGCCTTTTCCATTTGCTCGAATTTTAAATATGCATTTAATAGACGTTTGATTAATTAGTATTACGGTATTATGCAATTTCGTCAAATCTTAATCGTTATCGACTATCATTAACACAGAAAAATATGTATATTTGGTTATATGACATACATCACATATATTTTAAATTTTAATAATGTTATCTTCAAATTTAATAAACATATTTTTGGATATCTTAATAAAATAATAAAATATAAATTATTAAGTATTTCAAATTTCATATATAATACGTATCGTGTACACTTATAATTATAATTAGTTGTGTATTTATATAAATTATTAATCATAAATCATTTATTGGATAACTGACTTGGCATTGACTTATTGATATTAACTAAACTTTATTAATTATTAATATTAATTAAACTTTGAGTAAAATCCAAAAATAAACAAAATATAACCAAAATACTGATTTAGAGATATTTATAAATATGCCAAAGAAAAGCAAAACAATAATAACCATATATTAAGAAGATACACTGATGTCGAATTATTATCAATCTTTTGTTCAATCCATTTGTCAATTATCGGTTGATGCTTTTCGACCCATATAATGTTTTCGCGGCCCATTTTTAATGCTGATAACGCGGCTGTTAAAGCATTTGTGTCCGGTTCAATTATAGTTTTATATTTCTCTACAGTTCTATTTAACTGTTTAAATAATTTTATTTAAATATAATTGACGCTTTGTTTTTAATACAGATTCATTTGTTATAATATACCTTCGTATGCAATTCATCATTTATTATCCACGGACCAAGCAAATTGAAAATTTGCGGCATTGCATCTATTCCAATACTTTAAAATATTTTCATTAGATGATTAATTATTTATTTTTCGAAATAAAATATAAATTGCCTAATTTCGTGCATATACCTTTTACGTATGGTGTTATAAAATTGAAATAAATAATTTAATGCTACATCAGTACCTTCATAGCTTCCTTGTATAATCGATCGAAATATTGGTAAACCTTGATATAATTGATTTTGCTCTATTGCAATATCCAAGTATCTAGAATGATATACATATTTTATTGGAATAAAATACAATGTCATTAATATTTACTTGTTTAAAAATGTAGCATTGCTACTACAACCAATGCCATTAATAACACGAGTCAATAAATCATCTTCACGTGTTTCCATAGCTAAATCCAAGAAATAGATCTCCAATAATGCAATGGCTTCATTCGAACCGTAACGCGCAATTGTACAAAATATAATTTCTTTTATTTCTTCTAAAACATCAGTATTATCAATCTGTATATTTATAAATTAAGAAGAGACACTTATTGAATATTGAATAGAAATTTTGTATTATATAATTTTTTACAATGGCATTAAACATAGTATTTGCATCGTTAATACAATCTTCCAAACCGGATTGACAAGCCCATTTGGCAGTATTAAGTCGATGTATACGTAAAACATGATCAATTTCATCGGTAACTAAACGTACGGTTGAATAAACATACCAGTTATATTTTGTACGAATATGTTAAAATTATTATACGATTTAGATCCACGCAAAATTCTGTCAAAATACGTTAGCGCATTCGAGGCTGTTATCCATGGGATAAAATCAATTTCTTGTTGTAAATAATTAAGCACATCAAATGTAATTGTGAAATTTAACAGGTTAGTTTTTGCTAAATTTACCGAATCATCAATTAATTGGGCTCGGTTCAAAACATGAATACTCATAAAATTATCAGAATTCAATTCATGTATCAACAATTGCCAATTATGATTATCGTAATTAACACGATAGTATCCAGTCACTTGTTTATTTAGAATAATCCAATTTTGATTGGATTCCAGTGGACCGCCAAATTTTATGGAACCATTTACCAACCAATAATTTGTAGAAATATCATTAAAATTAGGATTTATTCTGGTGGCAATATTAATTGGGATCGCATAACGTGTTAATAAATCTTCCCCATTCATCAAAAATCGTTGTTGTTTCAATACTATTTCATTAGTATCATAATTGCGGTCAGCGAATACAACGGGATATCCTGGTTGATTAGACCATGTTTCCATTAATACTTTAAAGTCGTCTGGAGTTTGTATATTTAACTCCTTGATTGTTGTATCGAATTGATTGAACAAATAATCGGGATTTGTTGTCAAATAGCTTCTTTGACTAACATAATTTTGTAGAATCTGTTGAAATGCATCCATACCGATTACACACTGAAACATTCGTATTACCGATGAAGCTATTGATAAAGTAGTGGTATAACTCAAAACAATATACTTTAGATAAAGAGTTATATTTCATTGGACGTCACATGACTTACATTTAGCATACACAATATAATCAAACATATTGTTTATTACATCAGGTTCCAATACTTCGGATGTCATTGCTCTTGACATTATTTTATCATCAGATGCCATTGACGATTGTACATTATTCACTATATATTGATCCATAATTCGCCATTCGGGAATTAACTAATATGTATTTCATTTTATTATAAATAATAATGTTTCAATGAAAGTTATTTTAATGAGTTTTTATAAGAGATATTCAGCCAACGTATGCTATTTTACATACCATTGCAGTACCATAATATTCAAAATATCTGGCGAAACCTTCGCTTAACCATATATATTTCCACCATTCCGGTGTTACTTCATTACCGAACCACATGTGAGCCAATCCATGCATTATTAACAATGCACCTGATTGATGGGTTCTAGCGAAACTCAAACGTGGATTTTCATAATCATAATATAATAACGGGTCTCTATATACAAAATAAAACACCATGTCAATCAAATCTTATATCGAAAACTATAAACAAACAAACAACAAACCTAAATGTAATTATACCCCAGTTTTCCATTGCTCCAAAAGAAAAATCAGGAATTGATGCTAAGTCACGTTTTGGCAATTGATATTTACGGTTTAAAAATGTTTCTAGATATGACAACGAGCGATTTGCATAATCTATTGCAAAATTTAATCTGTGCCTAAAATGTGGCTATTTGTTGAATGAATGAAATTTGATACCATATATTTTTGGTATATTATTTTAATAAAAGATGGAGAATTTAAATACATACTGGTGCAAATACCCGGATGAAATCATTCTTACTTGATAGATGCTCATAATTTGAAACCAAAAATCCTACTAAATATGTGGACATTTTAACATTAGTATTTTGAAATCGGGTAAGAACTTCGTCAGCATTAATTCTATACAGAGAATAAGAGGAAATTTTAATTAATTTCTAGTTTATAAATCTATTCTATATACCTATACGCTGATACACATAATTTATAGAGTCGAATTCCATAAGCAAGGTACGCTGACTTAAAAAAAACCACATTATGTGATATTAAAGGAAGAATTATATTTCTTGGCTAAGTTTAGCGATAAAAATATAAATATTTAAGTGTTTAAATCAGGGGTGTGGAGTCGGAGTCGGAGTCGGAGTCGAGGAGTCGGTTATATTTGAGTGGAGTCGGAGTCGGAGTCGGAGTCGAAATATTTGGACCGACTGCTCGACTCCAACACATTAATAATCAATTACATTTTTCACTTTTTTTTAAATTTCATTGATTTTTTCATATTATTAATTATTAAAGTAAACATCAGAAGGTTTTGTCTTTTATAATACAAATATTGAATAATTGAGTATACTAAACCCAATTTATATATAGGAGTAAAAAATGGTATGGCATTTGTTAATGGAAAATGTAGAATATCGTATATTCACGTATAAACACTTCGCAGTGCATATATATTAAATCCCAATAACAATATTTGTATATGCGTATTTTATAAAGAATGGCATGGCAGAAACTGATAAATTCAGTTTAGAATTCATTGAATGCCTAAAGAGGGTGGAAACATTCGATCGAAGTAGCAATTTAGATGTGCGTAGTGCGATAGCAAATATCCAGAAATTGTACAACATGCTGCACTGTTAGCCACCGCACTACCACCAACCCAATTCAATGTGGAGCGTTTATTTTCGGCTTTACGCATAATAAAATCAGATTTGCGAGCAAATATGAAAGAAGATTTGTTTGATGCCATTTTATTTTTAAGAACTAATTTTTAAGGAAGAATAAAGAATATATGCGTTATTTAAATGAAATTATTTATTATTTTTATTATTAAATTAAACGGAAATCCGAAAATAAAAATGAAACTGAAGTTAATAAGAATTATAAATGTAGTTAATTCATATATGTAAAATCATTAAATATAACTTATTTCCCTTAAAACATTATAAAATTCTATAAAGCTGGAGTCGGAGTCGGAGTCGGAGTCGATATATGAGTTCTGGTTGGAGTCGGAGTCGGAGTCGGAGTCGATCGAAAATTGGGCCGACTCCACAACCCTGGTTTAAATGCTTCGAAATTTTACGCTTACATACACGTCTGATATCTGATATGTGTTTGTTCTCACTGTTTTTGGAATTCTTTTTTACCGTTCCGTAGTCGTGCGTTCTAACAATCTGCCGTATTTGAAAATATATTATAAGTTTATTTCTTACACATATATTTTATGGTTTATTATTTCTTTTTTATTATAGCTTATTTTGGAATTCCGACGGTACTTATATTTTAAACGCGATAAATTAATTCGTTTTTTCAAATCATTCAAAATGAAATCTAATGTGATTTTTTTTTAATTTAGGTAAACATTAACGAAAAATTCTGAAACTTTACTTTTAAATCACAATTGATATATATATAATAAATTTGTTTTAAAATTATACAATATTGACTTACATTGTTTTATCAAATTCTGGCATATTGGAAATTGCTATATATTGAATATCATGAATAATATTTATTTGAAAAAATGCCTTAAAATGTGGTTCATCGAAACAGGGAAATACCATACGGGCGTATGTTCCTTCCATTTGAGTAACAGCTAAGCGACTTAATAAAATAATAAATCGATCGAATAAAAAAACAACCAATACATACATAAAACTAACATTTTTTGAGGATTCATAACGATTATTAAAGTTACAACCTATTACTTACGTATTTAATCCATTACTATCGGTATAAGTACTATAATATAAACCTTTTAAATTACTTGTTATAATACTAGAAAAATTTAAATGCAATTGGTATTCGCCTGATTGTAATTCGTCCATAAATTGAAATTCTATTACTTCATTCCTTTTTTCTGAAATACTTACAGCCTGAACTGCAGTTTGTGCATTATTTATTAACAAAAAAGAATCCCTAACAATGATTAAATCTTTAAAATTTAATTGTATTATATTTGTTGATGAAATTATTGTTATATAAATGATAACATTTCCCGAAAATGTTAACAACGACAAATGGATTTTTAACCATAATTCATATTGATTTGGAAAAATATTTTCCGATAATCTCGTAAAATTTACTGTTTCAGTAACTTCCCTCGGGATATCATCACTTAATTTTGTATAATATGCATTCACACAAACAAATAATATTACAATCATTTGAATATACAAAATTTTCGTTTTCAAACACATATTTGATTATATACACTTATTTTACCAATTACAAGATGTACATAATTCAACCATTCGCAATTAAATAATATTTAAAATTAATATAAAAGATTAATAACTTGAATAAAGATTAAACAAAAGTATATATTGATATTTATCACCGACATATCAGTTATTTATTACTTAAACATGTTATATACTTAAAAAAAAGGAGCCGGCATAATTGAATTGCAGCATTTCATATATTATCTTTTAAGATTAGCTTTTAGTCCACGCAGACTGATAATGCTAATAAACTGTATTATTTTTCCCCATAAATTAAATCATTATAATTAATATATGTATTAGTAATAATTGTATTTATTTACATCTGTCCTTATCACGTATGAAATTTGAAAAATAAATGCTCCAAAACTTTAATAGTAATAAAAGGCAATATCAATGTTGAATTCAATATTTTTTATAAGTAACATATATTATTCTTAATTTAACTATTTATTTATTTTAATAAATCAATATATAGAAAATTGGAATTGAATTGGCAAATTGAAGTTCATAAAAAATGGATATGAATCGGTTATCTAAATTAAAAATATTTAAATATAAGAATTCACCTTCACTTCTTCAGTTATCTATTATATTTATACATTAAATTGTAGCTATCGATGACGTACTTAAATATATAAATAGTAAATACACTTAATGACGAATGTTTATACTTAAGCACAAATTTTCTACAAATATATAAACATTTATTGACAAAACATAATAATGTTATCAATATCATCGTAGTTGTGATAAGATAATTCTATGAATAATTTTATATTATATAAGACAATTATTATTAACCATTGATAATTTAAATACTATTATTATATTATAGAACCTAATATAATAAAACATAATTTAATTTAATCAAACTATTTCTGAATGTAAACATAATTTGTTTACTATATAGATTTATAGAAATGTTGGAAATTGAATTCAATAACAGGCTCCGAATGTATATTAATTTTTTTTTATTCAAACACTATAAGACGTGACCTACCCATCAAACTTTAGAAATATTAAATACAAAAGATTACAGAACTACAAAAAATAATCGAAAACGAAAATAATATGGTATTGAAATTATGATATGCTATAATATATATCTTTTATGGGTTCGTAAATAACTTATATTAATTATATTACTTTGTTTCCTATACTAAAAATAAACTTTTATTTACGCATACATTTACGTAAATAAGTGTATAAACGTGTATATGTCAGCGATAAGAAATTGATAAGATGAAAACAATATTATTAATAATTTATTAAATAGACGAAATTAAGAATCAGTATTTTGCTGTTGAAAATGTGTAACTAACATAATTTTGTTACTTTAATGTATATACACTTTTCACTTTATATCATGTACCATAAATTGTACTACTTTTGTGATGATTCTGCGATCGTTGTAAAACTATTATCTAAACATATCCTTGGTTACCGAACACCCGAATCGTTTAATAAATTTATTAAATTTGAGAAATGTTAACGTTTTGCATAAAATTTATTAAATAAAGCATGCATTAGGATAATTAATTAATAATCAATTTATAATGTTCGTTAGAAATATGACAAATGTGGCTATATTATTAGGGCATAATATATTAAACACATGCATTATGTATTGTCTGAATCGAGAGTAATTATTATTCCTTTTAAATGTTTGATGAAATTCTATGCCCGCTGACGAACACAATTACGTGATGATAATATTGTTAAATAAATAATAGAAACATTCTTTAATGCTTACTAATTGTAAAATGAACATATACAATATAAGAATATATATTATAGATATAGTAGGAATATTGATAAAAAATAAAATCGAAATAATTAGTTTCATGTTTTGTAAAAGATATTGGTAAAGATATTAATTAAATCAAAACAATTCAATGCGAAAGGGTATGATAATTTTTATTTTATCGTTTTTAATTTGTTTTTATCATTTCCAATGTATGAGGTTTTTTTTAAATAATTTTTTTTGTATAGTTTTTTATTTTATTTTATGGAAACGCATAAATAGAAGTAATTTTTTTAAAACTTTAATAGTCTCGGTCGGTATTTATTCGAATAAAAAGAGAGTTATTTATAATTTTATAAATTAAAAAAAAAATTTCGTGTTCTTATATGCTAACATCGATGGTTCTTAACAAATATAATTAAGTTTTTTAAAATCGTAAGAAAAATACATAAAATTAACGTATTTAATACAATTTAAAGTGAAAAATTGTATTATAAGTGACAAAAGAAATTTTTACAAAATAAGTAAATGTTGCAAAAGTTCTTAAAATAATACTGTTTTTTCCTGTGGCTTTTGTAGTTGCTTTTTTTTAGGATTCATTCATATTTTCAGCGAATTCATTGCCCATAAATTTAGATATTAATGCAAATATCTTTTAACAAATGTATTTACTATATTATTCATATTACGTTTTTAATAAGAGTAGTTCAATTTATTCGTTAACATTTAGATAAGTTTTTTTATCGGCATTTTCTCTTCGTTTCATATATGTTAATATAAATTTTTCAATATATCGATCGACTAACAATTATTATAAAAAAATTAATAGATTAAACATTTTCTAACATTAAGAATTTTATTATTCTGTTATTTGTAGTTGATGTTCATGATAATGAAGGTCATCATAGTTCTAATGTTTATTGTTGTGTTAACAACTAGCACGGAAATATTATTAAAAAATGATCACTTAAAACAATTGAAAAATTACCGTTTACCTACAAATATTATTCCACTTAATTATGTTATTGAGTTGTCGCCGTACTTTGTTGCCGAATCAATAAAACAACCAATGACGTTTGATGGGAATGTACAAATTACATTGCGTGCTACTGAAACTGTGACCAGTATTGTTCTTCATGCACAAAATTTAGAAATAGAAACCACGTCAGCAAAACTTAATGAAGCAATTGATACGAATACAAATATTGCTATACGAAATGTAACATATGATATTGAAACACAAAAATATACATTGAATTTAATGTCACCTTTAAAAACAACAGTCGATTATCTTTTAACATTGTTTTATTTAGGACATATTAATAACGATACCATGAACGGTTTTTATAGAAGTACGTACGAAGAAACAGGTACAATCAAGTGAGTTTTGCGGTTCTCAAAACTAATTTTTCAATAATTATCCTCATTGTTATTGTTAATGAATATAATTTTTATATAGCATAAGTACAAATATTTTGTTTTGAATTGTGCCAATAAAAAAAAGCAAATACCAAATAAATCATCTGCAATAAAATCTATTATATTCGGTTTTTAAGATGTAATACACAAAATGTTAGATACTTTAATTTAATATCATTTTCAAACTACAAAAAAATAATTAAAAAAAAAAATTACGAGTAAACATTAGTATACATTTCACATAGTAAATACCTTTTATTATAAAACATTGGAAGGTTGTAAAGGTTGTATTCTAAAGTGCATCCAATACACTTGCAGAGACTGTTTATCGAATGCTTATATGAAATGAGTTTTATTATGTAATTTACAGATAATTAAGAAACATTCTTTTTATTTTTAAATTGTGTATACATACATTATAATTATGAAATACACAAATAGATTGGTTGGCGCAACTCAATTGGAACCAACTGCTGCACGTCAAGTGTTTCCATGTTTTGATGAACCTGCTTTAAAGGCAACTTTTGTATTAAAAATAAATCGATTAAATAGTTTTGATGTATCAATTAGTAATACAAAGATTGATATAACGGAGCCCAATGTTGCGTATGTACATTTTAGTAAAATATATGCAAATGACTCAAACTAAATAAAATATATCCTTATAAATTATCGGTATCATATTTTTCATTCTATTAATATACTTCTATAATATAATGTTAATAGACCAAACAGAGTACGTGATATATTTAAAAAAACACCGCTAATGTCTACATATTTATTGGCATTTATTATTTCACAATTAAAAGGCAGAGAAAATGTAGCGAAAACATTTGGTGTTTTTGCGCGTCCTGATGCATATTCACAAACTGAATACAGTTTTAATTATGGACAACGGTCATTAATTGCTTTAAATACTTATTTAAATAATTCATATGCAAGCGTGATGGAAAAAATGGATATGGCTGCATTACCAGATTTTTCGAGCGGGGCCATGGAAAACTGGGGATTAGTAACCTATCGAGAAGCTACGTTATTATATGATCCTGATGTTTCTACTGCATATGCGCAACAACGAATTGCTACCATAGTTATGCACGAACAAGCACATATGTGGTTTGGAAATCTAGTGACATGTGATTGGTGGAATCATTTATGGTTAAATGAGGGATTTGCAACGTATTTTCAATATTTCGGAACTGCGATTTTAGAACCGATGTGGAATGTTGATGAGCAATTTAACATTGAACAATTGCATACGGTATTTGCTACCGACTCATTGGAAAGTACACATCCAATGACATATGATGTACATAGTCCCGTTGAAATATCGGAAATGTTCGATAAAATTTCATATAATAAAGGAGCTGCAATTTTACGAATGATGGAACATTTAATGGGCAAAGAAAACTTTCAACAAGCACTAAATGATTATTTGAAGATAAAGTAAATAATATTATTTAATTATCATACGACTTTGAAATTTTTTTTAAATTAATTAAATTATTTTTAAGTGCATTTAAAACTGCAACACCAGAAAGATTATATGCCGCATTACAAATGCATACAAGTGAAATATTTCACATCGCAACCATAATGAATACCTGGACTACTCAATCGGGATATCCAGTTGTCACCGTTGACGTTTCAGAAGATCGAACACAATTATCTATAACACAAAAAAGATTTTTACTACGAGATAAAAACCATAATGACCAAACCAAATGGGAAATTCCAATTAATTACGCTGAACATCATAATAATAGTAATGCCAATTTTTCAAGCACAATTACATTTTTTGAATTATCCAGAAATCAAATGGAGCCTGAAACAGTGGAATTACATTCACCTGTTGAATGGATCATAGTAAATATTCAACAAACAGGTATTTTAAAATGACCAAAAGTTTTTTTTAATAGTGTATTAATTGTGTTACATTCTCGAAATGATGAAAATATATTCAATGTCAATACGCAGGATATTATCGAGTAAACTATGATCATATTACATGGACAAATATCATTAATGCCTTAAAAGTACCAGGACACACAAATATTCATGTTTTAAATCGTGCACAAATAGTTGACGATATGATGAATTTAGCTCGAGCTGATTTAGTTGATTACGACACAGCAATGTCAATGTTTCAGTATCTTGAATTTGAAGAAAACTACATTCCATGGAAAGCGGCTTTAAACAATTGGGAATATATTGCTAGAAGATTAAAATCCAGTGAATTGCCGATAGGAAAAGTACTAATACAGATAAAACAAAATATTCTTATGAAGTAATATCATGAGATTATTTATTGGGTATTTTAACTTTCCAATTTCTTTTATTATTCCTTAGCGGTACATATTAAAATTAATTGAAAACATATATCAAAAATTGGGCTTTGACGAAAAACCGCAAGATACAAGATTAGATATTTATAATCGTATGAATGTTTTGTCATATGCATGTCAATATGGTCACTCTGAATGTATATCTCGATCTAAAGAAGAATTTGCTAAATTTGAAACCACAACATATAAGTAAATATGCAATATATCGTTAATCGTAAATATTCACTTTAAATTAATATACCTAAAATTTTTTTTTTCTTACTACATCAATATAGAGTTCCTGTTAATATTCGACCCGTGGTATATTGCACAGCAATAGCTGAAGGCACAAAAGAAGAATGGGAATTCTTATGGAAAAAGTATTTAAGTGAGAATGTAGCTGCTGAACAAATTCTAATTTTAACAGCATTGGGTTGCACAAAAGATTCAAATATTATTAAAGTAGTTAAATATTATATGCACAAAAAATATTATAGATTGATGAAACTTTATAAAAACAAAATGGATATTTTTCTATTAGGAATACATTCAACACATTTTATCAGATTCAATAAGATTACAAGATAAATTAACAGCATTTACAAGTATATACAATGGACACGATGAAAATCTTCCAATTGTATTTGATTATGTTCTAAGCAATTATAAAAATATTTCAGATGCGTTAGTATTTATGGATTTTAGAAGTTTATTTACATTCATTACTAATTATAATTTTGATTATATTTCTATTACACTAGGTTAGGTAATATGAAAAGTGTGTCATCAATAATATCTGGAATATCATCGAAGTTACGAACTTCTGAAGAAATTAATAAATTAAAGAAATTTTATACAGATTTACAATCAGAATTTGGGTTATCAGGATCAATAGCAGAGGCTATTAGTGAGGCTGAATATAATTTAAAATGGGCTAATGAACATATTCCATCTATTATAAAATATATGTCTCAAGTTGCCTCATCATCGGCAATACTAGCATTGTCCACTACATTGATTCTTATATGTTTATGTTTTTCATCTTTTATTTAAATTTATGATAACAAAATTAATTTTAAAATCATTTAGACATATAATTTCACAGTTTTGACATCCTATATATTACTATATTCACTTCAGTTTGGTTTAAATTTGTGACTATTATTTTTCATAATTATCCATTTATGATGTAATAAAATAAATATGAATTATTTATCAATAAATAAACATTTCGGTATATTCACCTTATTTATTATTTTTTATCATAATGCAATTCTTTCTATAAACATTAATACATGGATTAAGGTCATATATTTTTTCCGCATATAATGAATAATATTTTTGTATCGAATTTTTTATACATCAACAAATTAATAACATAATTTGAACTTAAAATACGACATAATGGCACCAAATTATTCAAATTAAACACTTCATATGTATGAGGATGATATGAGGATTTAAATGAATTATAATTTGATACAAATTTGTAATATTTTTATACTATACTATATATAGCTATCAGGCACGATGTATGAAATAATTTGGCGATATTTCTAAAACTATACGATATTCTTAAATACAATTAGTTCATTTAAAAATTCATTTATTTGACCGAAATTTGATTTTGACAATTGTCAAAATTTCAATGAATTTCTGATATTTCATAGACTTTATGAAAACTCCCCAATAGTTCAAAATATAAAGATATTATTTTTAAAATTGTGGGTCTAATGTATAGAACAAATTAAACAAAATTAAACTGTTACTGTACTCTAAAATGAAAAAATATCGTTTTTGTTTCGAAAATAGTTTTAACATTACCAAAAAAATCATAATTTATTACAACCATCGTATTCGTGTTCATACTCGTATTCGCATTTATATTCTATAATTGACATTTACAGATAAATCCGGCAACGTTTATATCAAAAGCAAACTGTAATCTGTATAATCGCACTTATGTATTGTATAAATAATTAAAGATAGTCTTTTTAAAAATACGGTTCCATCTATATATCCTATTATATATGTATGATGCTACCGTAGTTAAAAACATTTTAACACAGAACACACATATATTTTAAAATATTTTCAATATTATCTTATCTTTATAATTGACTGTATGTAGTAACTAACTATCTCAAAAATAATAGTCAGGTAAACCGTGAATCATAAGTTTTATTTTAGTTTATTAATTCTCGTTTAAATTATTTGAATATAATTAAATTCAGTTTGAATTGATAAATAATGCCTGGATTAAACCTCATAAATTTATTAAAGATTTAAAATAATTCAAGTCGTTTAAAATTGAATCAGTAGAAAAAATAATTTGATTTATTAATATTACATGTCTAAATTCATTTGTAAAGATTGTAAATTAAGTAATTTACTTTAGCTAGATTTAGATCGCCTAAAATATTAATTGTATATTAATAGCTAGTAATGAAATGCGATAACGCAATTTAAATTATCTCTAAATATTAGAGAATTTATTTATTTTTAACCATAATAATATTTAATTACCACTACAAGGTAATCTTAAATTTCTCATATCCATATGCATACACATATCGCAATATTATTCATATTTAATCCAACATAAGTTTATATAATATCATCATCATTGCTTTAATTATAAAAAAAATACGGTAATTATGTCTTGTGTATTAAGTTATCTTTTCGTATTTATCAATCGTTTTAGGTAAGTTATAATGTTGAGTAAATTGAATTCGATTTATCAAAGATTATTTATTTTTACTCTGTATTTTTTCAATTGAAATTGATAAATAGAAGTAAGGTTCTGATAAAATAAACAGTTCGCCAATTTCATTCAAACTTATAGTATATAATTTAAATTCAGTTTGGTTCAATTAAGTGCTCTCGCTAATATTTATATATTGATTTGGTAAACCATTTAGAATTAAATTTAAAATTTGTGTAACTTATACGATTAGATGTTTTTAATCGAAATAAATATTCACCATAATTAATCATAAAATCTACAATAATTTTAAATAATATTGGCACAATATAGGAGAATTTTAATCAATTACAATCACCTATACATTAAATGTATTTAACACGGTCATTATCTCACAATATATTAAATTTATCACCTAACTAGTATATACGTTATAAATTCATTATTAAGAAACTGGTTATTATTTTGAAATCGAAAAGCGATATTACAAAATGTATATATGTAGTGATAACATAATTATTCAGTAATCATCTTCATATTAATTTATTAATCACTGAATTGAATAATATTAATTATTTATTTATTTATTTAATAGTATGAATCATTTTTTGTTTTCGCTATTAGAGTTTATTTGTGAATTCATTGGTGACTTATGTATTTTACATTACTTGTAATAATAAATCGTCATGTCTGTGATAGATAAAGTTTTAAATCAATTGTTTAACTTATATAAATTTAGTACTATTATTATTTTTAAAATATGTAAATTCAAGTTGATGTATTGTTGACACTATATAACGTTTTACGTGACCGACTTGAGAAGAATAAAAAAGTACAACATTCTAATACAATAAAAAATCAGCTTTTTAAGATTAATTTCCATTTATTTATAATTTACTATTGCATTTAATAACTAATTACTAAATTGTTTATTCTGTTATTAATATTTAGCAGGATGATGCATCCAAGAATTACTGTAATAGTTTTTGCTGCATACATCTCTTTGATATATGCCAACGATAATATCAATATTGAACCTTTTCAAACCAATTTAGAGGAGTATATGTTACCAGGCAATATTTTACCCAGTATATATACCATTGAATTGACTCCGTATTTTGAACAAGGCGATATTGCCAAAAATAAAGAACCGTTTACGTTTGATGGTCAGGTTGACATCACTTTTACTGTTAATGAAAACAATTTAAATCAAATTATTTTACATAAAAATAAATTAAATATTATCGAAATAATTTTGCTCGAAAATGGCAATGAGATTACAAAACCCGTTCTTGAAAATAATTTATACAACGAAGCTACCCATAAATACACAATTAATTTAGGTTTAGGGGTAAACTTGAACATGGGTATTATATATACACTACGCATTAGTTACGTTGGGGAGCTAAGTGAAGAAATGGCAGGATTTTATCGTAGTTCTTATATGTCGAACAATGTCAGAAAGTAAGGCACTTTTAATATGAACCGAACATGTACATTTTATCTTACACCCCTTTTTAAGATGGTTAGGCACGACACAAATGCAGGCGACATCAGCCAGAAGAGTGTTTCCGTGTTTTGATGAACCGAAATATAAGGCCAAATTTGAGTTAATAATGAACCGTCCGTTATCATTCCAATCAACAATAAGTAATACAGAAATTAAGGAGTATAATATAACTACTGAGTATGTGAATATATATTAAATATTAAAAAACAAATACAAATTTTATAATTAATATACATGCATTAATAACTGATATATGCAATTTGTAAACAGTTATCGAATGAAGGAAACCTTTCATATATCACCAACGATGTCAACATATTTATTAGCATTTATAGTGTCTGAATTTAATTCATTCGATACGGGAAGTTTTACCGTGTATTCAAGACCTGAGTATCTTCCATTAACTACATACGCATATGATGTGGGTGTAAAATTGATTACCGCTTTGGGACAGTGGCTAAACTATAATTATCTTGAGGTGCAAGAAATTACTAAAATGAGTATGGCAGCTATTCCGGACTTTGAAGCGGGCGCTATGGAAAATTGGGGTTTATTGACATATCGTGAAACAGGATTGTTATATGATCCGCAAGTAACAATGTCAATATCGCAACAACGTATTGCGGCAGTCATTGCACATGAACAAGCTCATTTGTGGTTCGGTGATTTGGTTACATGCGATTGGTGGAAATACACTTGGTTAAATGAAGGATTTGCCAGATATTTTCAATATTTCGGAACACATATGGTATTTAAAAATAATTCATTGTATGTAAATTATAATTAATATATTTTGTTGCAAACATATAGTTATAGATGTTCTCTAAGATGGAACAAATTTAGAATTTATTTTTTGTGTTTAATCTATATATATAGGGTGAGTTTTTTAACGTGAGACAATGGAATATCTCGGAAACTACGCGTTTTTAAAAAAATGTTTCAGACAAAAGTTGTTCAGTGGACTAGGGCAGTGGCTAGGGGGACATAAGATGGTTGTGTGTTTTGACCTTGAGTCAAGGTCACATAGGAGATATGACGTAAAACATACTTTTTTTAAATGGAAACCCCTATTTATCGATACGGATTCTTATTCTACATAAAAAAATAAGACCATTTTGTATCCGAACATTTTTTGATTAAACCCCAAATTTGGTCGTAAACTTGATTTGAATTAGTAAAAAAAAAAATTTATTTAATCATTTTAATTAAATATAAATTCATAATATGTCCTGATATGTTAACATTTAAATATTTAACATTTAAAGGAACATGTTATGCATTATTAAATTAACCGTTATTGGGTTAAATGGTCAAAGTTATTATTAACTAACCGAAAGTTATTATTAACAGGCCGAAATTAAAATTATATCATTATTTGAATCTATATTGGAAGAGATCATGTTAGACACAGCTTTAGATTTTTTTTTATGGGGATACCTGAGAGCAAAGATTTACCAAGAAAGCTCAGAGAAGAGAAACCAGAAAATATGAAGAAGCCCATTAGAAATGCTTGCATTTCAGCAGATCCGGAAACGGTATTACACTCAATCGATGGTTTCATTATAAGAACAATGAAATGTTTGGAAGTTAATGGTCACCACTTCTTAACATTTATTCCAATAATGGTTAATTTAATAATGCATAACATGTTCCTTTAAATATTAACACATCATGACAAATTATAAATTTATATTTAATTAAAATCATTAAATTAATTTTTATTTTTACTAATGTAGTTTTCTATTGGCACAAAATATCAATCTTTTTTTTATCTATTGTAGATCAATTTTCATTTTTGATTAGGTTAAAAAATCTATGTATTTTTTGATCTTGATCAATTTTATGAAATCCCGATTTTATGAAAGTTTTACCCCTACACTTTTTATCTATAATAGTTGTCAGTTTAGTATTTATTTTTGTTTTGATTTCTTTTATTGTTGAAATTTTTTTTGATTTCTCTTTTTCATGTTCGATTGAAAGGTAAAAATCTGAAATGTCATATCAGATTTAATAAAAGTCAAACGAAAACCACATAAGTTCAAATCAAGTTTACGACCAAATTTGGGGTTTAATCAAAAAATGTTCGGATACAAAATGGTCTTATTTTTTTATGTAGAATAAGAATCCGTATCGATAAATAGGGGTTTCCATTTAAAAAAAGTATGTTTTACGTCATATCTCCTATGTGACCTTGACTCAAGGTCAAAACACACATCCATCTTATGTCCCCTTAGCCACTGAACAACTTTTGTCTGAAACATTTTTCTTAAAAACGCGTAGTTTCCGAGATATTCCATTGTCTCACGTTAAAAAACTCACCCTGTATATTGTAGATAAAGCATTTCAAAAGAAATTTATTTATCACTTTATACAATTCATTCAAAAATTGAATTTTATACATAAGTATGAATAGGATAGATTGGAACAGATAATGATTTCGATTATTACTTATTCCTAACTGAAAATTGTTTATTAACGGATAATTAAATACATATACCTTAAACATATGTTATTTCTATAAGTCAATTGTAATTGTGTTAAACCAATATAGGTAGAAAAAGACTGGGATCTTCCAATGCAATATGTAGTCGAACAAATCCAAGGGGCCTTTGGAGCGGATGCGCTCCTTTCAACACATCCAATGAATCATGATGTTTATACACCGTCGCAAGTGTCAGGAATATTTAACAGCATTTCGTATAGCAAAGGTTCAGCAATTATTCGAATGATTGAGCATTTAATTGGTACGAACAACTTTCAAGCTGCCCTTGTGGACTATCTAAAAAGCAAGTAAATAAAAAAAATATTAACATATAAGTTTGTGTTAAATAGAATTTTGTTTAGTTACTGCCATATATATTTTACAGCGAATTTTCGACGACGACACCAGATAAATTATACACTGCATTTCAAAAGGTTACCGATGATTACAATATTTCGGAAATAATGAATTCTTGGGCTTCTCAAGCTGGTTATCCTGTCGTAACCGTTACTGTACATGAGAATAAAGAACAAGTCAGTGTTTCACAAAAACGATTTTTGATTAAAGATACTAATCACAGTGATACAACTTTATGGAATATACCATTGAATTACGCAACCCAAGAATCATCAAATTTCACAGATACTAAAAATATTCATATATTATCCGATATTTCAATATCCGATATATCTGTTGGTCACACTATTGATTGGATTATATTCAATAAACAACAAACAGGTTATTATCGCGTTAATTATGATACAAATAATTGGAATAATATTGCCACAGCATTACAAGCCGTCGATCACTCTGATATTAATACAATAAATCGTGCACAGGTAAATATTATATCGTTTATTGTTTATTAATTTCGTTCTGAATTCTAAATTTTTTTTGTAATATTTAATTTTCCCAAAACGTCCCCCAATTACTATTAGATCGTTGATGATGCCATGAATCTAGCACGAGCAAATTTAATTGAATATGACGTTGTATTTTCAATATTAAAATATTTAGAAAATGAAGAGAATTACATTCCATGGTTATCAGCATTTAATAATTTGGCTTACATTATTAATCGAATGAATGATAACCAACTTGAAATCGGAAAAAAATATATGCTAAAATTAACGGAAAAAATTTACAACAAATTAGGGTTTGATACCATTGAGAATGAAACACGAACCGATATTTATAATCGAATCAATATATTAACATATGCATGCAAATATGGTAATGAAGAATGTTTGACTAGATCTCAGGAATATTATAACATGCTACTATCAAACGATACTGGGTAAACATGCACTTATACAATTAATATTAATTTTTATAAAATATTGTGGTTCATGACATTTTTGTTCTATATGTAAATAAGATATGGTGGGCATTATTATCACTCATCATATTCTTTAAATTATCACACTCATCATATTCTTTTAATTTCTTTATAGGTCAATACCTAAAGATCTACGTTCTGTTGTATATTGTACAATTATTGCAAACCATGACGAGGCTACTTGGGTATATTTCTGGTATCGATATATAATTGCAACTGTTCCCGGTGAACAGCTTCTTATTTTAAATGCTTTGGGATGTACAACAAGTGAAATCTCGATTAAAGTAAGTAAATAAAATATACCTACAATACATTTTAATAATTTCTTAAAAATTTACATATATAAAATATATAGAAATATATTGATTATATTTATGCTGGAAATTATATTAGACAACAAGATAAAATGGCAGCATTTACATCTATTTATACGGCGAATGAAGCAAATGTACAAATTGTATTAAATTATGTTTTGGAAAAATATAATGACATTCCAAATGGGTAATAAAATAGGATATTTATTTATTTGAAATATATATTATATAAATCATATTTTAATACATTCATTATACATTTATTTCTGTCTGCACAGTTTATCTATAAATACTTTACTTGGTGGTATAGCATCAAGATTACGATATAAAGAGCAAATAGAGAATATTCGAGCATTTTTGACAGACAATAGTCTTCCAACAATTTCAGCTTTAGATGATGCTGAATATAACATAGATTGGGCCGCTGATAATATGCCTGAAATTGAAGAATTGATGACCAAATATGTGAATATCGCAATGTCAATCAAATCAATTGGAATATTAATTTTTCTGTCAACTTTATTAAATCATTTGACTTAAAGAAATGCAAACCTTTTGTTATATATAATATAATCTATTTGTCGTAAGTCGTAATTAATGTATATAGACAAAGTAAATTTGTTGTAAAATATATTAATAATAATTTATTTTATAATTAAAATATATTATTATATTTAATAGTTAAATTATATGATTATAAAAAGATATAAATATTTTTATTTAAATATGTATCATAAACTTGAATACGCTAAACGATAAGCTTTATCTAATGTTTACCTTACAATAATTAAATTGAAATTCAAAAAAAGTCCATAAATAGAGGATAAATTATGAAAGTGCTGTTATATAGTTAACTTACACTCTACAGTTTTGTATTATATATATTAAATATTGAAATTTGTTATTAACATAATATAATATATATTTTCATAATTTGCATTATATTAATTTTGAAAGAATATGTAATTTGATCGATTTGACAAAATGTTTACTTTAAGGTAAATATAAACGATATAAAAGCGTATATAAAAAATCATAATAAAAATTATAAAACTGTTTTAAAGAAAATATCCGTGTTTTTTTGTTCTTAGAGATGTTTAAAACATTGTAAAAAATAAGTGAAATGTTTTACAAAGTTACTGAAGCGATTAAAAAAACTACACAATCACAATTTATATATAATTGTTATTTTTGGTAAAAGTTAAATGATACAATTGTAAAACGATAAAAACCATGACAAGAAAATATTTTTTTCCAATTGCATTATTATGTATTATATCAAGAATTTAATCGATAACATATATGCAATTAAAGATTCATATTATTTATTTATTATTATTTTTCTTAATCGATTCTGTAGAAAGTGTGTCAGTTCCGAAAAATGTAAATTTGTAAACATTTTCATTAGTTATACAAAACATAATTCAAAAAAATGAATGTGTTTGTTTTTGTAGCTAATCAAAAGAAACTTCTTCAGCATTATTCAAGTTTGATAACATCCAAGCATATTCGTTTAACGTTGTTGTAAATATTTCACCCACCAATTATATAAACCGTAAATTGTTAATTGCATTTATGTTGATAAAGGGAAGCGAAAACAGGAATAATTTTTGGAAAAGCAGTGGATGCTTTCCTAGATGACAGTGAAATGCACCGACCATAAATGACTATAGATTTTTTATCCAATAGAAAAATGTATTGAGGAGGTGATTTTGTAATGAAAATTATATAAGTTATTACCCTACAAATTTTAATTGGTATAATAGAAGAAATAGATTATATCATCAATGCTGTGTATCATAATAAATGAACGCAAAATTAACAAATAATTCAATTTAAGCACAATAATTGAACACACCTTTCATATAAATATGAGTAATTACATAATTATAAATTAAATATAATTAACGGGAACATAATTGTACAATAAAATATTATACAAGAATTATTATTGTAGCATTGTAGGTTTATTTAAAAATTATTATTATAGATAAGATTAAATGTGGTATTAACTAAATGGTAGAGAGATAGCGATAAGACAACGTATTTTCACTTTAAGTTTTTAGATTATCCAAAATTTTACTGTATATTGATAACATAATTATTACTTTAATATTGTACTAATCCAAACAAACGCTTATTTTATTTACAGTTTTATTTCATTTACAATATTAATATTGTTCAATAATGTATTAATACAAAACACTTTTGGGTATCGTTTGCCAAACGAGATAAATCCAATAAATTATGATATTGAAATAACACCATATTTTCAGCAAGAAAATGCATTCACATTTAATGGAAATGTTAAAATTACATTTAGGCCATTATTGTTCATTAATCGTGTTGTATTAAATGTAAAAAACTTAATAATAAATAGTAATTCATTACAACGATCAGGTGAATTAGTTTCAACAACTGCAACGAATTTCGAATACGCTAATTTAACTGAACAGTACACATTAAATTATTTACAAACTATAAATCCTTCCTATGAATATACATTAACTTTATACTATATTGGAAGCATTTCTAATGACATGAATGGGTTTTATAGAAGTTCATACGTAGAAAATAATCAAACAAAGTAAGCAAATTATTACCATTGAATGTAATTAAAAATGAATAAAAAAGGTATTATATAATTATGAATATAAATGTCAATTCTTCTGTAGATGGATGGGTGCCACGCAATTTCAACCAACTTATGCACGACGTGTATTTCCTTGTTTCGATGAACCTCGTTTTAAATCAACGTTTAAATTAACAATGAATAGGCCCGATACATTTCAACCTACTATTAGTAACACTCATATAATTAACGTTCAATATTTAACAGGGTAATTGTATATTAGAATAAAATTTTAAGCCATACATCATAAATAAAAATCAAAATTCTATAATTAGAATACAACGAGTTCAAGAAGTATTTGCACCTACGCCGCGTATGTCAACCTATTTATTAGGATTTGTGGTTTCGGAATTTATTGGCAATACTTCTACAACAAGTAATTTTTCTGTGTATGTACGGCCGGATGCAATCGCTCAAGTTCAATATAGTTTACATTTTGGCGAAAATTCATTAACTCAATTATCTAATTATTTATTACAACCGTATTATACAAATGAGATGTTACAAATGTCCATGGTTGCAATACCAGATTTTGAAGCTGGTGCAATGGAAAATTGGGGATTATTAACCTATCGTGAATCGGCTTTACTGTATGATCCACAGGAATCGAACGTCTTTGCTGAACAACGTATTGCTACAATTGTGGTTCATGAACAATCGCATATGTGGTTTGGTAACTCAGTTACATGTGAATGGTGGTCTCATTTGTGGCTGAACGAAGGTTTCGCAAGATATTTTCAATATTTTGGTACTGCAATGGTATGTTATTATATATTATATTTCTTTTGTACACCATATTAATTTAATGTATTGTTAGGTTAAACCAGAATGGGATTTACCGCTACAGTACGTCGTTGAGCAAATTCATAGCGTTTTTGTTTTGGATTCTATGGAATATACGCATCCATTGACCCAACATGTCGAAACCCCATTTGAAATTGCTTCAATGTTTGATAGTGTATCATATAATAAAGGATCAGCTATAATTCGAATGATTGAACATTTACTAGGTTCCGAAAAATTTCGCACCGTTTTGCAAACGTACTTGAAAGAAAGGTAAATAATTATATTGTAAAATTGCTGGTTTATCTAATAAGGATTAACGGTTTATGATAATATATCTGTGTATCAATAGGCAATATAATTCTGTAGTTACATCGGATTTGGAAAGAAACATATTAAAACAAATTACTAACAATGAATGGAATGTTAATCAGTTTTTAAACACTTGGACTACTCAATCCGGATACCCTTTTTTAACAGTTGAATTACAAAATAGTACAGCCAATGTAAAAGTATCACAACGACGATTTTACATAAAAAATTTAAATCAAGCTGATCAAACAAAGTGGGATATTCCAATTACATATGCTGTAAATGCGAACGATTTTCAAAACACGGTTCCAAAATTACTATTACTGAATACATCACCAGAACCCACCATTATTGAATTAGGTAAACAAATCGATTGGATTGTATTTAATGTTCAACAAACGGGCTATTATCGTGTATTTTATGATTCCATTTTATGGAATAGGATTAAAGATATATTAAATAGTAATAAATTTGAAGAAATACATGTCATTAATCGAGCTCAGGTAATAATTAAATTCTTTAAGATTCTCCAAATTATTGTTAAAAATGTAGATAATTTTGTACAACAGATAATTGATGATGTTATGAACTTTGCCCGAAGCGGTATGATTAAGTACGATTTTGTTTTTTCAATATTAAATTATTTAGAACGTGAAGAACATTATTTACCTTGGTTGACTGCATTAAATAATTGGGATATTCTTATACGAAATTTAAACGCAACTTATCTGATGGATGCAAATGTAATGAGTATCTCTATATATACATATATAATGTGTAGTTTGCTAAGGTTTTGATAAATATAACTAATATAAATACATTTTTTCTATTTACTTTTAGAAATATATTTTAAAACTCACTAGAAATGTTTATCAACAATTGACGTTTACTGAGTCATTTAATGATACACGATTAGATTTATATAATCGCATAAACATTTTGTCTTATATTTGTAAATATGGTCACAGGGAATGTATACATAAATCAATGGAAGAATTTTCCAAATTATTAAATGAACGAAACTATAAGTAACTCAAAAAAAATTCAATGTTAAATGCATTATCATAATTATCAATTCATTTCAGAATACATGTAAATTTGCGACCAATTATTTATTGTACAGCGATAGCCGAGGGTGGTCATAAAGAATGGGATTTTTTATGGAGGAAATATAAAGTGGAGAATGTAGCCACTGAACAGAATGTTATATTAAAATCATTGGGTTGCTCTCGGGAACAAAATCAAACAATAGTATAATTCAACAATTATTGTAAATAATTAATTGAAATTTCATAAATGTCATAAATATTTTTCTTCTTTTGGCATTTCAGGAGTATTTAAATAAAATTTTTAGCGCTGATATACGGAAGCAAGACCAATTATTTGCTGTTAAAGCGATTTACAATGGATATGAAGATAATGTGCTTATTGTATTAGATTATATAATAAATAACTATCAAAATCTTTCCATGACGTAAGTATTTTATGTAAAGTAATATGGTAACGTATGTGTTTTGTAAGGTATATACAATTTCTCATATTATTTTATGTGTATATACATTTTTAGCACATCGATGATTGCAAACATTTTGCATGGGCTTTCAGAACGATTTACGACCAATGATCAAGTTGAAAAACTAAAACTATTCCTTACAAAACATGAAATCGATTTCATTGGAAATAATAGAATAGTAAATGCAATAGCAGATGTTCAACATTTTTTTAAATGGGCAACTGATAATCAAGTAGAAATTGCTAATCAATTGCAACTGCATAGTTCCTCTATGCGAATGACAGTTTTTAATATATTAATAGGATTTTTAATTTTAATTAGTTATATATAGTATTTTATACACATAAACATATAATTCAAAATCGAAAAGTATAAATATGAGTTTGAACACATCAATCACTTTGTAACATCGCAGGTACATCATTAACTATACCCAAATGATCCATAATTTTGTGTTAGCAATTTAAAATTTATGATTTATACTGTAAACATGTTTTATATTCATTTAGGTATACATAATCATTTGAATTTAAATTAAATTTAAATATACAATACATATGTTATTAAATCAGTGCTTTTATTAAAAAAACATTTATTTTCGCAAGTATCGGTTAATTATAAATAAAATACCATGTTTTTTAATACTAGATTACTTGAACTTATATTTCAACTGACCACTGCGAACCATTCAAACGATTACACAGATGAGAAATAATTATCATTGCATGAAGTGAATCTTTTCTGAGCACCGAATTGCATGAAATACATTAAAAAATATTGTCCACATTGTCAAATATTGTTTTTGCTATCACAAATTGAGTAAGCATTTTTATATTTTTAAATAATACAAAAGTGGTTGGAGACATTGTCTGAAAACATCAATATAAATAACCAATTAGATTTAATGATAAAAAATATTGAAATACCTGAATATTAAAATTTTATGCTGTATAAATCATGTAATATTATATCAAAGTACGAGTATATACGACGATTCTGTATATGATACTAAATTATATTTTTAATTATCAACAATAAATCCATATCACACGAATATATATAGAACATCATTTTTATTACTGAATTATTTATCAAAACGCAGTTATATGCGTAAGGTAAAATGTATGTGACCAATGCTGATAAAAGTCAAAATTATTATTTGATTAAATTAATCAATAAATAGAAGTAGCAACGATTAAGTTATATATAGATTCGAATTAACTAGTGGACCTATATAATCGAAAATTGTGAATACTGTAAGCATATATCTGTTGATTGTTTTCTATTAAATAGAAAGTGTTTTTTAAATATATAAAAATATATCATGTGATTCAGAAAAATTACTATAAAGTTCTAATAAATCTTTAAAATTTTAAATCAATTTAATTTCACTTGTGTATCTCGGTTGTTCGATTTCATTTTCACTTAAAGTAATGTTTTACGTATGAACCGTTTCGATGGGGAAATGTGCAATGTGCAATAATCAAGGGAAATTTCAGAGATTTATTTTGATTTATTTTGTTAATACATTGTTAATCGTGTTAAAATATATTTATATTAAAGTGTGTATAGTAAATATGATTTATTTTTGTTGGTATAGCGATCATAAACAATCAAGCTGATATAATTATTTTTTTTTCAATAAAGGTTCCTCAGTTCAATCACTTCACTTTTCACGATTTTTCATTTTATTTTTTTTTTCTATTAAAAAATACATTAATATAACGGAGCCGCTAATGTAGTCGTATCTTTTCCGGCTACGGCTAAATACTAAACACCTCCCTTTGTAATGGCTAAAACGTAGCCGCTAAATTAGTCGAGAGCGAAATTTTCGATTTCGGCTTCATTATAAGAGGTTATATTAAAATTTCAATAAGATACAATAAGAAAAATTTCAAATATACGATGAAATTAAAAAATCAAATTAAACACTTAAATTACAAAATGAGTGATCTAAAATATCAAATGTCTAACGATAATAGAAACATTGAAACAATTTTACGAAACAGCATATTAAACATATTAAAAATCTTATATCTTTCTTTAATCTTTCACCTTAGTAAAAACCCCAACTTTGTTATAAAATACGTTTACAATCTATGATATTTGTTATGCAATGTATTAATTGGCACATTTTATCTAATCACCAGCCACTATGAAGCAAATTTTAATGCTTTGTAGTATTTTAGGCTTTGCATTCGCATCTGCACCAGTTGAAAATATTCACACTAGACAATCAAGCAATGAGAATCAATTAATTTCCCCAACACATTACGATATTGAATTAACACCATATTTTGTGGCTGAGGGGGCTCACGAACAATTTACATTTGATGGCAAACTTACACTGGAATTTACGGTACTAGCACCTCTACAGTCATTTTTTTTGAATGTCAATGAAATTAATATTACACGTGCAATTTTGAACAATGATCCTGCTATTGTATTAGAAACAAGTACAAACTTCGACGAACAACAATTTCTAATCACAACCAATCTTCTGACAGGTATTACTTATACATTGACATTAGATTATAATGGACGGATTGGTGAGGCAATGTCGGGTTTCTATAGGAGTTACTATATGGAAGGGGATGATCAAAAGTAAATTAAAATCAAGAAGAACATTTTTATGGTTTTGGAATATTAAATAATAGTAATGTGTATGTTTCAGATGGATTGGAACCACACAGTTTCAAAGTTATGGAGCCCGTAAAGCGTTTCCCTGTCTTGATGAACCGGGTTATAAATCAACATTCCAGTTAACTATAAATAGTCCCAGTACCCATACAACAGTATTAAGTAATACGAACATTGAAAATGATGATCAAATGTAACATTTTTATGGCATATTAATATTATTTTTTATGTTTCGTATCTCATAAAACATAATGTTTAATATATAGCATTAACATTAACTATAATTATTTACTGTAGAACCTCAACGGGTCGAAAGATAATCAAATTTAAAAAAACACCAAAGATGTCAACTTATTTAATTGCATTTATTGTTTCATCATATTCTGGAAATCCAAACAATAATAAAGACTTTACCGTTTATTCACGACCTGCAGCCATTAATCAAACAAATTATGCACTTTCGTTTGGACAAGAAATTTTAAAGGAGTTGGATGAATGGTTTAATATACCATATCGAAACTATATGGAAAAAATGGATATGGCCGCAATTCCAGATTTTTCGGCTGGTGCAATGGAAAACTGGGGTTTATTGACCTATCGTGAAACGGCATTATTATATGATGAAGATGAATCTAGCGCAACCGCTAAACAACGTGTAGCTACCGTTATTACACATGAGCAAGTTCATATGTGGTTCGGTGATTTAGTTACGTGTGATAAATGGGAGCATGTTTGGTTAAATGAAGGTTTTGCAGCTTATTTCCAATTTTTTGCTACGGCATTGGTATGATTATGGTTATTTAAAAAAATATTCAGTTATGCAATTTTAAAATAACATATATGGAATTAATTGCACTTTGCACAAATAATTTTAACAAATTTTACCTTTTTTAGTTATATTGGTATGCGCCTATAAAACCATATTTATCGTACATTCTGTTCTTTCGTTTTTAGGTTGAAACGAATTGGGATTTGGATTTACAATACACGGTTGATCATTTGCAACCAATTATGGGATCAGATGCGTTAACCACTACGGTAGCGATGAGTGCACTAAACGGTGGAAGCATTAATTATAATAAAGCATCGGCAGTTATTCGAATGACTGAACATCATATGGGAAAAACAAATTTTAAAATTGCATTGCAAAATTATCTATCAGAAAAGTAAGAATAATATTTGTTTTATATCTTTTTGTTTTATATGCATTAAGTTTCCATTTAACGAAAACTATGTTCATATACATTATTTTATAAGAAAGTAATTTCAATATAACAATTTAATCTAACAATGTTAAATAACAAAACCAACATAAATTCATATTACATACAGTGCATTACAATCTTCTACACCAAAAAAATTGTTTGACGCATTAGACAGATACGCTCCTAATGGTATGAATATTACAGAAATGATAGAGAATTGGACCACCCAAGAAGGGTTTCCCGTTGTAACGATATCGTTTAGTGATGACAGAAAAACTGTTTTAGCAACTCAAAAACGGTTTCTAATACAAAATAAAAACCATCAATATAATTCTAAATGGAATATACCATTAACATATGTCACTTCGAATAATACATTAAGCGCGTCCAGTTACGATAATACTACTACAGGTATAATTTTAAAAGCCACCGAAGATAGTGAAACATTAGAATTCGAAGATCCATTAGATTGGATCATATTTAATGTACAACAAACTGGTTATTATCGTGTTAATTATGACGATACTACGTGGAAAAATATAGAACAAGCATTGACCGCCCCAAATCATTCAAATATACATGTTCTAAATCGCGCCCAGGTATCATATAGTTAATTATATACTATCAAATATTTTTTTAATCCAAAATTGTATCTAGATTATAGATGATGTAATGAATTTGGCAAGAGGTGATTTAATATCATACGATATTGCTCTACCAATATTTCAATATTTAGAAAATGAACATACATATTTCCCCTGGGTGCCAGCCTATAATGCTTGGTCCTATATTGCTAGAAGATTCAATGCTAATGAGCTTGTTTTAGCCAAAGTTCGTTTTTACATTTTTATTAATATTATATAGACATATTTGACTGCAACTTTAATTTTCACATTTCATTTTACATAGAAATATATATTACTTTTAATAAATAACATGTATGAACATTTGACGTTTGAACAAGATCCTGAAGATAGGCAAGTTAATATCTATAGTAGGATGAATATGTTATCGTATGCATGTAAATATGGACATACAGATTGTGTATCAAAAGCTACAGACGCATTTCAAAAATTGAAAAATGAAAATGTCAAGTAATTTATAAATTTATAAACCAATATTCAATGATTTAATGTTAGTATATAAAATTTTTAAAATTCGATTATTCTTATTAGGGTGCATGTGAATAATCGTCCGGTTGTATATTGTACTGGAATTGCACAAGGTAATCAAAACGATTTTGATTTCCTATACGAACGATACAAGACGCATAATGTTGCGGCTGAACAAGTCGTAATATTAACAGCACTTGGTTGTTCAAAAATAGCATCCGTTATTCATGTAAGTTTCTTGGTTTTTTTAAGATGGATGGATCTTGTCAAAAAGTAGTTTTATTTATTTTACAATATAATATCGTTTTAAAATTGCTTATAGAACTATATTATTAAAATCGGAAGTGATGATATAAGGCCTCAAGATAAATCACAAGCATTGACTGCTACATATTCACAACAAGAAGAAAATGTTGAAGTTGTATTTAGCTATATAATTGCAAATACTAATGATGTTATTGAAAAGTATTTATTAAAACAGATATTATCCCTATTCATAATTATTTTTACAACTAATGTGCGTACGTTTACAATTTTTATAGATTCGGTATATCACAAACCATTTCCCTTTTATCAGGAGTAGCAGCTAGATTTACAAATCAAGATCAAATAGACCGACTTAAAGTATTATACTCTACCAATAAAGGCAAATTTGGTGATTCAACAACGATTGATAATGCAATAGCGGATGCTGAATATAACTTAGTATGGGCTACAACAAATTTACCTACTATAACAAAATACATGGAAGAAATTAGCGGTGCATCCACTTTAATTTCTTCTAGTTTTACTATTTTATTATTTGGATGTTTACTATCATATTGGTTTTACTAAGATTTCTTTTTTATCTTAATATATTAAAGTATGTTCATTAATTTAGAAAATAAATGTTTTAATAGTAAGATCTCGTAAGATTTACAAAACAATTTATTGGGAATTATTAAATATAGCATATAATCAATGCGTTATCAATCACATGTAGGATAATGAATTATTTGCTGAAATTAATATTTTAAACTTTAAAGCACTTACATTATTGGTTTAGAATTTTTAGAATGCATTAGAATTTTCATTTAAAATTTTGAAATGTATTTTTGCTTTCAGCTCTCCATTCTAAATGTAGGACTACGAGCTTTTTTACCCTGTATTGTATTTATTTGAATGTAAAATCCAGTGAACTGATATATATTATTTACAATGACCATTTTCGATTACAATATTTTATTAATGCATTTATTACACTGATTCGAAAGGAAAATTAATTAGCAATAAAATTTATTATAGTCTATATATATATAGTTCCAATTTTCAACAAATTTCATTTGCATTATGATAATAAAATAAGGTATGTACACATAATTTAATTATATATTTTGTTAAAAAAATTATCAGATAGTGCATAGAGATATTGTTGTTATTACGATTCCCGTGATAACAATAATATAGACTTAAGAGTACCCATCGTATTTTTCCGTCATAATATACATTAAGTTTTAATATTTTAAATCCAAATAATATTCAGTATAAAAATAATAAAAGTATATATGGTTTATGAAAATTAAACAAAATTCTATTATATCAATAAACATTTAATATTATTATCATTTTTTTTTATTTGGAAACAGAACAGTTGTATTTTATATATGAATGCATATCGTCAATATCGCATACTTACTTACGTTTTCGCTTTATTGGAAACGCACTTTCTTCTTTCTTTTTTTTAATAATAAAAATTCTTATAATGTTAGTAATACACGAAAATATTAATCAATTTTTTGTTTGTATTGATTTGGATTTACACAAAATGATACAGATTTAATATTATAAAAGGAATAAATTGTAAAAAAAACACAAATGGGTATATACAAAATTGATAAACTAATATCGTTTAAATATATGGCTATTTATATAAATAGAATAGGTGCATACATAGATATTTATAGGTATCAACATTTTCGATTAAAACGTGTATAATCATTTCAATTATTTTTGATTATGAGTTAGTACAATTTTATAATTCATTTGGATTGAACCAATAAAACAATAACAACAAAAAATATATATTATTTTTTTTAGAAATAATATTTATATAAATAATTATTTCGTTAATAGGATTTTTCTAATCGTATTATATAAAAAATCAACTAGTTTTACATTTTTATATATCCTATCCGAATGTGTTTAATTAATTAGATAAGCATTGTGTTCAATTACGAGTCTAAATTATATATATAGATAAAAAAAATCATTCAAAATTTGGTACATAATAGTATTATAAAAAGGTAAGTTGATAATTTTTTCTTTACATTTATTAGTTAGTACTGAATTCGTCGTTATTTTTTATTATCCATAATAATCGATATTGTTCGAATAAATTTGATAACCATTATATATTACCCAATAACATAATATATTACCCAAAAAATAATTCGTTCTTTTTATTTTAAATATGGTGTATATGAAAACATTGAAAGCCGGCTAACCTGTCGTCATTCGTAAACCAATGTAATAGGGACTCAAATAAAATCATTCTTCATGCCATCACTGCTTTACGGAAGTGATGATAACATTTCGTTTAAACACTATTTATTTTTAAACAATTCTCTCCCGATCGTAAATCATCTCTATGAACTTATATTTATTATACATATAGATGTTTAAATATAATGGCCCATCTATGATAAACTTTAATATAAAATACTAATAAACAAACCCACTTAATGATATAGCAACTATAATAAAAGAATTCGTTGATTATGCAAAAAATTATATACCAATGGCGTAATTTAATAAATATTTAAATTATATTATTAGCACACATAAATTTAAGTATTATTTCGAATTATCTATACAAAATATTAAACAAAGATCTAAATGCATTTTACTAGAATTTGTAACAATCAATGTATGTTATAAGATTTAAATCTAAGTTAAACCATTTTTAAATATTATACCTTAAATATGCTTTTGCTTGGTTTAATTGATGTTTATAAGATTTATTATTTACATGTATTCCATTTTAGAAAATCAGTGATGTTTACCACAATACCGCATTTCTACATATATCGGTAGATTATAACATACATTGTATATTTACAACATTTTTTTAATTCAAAATCAATGTGCCATTTTTACCGACTATAAATTAAGGTTCAATCGAAAATACATACAAATTCATATCTTAACCTTAGATTTAATATTGATTTAAATATACATGTATAAAAATGTATTTATCGTTTCATTATTAGTTGGTAACATTTTTTTTTTTTTTGTTATTATCGTTTTAATTAATCACACAATATTTTGGGTTTAATATATACGTTTAATAATTATATTTGTGATTTACTATAGTTAACATTTATTATTTTTGTTTTATAGATACTGACACTGACATATAAGTTATACAGAATGCGTTTACTGACATTTTTAATATTTGAATTATTTTTGAAATGTGTACTTTTAACCAATGTAAAGGAGGAAAATATTATGAGTGATATACATTTTAAACAGACGGCAGAATATCGATTACCATCTTCTTTGGTGCCATCGCTGTATGTTATTGAAATTAGCACCTATTTTGGTGTTGGTACAGCATTGCCGATTGATGAATTTCTATTTAACGGACATTGCCAAATAAAATTAAATGCAATTGAATCCAATGTGCAAATAATTAAATTGCATGCAAATAGTTTGATCATAAATGACAATTCATTAAAGTTACACGAAGTAGAAGACGTAAATGCTATGATTGGCATAACAAATATTGTTTATGATAATGTAACCCAAATATTATCATTAAATTTAATTAGTTCATTGAAAGAAAATATTGATTATTTGTTAACGCTTGAGTATACGGGTTACATTGGAGAAAACTTAGATGGATTGTACAGAAGTTATTATATGGAGAATATGATGTCACAAACGAAAGTTATAGTTACAACACAATTGGGATTAACATCCGCTAGACGTGTATTCCCCTGTTTTGATGAACCCCAATTTAAAGCTAAGTTTATTTTAAAAATAAATCATCCGAGTCACTTAACTACAACGTTAAGCAATACCCACATAGTAGACACAAAAACAATTAATAAAAACTCGTAAGATTCCAAGACGATATGTGAAATATGATTTATCTTGAAGTATAATAATTTATTTTAATTATTACTATCTTTTATGATTATTCTAATAGATTAAACCTAACACAGCACACGTTTCAACAAACACCATTAATGTCAACATATTTGATAGCGTTTAGTATATCTGACTTTAGGGGAACAGAGAACTCAAATAAATCGTATGGTATTTTTGCACGCCCCGAGGCATCTTCACAAACATATTTTAGTTATACGTATGGATTGAATTCGTTACAAAAGTTAAACGAATGGTTTGATTATGATTATTATTCAATTGAAGGAATTGAAAACATGCAAATGATAGCAATACCAGATTTTTCCTTTGGTGCCATGGAAAATTGGGCACTCATGGCTTTTCGAGAAACGGCTTTACTTTTCGATCCAAAAGAATCAAATGCAAAAGCACAACAATTTGTTGGAATGGTGGTGACACATGAACAAGTGCACATGTGGTTTGGTAATTTAGTAACATGTGAATGGTGGAGTTACGCATGGTTAAATGAAGGTTTCGCGTCATATTTTCAATATTTCATAACCTCATTGGTACGTCAGTTTAAAATGCAATTTAAAATTGCATTTAAAAATTGCATTTTAGTGTGTGGCACATAATCAAACACAATTTTTTATTTCAATATAGTTAGAACCTTCTTGGCATGTTGAATTACAATTTACTGTGGATCAATTACAAACAGCTTTTATTGCGGATGCATCCGAATCCATTCATCCAATGACTAATTTGAATGTAAACAGTCCCATTGAAATATTGAGTATGTTCGATACCATTACATACAACAAAGCTGCTTCCGTTATACGAATGGTAGCGCATTTATTAGGGGAATTCAATTTTCAAATTGCACTGCGAAATTATTTAACTATAAAGTATGTAAATATTTCTATTGGAATATATATTACAATATACAATAAACGAAATTGACTGTGATAAAAAATTTAGCCCATTATTGGATTGTAGTAGAAATGACTTAGTATGTAGCATATTCGTTTTATTGTGATATTACTTAAAATATTTAATAGTTACATCTACAGTTAATTCTGATGGCGAATCGGTTGAAAAATTAAATTTTTAATTTCAAGTGGTACCTTTATAATCAATTTTATTTTAATAGATAGATAATAGATATATTGGTGCCCGCTATATATTATATAATACGAGAGATAATAAACCATTTAACTGTAATTTCCCAATTTTGAGTTTACAATAATGTGTTTATTATTTAAACGGAAGTAGCCACTAAATCTATTTTCAGAATCTTGGATCATTATGTTTCTAAATTTTTAATTCGTTTATTATAACATTTTATGATTTTATCGTACATTTATTTGACATTTTATTATTTATTGTTTGTCGTAATAGTGTCGGATGTTTTAGATCTACTTGTGGTTATTTTTGATGTATGAAAAACATGCTTAAATCTTTTTTTTATTGTTTTATTTTTTATTGTAACTATAATGTCGGCGATTTTTTTTCTTTTTAATTTTTTTTTTGGACTTCTTGAAGATTGATTTTTTTTTCTTTTAATAAGGGGTTTTTTATTTTTATGTTAATGAAATACATTGTGAATTTAAATTTGCTTTAACGTGCATAAATTGCAATGAGTTCGCTCAAATTTAAAAAATAAATACATTTCAACATTTTATAAAAGATATATAGAGTTCAATATGATCTAGAATTATAATGTGATAATTAATTGGTTGAAATTTTTATTGCAGTGCTATGAATACATCTACACCGGAGAAATTATATAGCGCATTACAACAACAAATTGACGTTTCTAATAATTTACCGGAGTATTATAATATTGAATCAATTTTAAATTCGTGGACAAAACAATCTGGGTTTCCAGTCTTATTGGTTGATGTTCAAAATACCCGAAACGAAATATTAATATCACAAAAACGTTTCTTACTAAAAGCAGATAGCAATAAGACATTCAATGAAAAATGGGACATACCAATCAATTATGTTACAAATTTTGAATCAAATTTTGAGCAGACAAATGTCAAATTTATTTTATATAAAAGTGAAAATGAATTATATTCTATTAATTTTACGAAAGCAATCGATTGGATAATTGTTAATGTACAGCAAACCGGCTATTATCGAGTCAATTACGATGAAACAACCTGGAATAATATTGGCAAAGCCTTAAGTACACCAAACCATTCTGGTGTGCATGTGTTAAATCGGGCTCAGGTATATTTGTTATTGTATATTTGCATATGGTCATAAAACTATCTATAATATTTGTATAAATCTTTTTCTTTATAGATTATTGATGATGTGATGAATTTAGCTAGAGCAGAAATGCTTGATTATGAACTAGCATTGTCTGTATTTCAATATTTAGAAAATGAAAAACATTACGTACCCTGGACCGCTGGATGGAATTCTTGGAGCTATATAATGGACCGTTTCACATTTAAAGAATTACCACTTGCCAAAGTATTTTTTTCTCTTAAATGTACAAGTATATAAATTAATTAATATGCTAATACGTTTAATTTATGGCGTTATTTCTAAGAAATTCATTACAGATTTAACTAAAAATCTGTATACAAATTTAACATTTGGCGAAAATGTTATTGATGATTCAAGATTAGATACATACAACCGTTTGAACCTATTGTCCCATTTATGTAAATATGAGCATCCAGAATGTGTATCTAAGGCTAATAATATGTTTTACGAATTTTTAAATAACACTTATAACAAGTATAAACATAGGAATATATGATATTAGTAATGAGGAAAAAAATAGGGATAATTTTTCTATTAATTAATTATATAGAGTTCCAGTTAATATTCGGCCCGCCGTATATTGCACGGGAATATCTGGCTCCAATATGGAGTATTGGAATAAATTTTTGCATTTAATGCATGCTGAAAATGTAGCTAGTGAAAAGATTGTAATGTTAAATGCATTAGGATGCACGAGAAATAAGGTTGCAATCAAGGTAATAGGTCTTCTATTATATTATATTTGTTATATTTGTTATATTTGTACATATGTAAATAAATATCATAACATTTGTATTAAAAGGAATTATTGTATGCCATTGTCAATACTATTGGTATAAGAGAGCAAGATAAAAACGAAGCTTTTATATCCATACTATCAAGTCATCCAGAAAATGTTCAAATTTTATTAGATCATGTAATTAATGATTATTCAAATATATCAACGTATGTATTGTTTGGACTGGACATATTATCAAATAAAACTATATTTATTTGATAATATGTCCAGTGTCCACTTTTACCAAACGTAACTAACATATTTTTATATATTATTAAATTATATATAATTTATATATATTGCACATCCAATTGACATATACAATAAAGCAGATGGGGTGGCATTTCCAATATTGAAAATTTATTATCATCATTAGCCAATAAATTTACCGAATCAAAACAAATTCAACAATTAGAGGAATTTTATGACAATATTTCTATAAATCTGCATCTATCTGATGTAATACCGAATTCAATCGTTAATGCAAAATATAACTTACAATGGGCTGAAAAACACATACCAATTATTAATAAATATATGATGGAAGTTAGTAAGTCATCAACAATAATCCATTTTAGTTGGTTTACCATAATTAATATTCTTATTATTTATATGACTTAAATTCAAAATGTAAATTATATGATTTTATATTTTATATTATATATTTTTTTATATATTATATGTTATATGTATTTGAAATATCGTAACTTTCATATTTATTTAAAATAAATATTTGTTTAATTAAGTTTTATTATAATGGTAACATTTAAACATTGACAAAAATCGATTTTTTTTATTGTAATTTGTGACTATAAAAGAAACAATAACATTTTTTTAATATTAATGCAAAAATAAACTGGATTATTTAGCATATTATTATTAAACATTCATATTAAGAACTCATTTCGATTTTTAAATAAAAATACATTTATAAAAATTGTTTTAATATTATGTTATTGGCTATATAATATCTCACAATAGCGATCAGTGAATGCACTTTTTTTTATATTCTATTTAATTTGTTTATGTTATTGAAATTAATTCCAACATTTTTCCAACAAATTAATTCCATGAATAATTGGATTTTCTCCAAAAGCGTGAATTTTTAACTGTTACGAGCATTTCAATACCATATTTTAGGTATATATGGTATCATTGGTGAAGCTAAATGCCCGGTGGGGTGAAACACCGATTTGGCATTACATAAAATAAGGATCGATCATACGTATCTTAAATAAATAAATAAAGTAGTTTTATATGCTTTATTTATAGTTATACATACAATATCTATTTATACGTCATTTAAATAATCATATACGTAATTTAAAATTTCATTGATATTATACTCATTGATACTAGTTTAATATCAATAAAATCAAAATATAAAATATACATTTTACACTAATCTAATCTAATCTAATAAACCAAAACGTGTATATCCAAACACTTCCATGAAAACACCAAGCAATAAAACATAAATTAAAATTGAGGTTAAAATATGCATATACATCGTGAAATAAACAATAGGACTCATAACTTGAAGAAGTCTTTTAATTCGATAGCACTACGCGTAAAGACTTCATTATTCAACTCAGCAATGTCTAGCGCATATCCAAGGATGTTTGATGGATCGATTTTATCAGGTAAACCTTTAATCCATGTTGTTGCCTATAATAAAATATATCATTTATTATAAATTTTATTGGTGATTTCCCTTGAACGATTTTAAAACGTTAATTTACATCTGTTATTTCCTCTCTTACAACTAGATTCTGTACAACAATTTTGATCATTTTAACCATTTCTTTTTCACCGATCCTGTATATTATTAAATTATTATAATCATGAACTTTTATAAAGTTTAATAAAAAATAAATGTATATGAACTTAGTTTCCGAAATTAATACGATCGAATAACAGTATTTACCTTTCTACCAGGTTTTGAAACTTATTCTTAAAGAACAGTAAAATATTATATCTTCCGATATATGATTTAGATAAGCGTTTAATTACGACTGAAATATCTTGGATTCGCAACATATCATCCCGTGTACTAGATAAAGTATTATTTAATATCAATTTCATTAAATGCTCTTTTTGCGTGCAACTTATTGCGTAAATCAACAAATATTTATCCTCCGTGTATATTGTTGAAAAATATCGATTAAACATGTATTTAAACACTGTATCATCAGATTTTCTAATACCAATGCAGAGCACTGTTTTAATGTTGTAAGTTGGTATCCTTATTAACAAAAAAACCGAACATTATAATAATAATTTAAATTATTTTAGAACTTTGATAATTCTTACCCATAAAACCCTGACCTTTTTATTGATATAGGTGTTGCAGGTCGGTACCATTCAAGTACCGCGGAAAACAATATTAGTGATCTGTTTAGGCTGGTTTTACGTCCAAATTCACATGTAGCTGCAAATACAATTGACGAGTTTTGCAAAGCATTTTGTCTTGGAATTGCGTGATCAAATTTTTCCTGTTGGTAGAAAATATTCAATTACTATAATTTTTAAATCCATACATATATGCATCTTATAGCTATCATATATAATTTCTAATTTCTGTTATACACAATTCGTCTTTGCTATTCCATTTCGTAACATATATTTATAAAAATATTTCATATGCAGAACCATCTAAAAGCCTAAGTAATAAAAAAAATTATTTCGTTTAATTTGGTTTCACTGTGATATTTACTTGCAATATGTTGTATTTTTCTGCGTGTGGTTCAAAAATATGTAGAAGATATACCATAGATTTAATTGCTGTATGTAATACACTAACAGCCGATTCAAAGTTTAACATACATAATAACCTTAACGGTATTTTATAATTAAGATACCCTGCTCGGGCTAAATTGAATGCATCATCTATAAATTTAGATTTTTCCGCTTCCGATGTGAATTGATATTTTGAAATAGGGTTGCACAACAAATCAATTATACCCATCCACTGGCCATACTCATAATTCACACGATAATATCCACTAGGCATGTAAACAACGTCATTTAATTGACTATCCACAATTACAATCTTCGTTTGTTTTTGTTGTAACAAAATTGGAATTCTGGAAGTCGTATATTCATGTTCATATTCATTTTGATTTATGGATATACTTTTAATTATATAATAATTTGCCGGAATACGCCAAATCAAGCTATCATTTGATGTTACTTTATTCCCATAAATAAATTGCTTCTGTATAAATTCTAATTTTTTTTTACCATTTTCATAATCAGTGGTAAGAGTTACCAGGGGGTAACCTGATTGTATATTATCATCAATATATCCTTTTTCCTTTATTGTAGTACAGAATTTTTTAAAATCATACATTTTAGACTCAGATGGATTAGAAAACAATTCTCTCATCATTTTTTCTAATACGGATTCATTAACAGAAAGTGTTAAAACAGCATTTCCTTTGTAATGCAGTAAATGGTTTCTGATCAATTTTTGTTGATATTCACTTTGATTGCCATACGTTTGTAATGAGTTAAGCATTCCATCCTGTAATAAGGCATGCCTCCATTCAAACATAAAAAGATCGTCATTTTTTCCATATAAGCTTTCCAATTCATTGCTTTTAAAAACAATATTTGTTATATGTTGAGCGAATGCTTTTGCCAACCATTCATTACCCTGGATTGGTAAGATGTTATACATAAACGCATTCAATGCACCTAAATAGGTAACGCGTAAACAAGATTTAAATTTGTCACCAAATGATTTGTTATCTTCATAATAATTCCCAGATGAGCTATAATATCAAATAAAAATTTAATTCATTAAAATATCTTCATAAACTAGATTTCCAGGGGTCGAATTCTATCAGTCGATATCGAATACTCGAGATCGAAATTAGTTGTTTTTCGGATTATATGACTCGATCAATCAAGTCGTGTGACGATAATTTCATTCGATATATAATTTTCTATCGAATGGTGTTTGTTATTGAGTTTGCTTTGTGATTTGCTTATATTGTCTTTTGCTTATAATATATAAATTTAAAAACTATAAGTTAAATAAAATTTATTTTATTGAATTTAATAATAATAACAATTTTACAATGTTGCTGATTTAAATCGCATATATCGCATATATCGAAAAGTATTTTATATTGGAAAATCTATTACGATTTAACAAAAACTTCGATTCGATAGCAATCGACTTCCATGATCCCATTTTTTTTCTCGATAAACGTGATCGAAATTTTTACTCGATAATTTATTATTCGATATCGATTGATAGAATTCGACCCAGGATTATTCAGAACAAGACCTGAAACAGGAAGGACTCAATTGTGCAACGGGGGGCTAAATTTATGGTCAATAAATTCCTCATATAATGTTTGTATAAAATGATGTATAACACTAATATCCCAAAAAATTACCCCATGACAAAGGTTTGCTATTTTTCATAAAACCTACAAATCCACAATTTCGGGACATTTGGTTAGGAACAGAAGGAACATATATCTATAAAAAGCTATTGGATTGTATAGGTGGTGTTGAATCTGACGGATCAGAAAAAATTCCCGGAAATGATAATTTTTGAATTTGGTATCAAAACAATATATTTAAAATTTCAAGTAAATTTCTCGAAATCCTTAATATGCATGAGAAACAAAACAATAGGAAATCTTACAGGATATAGAAGAAGAGGATGTAGAAGGGTTGATATAAATTGCAGATAAACAAATTTTTTTTTCAAAATAAAACATAAACTGCATAAAAAACTTACGATAACGTTATTAGTCCTACGTGATTAAAGGCTTTAGCAGTTGTGTTGTATATAATCAAAATGTTGTTAATTTCGGAGATATTGGGATAGTAGTATTGTGAATTGAATTTTTGAAAAATCACGGTTGCCGATGCCGACAAACATTTCCACAATTTATGATTAGGATCTATGTTCGAATCGTAAGGATTTAAGATCGCCAATGCAATTAGTTGAGTTGAAATTTTACCACTTCCCAAAAATCTATACGATATAGTGTCATTTGTTGAACTGAATTAAAAAATATTTAAAACGTTTCTTTATTTTAATTTATAAGGTTACTCATATGGTAATATATGAATTTATACCTTGTTGTTATAATCCTACGATGTAAACTTGTGAATGCCTCTAGATCTTTAGGCGTATTAATGGTAATACCAAATTCACTGTTAAAATATGGGTCATCAAAACATGGAAATACTTTCCTGGCGTGATTTGGGTAAAAATGAGAAACAGCATACCGTCTAAATAGAAAAAATTAGAATAGAAAAATATCAGTATCACATACTTTACGTATAGTTATAGGATAAATAAAAAAAATATGAAAATAAATTATTACTATGCGTTCTTAATCTAAATGTTCAATTATATATTTTAATTTAATCATAATAATAATAATAAATATTAAATGGCTGAACTTTTACTGAACTTATATTTATGGCATAATCTATTCAGATTTGAGTATTTATGATGTTAAAATATCAGTATACACAAATATTCCAATGGAAATAGGAAATATCCAATGGAACCTTATTGTTATAACAACGTTGAAGGAAACAATAAAACATGTATTTACAAAAAACGTAAAGGGATAAATTAGAGCAAATATTTTTTTATTATATTCACAAATTACCCATTAATTTCGTGTATAAGCATACATTTAAATACAACAGTTTTTAACTAATCTTGTACTTACATTACTTTATTATGTTTGTGATTAAAATAGGAATGCCCAAAAAGACCTTCCATTTTTGCATTCATAAATCCTTCATATTTTATCCGAATGCCATACTTATTTTCGGTTTTTAAATTTGATGTCGGATAAATGATCATGAAATCATTAATGTATTTTACTTTTGGATTCTCACTTTTTGTATCGTAGTTCATTTTAATTTTATGGACACCCTCTGAATCTAATAAGTTAGTGTTAACATTCTTTTTAAACAATAAAACTTCTTTAATATTTAGATTATTTATGTTTAATGTTATATTGTTAGACTCATTTTTAACTTGGATCAATATGTCCACTTTCCCAGTAAATGTAAAATTATTTAAATGAGGAGTTAATTGTATGTCATATGCAATGGGGTCTATATTACGTGGCAATTCATTTATTTGGACACCTTCATAAAATATGTTCAATATTAAAAAAAAAAGACAACCTATGACCAAATGAATGGCAAAAGATATTACGTTCAACAAACGCATATTTGCAGTTATCGGTTCCCGAACACCTCTGAATAATATAGTTCCCATGATTCACAATTGACTATTAATGAACTTAAATTTTCAAATAACTATTTCAGACTGATACACTTGATGAAAAAGTACATTGCATTATATTTTATGAAGGCATTATCTAGAACAGTAATGCTGTTGTTTGTTACGGTAAAACCAAATCAATACGCATTATACATATATGTAATAAAAAACATATTATAGGTAATTTTCAGACAATATAAATTGTGAAATTGATTTTAAGTATTATAACCAGTAATTTGATTAGGTTTCTTGAGGATCAGGAAATTATACGATTAGCAATGTGTGATTGTATGGCGGTTACAACGATGGTTGCAAAATAAAACTGGAATCACTTGTTTAACATAAGAGTCAACATTTGGTTAATAGATAATTATCAGTGTTGATGTATATTCCTCTTAGGTCTTAGCGATACCTCATTAAAATATAACGCATCACCAGTGCACCTAAAATACTTGACGTCCAAATACGAGTTCGTACGGTAATGTAAATAATATAAAATTAAAACGTAAAACACCGAATAGTTTTGGACCGGGCCTGGAATGTACGTATATGTTAAATATATTTTGGATTTTATTGCTAGTTATTCGAATTGTTTTATATGTAAAACGTGTTTTATATTTTGTGTAATACAATTCGTGTATGTGTAGTAATTGAATGCATGTGGATATATAAGCATCCATAAACTCATATATCCATATATCACATGTTTTGTTATTCTAACTTTCATAACATTAAATATAATATGTAACATATGAACTCATGTTTATGTTTCATATGGGGAATAGAGAACTTTTACACTTTTGGTTACTTGAAAAATAAAATCTTACTGTAATTCGTTAAGCTTTCAAATAGAAAATGTTTATATCATGAATACTATCGTACTGTTGTCGTAGTCGAAATTCTTGATCGGATTAATAATTCATGTAAACTTAAAAAAAATCAACATCAACCTTTCAAAAATAATGAAAAATATAACTCTGAACTTATACCAATTTTCATCTTAAATTGAATTATACTAATTTGTGTTATTTTAAACTGTTATTATTCTTCTTTTTTAAGAAATATGACACTCACTGAATGTGCACGCTATTGTATTGATGTTCAAAATAGTAGTATAACAAATCATTTAAAACACCCAGAAACCAATCTGTATTATAATATATAACATATCACCATTTAACTATATAACATTTAGATACTTTCTATCAATATCATCGAAATATACAAAAATGCGATATTTTCAACATTCATAGCCAAGATAACACCCGAAATGTGTGGCGATGGTGAAATTCAAAATGAAAATATGAATTTTATAGGTTTTCATGCTTCTGTTTTGTAATATTTAAAGGGTGCTGCATTTCTTAAATTTAACACTATATCATTTAAAAAATTTTTAACTTTCAAATTACTTTACTAATACAATAGGGGTGGACCTGGACAGTTGAAGTGAATTCGTAATTCGTAATAACAACGTACATTTTTTATAAGAAATAATTTTCATCCGATTAACGATATAGATATCATATCATTTAAAAATGATAATATTCAGATTTTGATAGGATGTTAAACAAATAAGTGAAGAATATTTATATAAAAATCGGTGTGATGTATATAAATTATATTATATATTATAAATATTATTTTGGCATTTGTGGTATTACATATGATTTTAATTAAATACCATATGGCGAGTTTTTATTTGAATTGAAATTTTATAAATTTGCATATTTCATATAATACAATTTTGTTTATATAGTTATAAAAATGATTTAGTCAGGTGTTTATTTACTTTTTCTTTTACATAGAGGTATGTAGTGTAATTTATTTGAATTATATTTAGTATTACTAGGGTATATTATATAAATTGTATACTATGGCAGCGAAATCCTGCGCGGATATTTAATTTACATAAAAACGATTTTTGTTTCTATGTTACTGGTTAATGTATAATTAATGGTATAATTATAATAAATGTTTATATTATTTATATATCTTATATATATATATATATATTATATTAGTGTAGTGAAATTCAAATATAAAAGATATATGATTACACAAGATCAAATAAGGTTGTCATTATTACTGTTTTAATCATGAGATTGTATGTTTGTATAATGTATATGAAATGAATCAATAAGGGTATACAATTAATTATATATAGATACTGTTTTTATTTTTTCATTGCACTCTAATATCTTGATATATACATATATAAATATATAGGTTACTAAATAATTAATATTGTGTTGTGTTCAAACTATTACATATTCTGGAAATTATTTTTAATTAAATTAAGCAGTGACGAATGTGTATAGTCGTATTTAAATTTAAATAGGGGACGTTATTATTAGACGTACGGTACATAAATTGAAATAATATAGATTCAAAGAAAACCAACATATAATTAATAATAATTTTATAGAAACTTTTCAAATATTGTTTGTAAATAAGATTGTTACAAATTGCGGTAATTTTTTATTCATATGTTCTACAATTAAATGGCAATGAAAGTTATATATTTTTTTTTATATATAATACATAATTTTACTTATACATATTTGTGTCATTGAATTTTAAACAATTGGTTGATTAGCATTAATTTATTATATAATCATCTCATACGTTTCATATGCATTTCATACGATTGTCGTATTATAATTAATACTAATAATATTTATAATGTACTATATAATTCAATTGCCAGCATAAACATGTTAATGTATTAGGGGTGACGCTAACTCGTATATTATCAGTTTTGATTTTCAGATATTATTATTAATTATATATAGTATATCTAATTGCAAAATTGAACAAATTATTCATGTGGGGTATAATATTGTATACAAAATAATGGACTTTAAAGAAAGAAAAATTTTATCTTAATATTACTTTGCACAATAAAAGGATATTCAATTTGAAATAAATTTTATTCTGAAGTAAAATTTGGTACAGAATCGAGATTTTCTACAGAATCGAATTTTTTTAAATATTGAGACGTGTTCATAAAATTATTTGTAAGCAATATGTTATTAACCAATGTTCATAATAACAAATAAATAAACATTAATATATTTTAACATTTTTTTTCGATAATATTATAAGTCCTTATATTTGAACTATAAAACTTCGTGTCTATGTAGGAGGTGATGGGAATATATCTTCTCACGACAGGAATATACTATGAAATTGCTTTTGTTATTTTATAACAAAATGCATAAAATAAAAAATATTAGAAAAAAATAGCTTCCATTCCATTTTATATAACCTATTTTAAAAAATTATATGGTAAACTTTTGTAAATTGTTACGGCGGATTTTCCATTAGTTTCACATTAAAACCTCGATATTTGATTGTGATGTCAAATGGTAAAACACATATCCTATTTCTGTTTGTTATTAACTTTTATACCACGTCTATTACGGTGTATAAACCCATTGCCTCGTAATAAAAAATAAATAAATAACGATCGATTGATGAATTTTATTCACGTGTTGGTGTTCGAAATTGTTTAAATTATATATTTGAAAATAATTTAATAAAATTATGTTATATCTCTCACAATTACTCGATTCACATATGTATTATTTTTTTTTATTGACTGCGTTGCACATTTTATACTCTTAATATATACATAGTTTTATTTAGTTTGCGGTTCCAACCAAACAACACACCTGAGGTGGAATTATCGCATTCGATTACGATAGACGATTGTCGTCAAACATACGATTTTTTCATTTTTGCAATTATGGCAGACGATATCGTCGGTTTAAGACGATAATTTTTGACGATAGGGTAGTAGCTATCGTTACGATTGTCGTTTGTATTGCTTTCTTTTTGTTTGTATTGCTTTGTTCATTTATTCAATTTTAATATTCATAAAAAGTACAAAAGCAATTCTCATAAAAATAATACTTTCAATCTCATTCTCATAGAAATAATAAACTTTTTGTTTTTCTATATGAAAATCATTTGCCACAACAATATCCACGGAGACGATATACAAATAATATCGATACCCACAAAATCGATTACCATAATATCAAAATAATTTAGTATCGTAATTTTAGACGATAGGCGATAGACGATGGTATCGACTCCCATAATGCCACCCCTGTTTTTCAATATAATTGCTAACATTGAATATATATTATTTGATTTTAACCTCTTTTCCGACATTTGATAGATAACCTAGCTATAAATCTATTTTACACATTTTTTACGGAACCCTCCATATAAGGAAACCCCTGCAATCAGTTGTTCACTATATCGCGAGTCTACTGTATTTGCAAAAATTGAATAAGGATTTTTGATAGGAGTGTTAGGTTTGTGATTTACATTCATATATATATATATATATATATATATACAGAATACAGTTGAAATTATTAAAAAAAAATATATATTTTTTATACAAAAAGAAATTTACAAATAAAATTTCAATTATTTATTGTATATTAAAAACATTGAGAACATAAATTTTTTCATTTAACTAAATTGCGAATACTATGACGACGTTTATAATACATAAAATAAATGAAATATCTTTTACGGTATGAATAAACAATGAAATAAATACTAAAGTCAACAGGAAATATATATTTAAATATTTTAAATTAAATCTTAAATGAATATCTTATCATCGTATACATTATGCATATACATTTTACTTGTATAAAATCGGTAGAAAAATGGGAAAATATTAAACTATCTGAAACAAATTTCCTATCCTATTTTACGCTGTTTATTTGGTTTACATGCAATAACACAAATATATATTAAAGGAAATATATAAAATAATATTAAAGGAAAGTATATGTTAAAGGAAAAATGTATATGTCCCTTCATTATTTTTATTATAATTTTAACGATTGTATTTATATACCTATAGATGTACTTATAGATATAATGTATAATGAAAATAGAAATCTATTAAACAAAATTTATTTATTTTTATACATGGTGCCACAGTACACATTTAGTCATATTATTTGAAAAATGCACTATAGTTCATTGTAAAAATAATGTTTGCGTATAGACATTTTCAAAAATTACGAAATATTTTGGTAAGTTATAATGCGCTCAATCTATTCCTCGGTATATATATATATTATCGCGCGGTACCCAATTGATTTTTGCTTTTGAGTACAATTACTATAAATGCAAAAGTAAAAAAAAAATGAATATGCATTTAAAATACGTTATTTTAGCACAAATTGTGCTAATTGTTATTTAGCACAAATATAACTCCATAGAGACATTTATTACTACTTTAATAATTTAATTCGCTTTCCTAAAAGTTCTTTAAATTATGGTCGATGGTGTTCAAATATTGCATATACAAATTTTTATGTGTAACTAAATAAGTGAGGTGCATCGTGGTGCATATGTAATACCATAATAGTATATAGTACTTTTTACCAATAGTATAAGCACATATATGATTCCCCTAATTTATTTTTAGAATATTAAGATGACGGTGATGTATGTAAATATTCCCATATGGGTTTATAGCATATATATAATCATATAATACATATAGTATGTTATGGTTAAATTTATTTGCATGCAAGTAAAAATTATTTATATATAAATGTGTTTATAAATACACATATGTATAATATTTGTAAAAAATTAACACATTATTTCTATCTCGATATACCTATTTTATTTTATTTTATGTTTATATTTTGTATTATATTCATATATGTTTGTATATAAATGGGATTTCATATACGGTATTCAATAAATGTTCATTTCATATTGTAAGTAAAAAATATATAAAAAACATAAAAAAAATTTTGCATATTTATCATATATTATATTAATTTTATCTTTGTTTTGTACCATGACGAAAAAATGCATCGATATACAGTATAGAGTATACATGTGTATAGGTGCATTCAGTTGAATATGGGGACAACTTTTAAATGTGCCCAAACACAACTTATATTTTTAGGAAATGCTTCTACCTGATGTTTATCTCTAAACGGTTTGAAATATTTACAATTAAAAGGCCAAAGTTCTACAATTAAAAGGCCAAAAGAACTTTTGTTTGAAACTGTAGAAGAATATTTTAAACTATGATCACCAAATACCAAAATCAACTGTATTTTATAGTAACTTTGATGTTTATATCTCCTACACTGACTGACATACAAAATATATATAGAATAACAATTTCCATACGTTAGAACTCGAATATCATTTCACTTTGGGTGCTAAACAATTTTCGGTAAAGTCACTAACATCATATAACCATATAACATATATTTATATTGTATATATATCCTTATGCAGAAGTATATTTATTAATATATAATTGCGGTCCAGGTGGTTTTATCCTTCACTATGTATACTATATCATAAATGATGAGACGAAAAGTATGCCACACATTAAACAAAATAAAAAATTGATATTTCTGTATAATTTTATATTAAGTAAATTAAAGTTTCCCATATGTTTGATATATTTTATTATTTTACAAGCAAATAGAGGAGTGTAGTATATTATATACAATATAATGTAATATGCAGATGTAATGATTAATTGTTTATATATATATTACGAATCCAATTATATTTAAATCACTATATAACGTTTATTAAGTTTTAAATAAATAAATTCTTCTTTTTTTCAATACGATATTGAATTTTCCGTTACCGATATTCGATTGATCAATACTGTCTATATATAAGGATTTATTTTTCAATAATTTACAATTCCATTTATCCCCAGTTAAATATTTCGATGGTCAAATGTTTGTTTCATTATTATTAATTAACAATAAAAACATTATTGAAAATTAATACGGATAAGAGCAACAAAAACCATATTAACCTGATATTCGAAGGAAATAGGTATCATCATAATTGTTCAAAATTTAAAAATCTATAATCCAGTCTTTTAGTATAGTTTTTAAGTTGCATGTACACTACAACTATTTTTCTTTCAATATTCAATTGTCAACTAATTTTGATTGTTTCAATAAATTTTTCATAGTGTCACATTCTTTCAACTATAATTTTTGCTATTGTATCGCATAGTACGGTTACGACACTATAAAAAATTCCTATTTAATTATACTTTGTTCTAATGGATAAACATTACATTAGAATACATTAGAAATCGCCTAAAAATGTACCGAATCTCAATTTTCCAATAGGGTAATATTTGTAATGTAGTTCAAGTTAAAATTTTTAAATTCGATATTACCTATATACAAATCACGGTTTGTCTCCATTGCACATTTTTACTGTCATAATAGTAAAAATGTATAGTATTTATATCATTGCAATGACAGTTTTTTCGTTGTCCGAATTTTATATTACGATAATGCGATTGCATTAATATAAAAGAACATACTGTAGAGTGTAGGTAGACGTAGAGTTGAGTTGTGCTTACATATTCTAAAAAATTTACTATGTAGTTTTATTGTGCATATCGGAATAGTAAATATTCTCTTCATATCATTTATATATGTATAATCCGTAATGTAATGCATATTATATGAGAACACTGAATAGATAGTTTATATGCATATATTATAGTTATGTTGGGTAGAAATAAGAGTTCATTGACCGACTACGATCATCTACAATTCCTGTGAGCTATGTATAGAATATTCATATAGAACACCATAAATACAGTATACATATAGAAAATAATGTTGCGTTGTTTGATTGCATATATGTATTTTGTGTTATTATATGATGTTTGTAATAATATTATGATTATGTATTATTACTATTGCATATTAGACTTTTTTTTTTAAATATTGTATAAAAAAATATGGTAAAAGAGAAAAACGCGTACACACCTATATTTATTTATATATAGGTAAGTGCTTTTTTATATTACTCTTATTTTATTTTTAAAAAAAGATTAATAAAAACCATTTTTTTTTCATAAATAATAACACAAAATTAAATTATCATATTTATAAAAGAATTTGACCCTTTAGGAAAAAAGGGTATGTTTATGATTTTTATTTATTTTTCATTTGTGGATATGCTTGTGGACGGAAAACCATATCATATACACATTTTAAATAATTGGCTAAATAAAATGATTTTTGTTTTTGTATTTTAATATACTTATGTTCAAAAACTCTCTAAATTAAAATTATTAATTAATTGTTTTTATTCATTTTTTTTATGCTTTGTATATATGCAATTATATATAGTTTTGATATAATAGCCATAACCCAAAAAATCCAATTTAATATGACATACACGAAACCGCCCGTAACATAATAATGTTATGTTATTGCATGAATGAATAGTTATGATCTTTGTAAATTAGAATAGTTATGATCTTTGATAAAAAATTTGGTAATATGATAACACAAAACATTATAAAGTAATGTATAATATAATGTATATATAAAAATGTATATATATAATACTTAATTTGAAATCCAAGTGTTCATTACATTTAATTTCAAGATAAAATACTAGAATTACTATACAGACTTTCTATTTTTTTTATATAGAAAGAAAACAAAATGATATTATATGAGTATATATATCACCCTTTTGGTTTTAGAATACAAATAAAATGAAAATATTTTAGATGTTTATTATTAGTGGCGTATCCTGGTAATGTCCTAGTTGTCATATGACAACTTGATTTTTGCGAAAAAATCAGATAAAAATTCAATATTTAAAAAAAAAATGTGTCCTGAAAATTTGCGAAACGTTTTTTTAACTTCAAGTACTATTCGATATAGAATTGATTTTAAATAGTTTTGTTGAAAATAAATGTTGACAACATTCTTCTTAACACATCATATAAAAAATCAAAAAGGCCATATATTTTAAAATTAACTACAATTTCATTTAGAACACCAACACACTTAATCAGTAGGTTGTTACAATAAAATACTAACAACTTCCATTCCATTCATATTGTCTTATTTACCTATTATCCTATTATGCTATATTATATACAAATTCAACTATATGCATATGTATTTGAATTTAAGTTGTGAAAGCTTTGTTGTAACAACTCAATGGTTAAATTTGTTCTAAATAAAATTGTAGTTAAGCTTAAAATATATGAGCTTTTGATTTATTTATATGGTGTGTTTAGAAGAATGTTGTCAATATTTTTTTTAGCAACCTTCCATTCACATGGTAAACTAACATTTTCATATATCGCACATGCGGTAATGTAGTCTACATGTAGATACAATACAAAAACAAATGAGGTAAAGTATGAGAAATTAGTAGTGTGTGTAAAAGAAGAAAATATGTAATAAAATAATTCTCATTTAAAATTAACAAAGTATTTTTGCAATACGAGCATTTATTTTTATTTATTCATGTTGCTAATTTAGTTTTTGAACAACTTGGAAATTTCATATTGCATTTTAATGATATTTAGTGCAAATTAAAAATAATAATTTATTTGTGAATTGAATCCGGTTGAGCATTTCTAAATTGAAATTCCATAAGAACTTTAGTTGACTTTTTGAAAAAATTAAAAACACATAAATTATTTTAGTTTAACGAATTATTGTTCTTTTCAAAAATTTTGACAACCATAATTTTTGGCTACGCGGCGCCGCTGTTTATTATAATAGTAAATTAATGTTTTGTCACAAGAAAATCCCATATTTGAAATAAACAATATGCTATTGAAAGAATTTGTACTTACAAAACTTGGATTACACATCAAATTACAAATTTGTCTACATAGTTTTTTGGTTATATAATTATAAGCGTCATGCACATAATACACATATATGTTAATAAAACTGTTATAACTGATGTATAAAATGTATTACGAAAATAGAAGAAATCTTTCATTTAATGATTAATTTTGCAATCGATACTTTTATGAATTGAATATACGCAAATAGTTTTTTATGCATTTCATGTTATTAAATGCAATTCAATTTTTTTTGGCTTTGTTTAAAATAAAAATGTTACATTTATAAATATGTATATCTCATCAAATTTAACTATATACCATCAAAACCATAACAGGAAATTGATTTCCTTTTAAAATTTTACACTTTATCAATTTTATAAATTTTGTTTGCATAATTTTTTTATTTTATTGTATATATAATTCATTAATTTATAACCTGTTGTGGTCTAGACATTGTTTACAACATTATTTGTATATCTATATGCAAGCAAAATCTTATATGTGGTAGAAGCGTCTCTATATTCTTGAATAAATTATAATGTTCACTTATAAATTCAACAATCTCAAATATAACTCTGTAACTATTTCGATTATAATAAGGAAATGTATTTTAAATCATATTACATTTAGACGTTTATTTGAATAATTATTCTCATCAATTTATCAATTACAATACTTCTTTATAATCATTAAAATTAAATGTGGATTGATCTTTCAGTTTACATACATAACCCATTTAATAATATAAGATTGTTTATTTATTTTAATTTTTTTCAAGATTTCACACCATAACAACTGAACCGATAAATATGTCTTCGTTCATTCCCTTTAATTGACTGAATACAAAATTTTGTATTGTTCAAGTAATATGTTTTAAGTATATACGCTCGCATTCACATAATTCCATTTCAAATTTCAAAAATTTTTGTTTATTAAGTCAAAGGAAAACTCGTCAACCGAAACCTCTTTACCATAGAGACAACAAAAAAACACTCCCTTTTTATACAATATTTTTTTATTTGGTGTTTTTGTGGGACATCTTTGCAATTATAACAAAATCTTCAATTGTTATACTATTCCTATTATTCATCAATAAACATATTTCGTTTATTTTAAAATACTAATATTATAAATACTACAATGTTATTTAAAGGGTAACAAAAATAATGACATATAATTTATATAATTTTCATTACTGAATGATTTGAAAACAATATAAATGATTTCTGAAGGAAAAGGTGCGTGCATATATAGCTTTATTAGATTGTCATAGGAAAAAGATTATTGAAATATTTCATTTTACTTCTTTTTTATTAAATCATGTTAGAAAAGAAAGCTATTCCATGTTACAATTCAATTATTAGTGAGTTACGTTTGATCAATATGCAATTATCGGAAATCAAATTTTGTTTATCAAAAATATCATTTTAAATTTAAATCAGTTTAAATATCTTTGGTTTTAAACACCAATTTAACATACAAATTAAGAAATATTATGTTATGTATGTGCATAACATATAATTTTATAAAAAAAACGGGAATAATTATAAATTCATGTCCATGTGTGACGTCGGTAAATACTTGCAACTTAAATAAATATAAATATGATGGTTGTATTATTATAATGTATAGTCTAGCAATACTATACATCAATAATGTAATTTTTTTTATGTTTCTCATGCATAAAAATATTTGCATCATGTAATTTATAATAATTTAGTTGCATTAATACTAAATATATACATTTATTTATTATTTCCAGTATAATTGATATAATTTTATTTATTTTTATTACGTTTTATTATTATTGTATTGTATAACAATATTCTGTATAATATATATATTATTATTATTATATATGTAGAATACGATGTACATTATGTGAATTTAAATAATAATATATATATATATATATATATATATATATATATATATCTAAAAATGTATAATGTGTAATATTACGTTATGGAACAACTATAGATGTATATTCTTGAGATCGATTTAAATATGAATATGCGCATATAAAAACGTAAAATAATATTAAAATAAAATAATATATATATATATAGTCTCTGTAATTGCATTGTATTGCGATGTACAATAAATGTAGGAAAATTATTGATTTTTTTTTCATAATGTTTTATGTGTAGAAAAAATTATTGAAAACCATGCTTATGTATATTACACATTTATATGCATGCATATATGTATCAATAAAATTTCTAAGTTGTTGATGCGTTTGAACATTGAATCTAAAAAAAAAAAAAATTAGTTTCTTTGATTTCTGTGCGATTTCTGAAAAATTCTTTTTGTAATAGCTCCAACATAAATTTTGGTGTAATGATAATGATAATGGTATTGTTTATGTTTTGAAAAACACTATTTCACAATTTCATACTAAATGCAAATGGCAATATCATCTTTCTTATTCCTTTGCTATCGAACAATATTATGTAAATCATATCACAAAGATTTAATTAAAATATCTCAATTCAATAAAAAAGATGTATATGTATACTATGTATACAATGGATATATTTGTATTTGTTTTTAGTAATAACATTTTCATTTACACTTATTTACACGACCATTTACAATTATAACTACTATACACGGTGCGACAATTAATATTCCGGACTCAAACCGTATCTCAATAACCAGTGGGACGATCTATGTGATTTTGATTGTGATGAGCGCTTTGAAGCTTGATATTTTCTCTATCGTCCGTAAAAATTTCATTGCATTTGGTTGACAAATAAAAAAGTTATGACATTTCTTGTGAAACAATATTTTAGTTGAAGTAGAAATTTTAACATGGAGCAAAGACCAAAGCTTGGTAAATCTGCAACAGAAACATTCAAATCGATGCAGCAAGTTAATGACGATAATTGTATGGGTAGGTCAAACAGTCAGTGGCGCATATTATATCGAAGTTTTGAAGCGTTTGATGCGCATGATTCGTCGTATTCGTCCTGAATATCGTGAATCAGATAGTTGGTGCTTGTTACACGATAATGCACCGAATCACACTTCACTTATTGTTGTCAATTTTTGGCTCGACATCAAGTATGTGTGTTAAATCATCCACCGTATTCACCTGATTTAGAACTATATGACTTCTCCTTGTTCCCAAAACTTAAAATGAAATTGGAAGGATATTTTTTTGATGATTTGAAACCCTTCAAACAGAATCTACACGCGCATTAAGCGGATATCAGACGACAGAATATATATTCTAATATTTATGCTAAAACGAAAAAGAGAAACCATTTATGTGTGAAATATACAGAACTATATATGCATGTAAACATTACAATAAAAAGTTCTTTTTTTATTATATATTATTTATTTTTCTTACCATCTGCAATAAAAATGAGCAGGCAATTTTGAAAATGAAAATTTTGTATTGATAAAATTTGTTCTTAAAATATAAGTGCAATAATTTAGAAATGATTTTCTAAATTTCAGAATTTATATTCTTAAGTGCAACAATTATTTCATCAGACATCCTCCTCATTTTTATTTATATCCATTCCGCTCTTACTTGTAAAAAATCCTATATTAAAATTTAAGCACAAAAATTTAGAATATATATTCTGTCGTCTGATATGCGCTTTAGAGGCAATACCACAAAATGAGCTGGAACACGGATTTGAAACATTATTAAATTGATGTAACAGTTGTATTGAATCAGAAGGAGAACATTTTGAATAAATAAAAAAAAAATTTCAAAAATCGTGTTTTTAATGTATTTCCTAGGATCAGTCCGGAATATTAATTATCGCACTGTGTATATACTATATAAGATTATTATTTTAAAAACCCTACTGAATGATTGTTCGAATCCTACTGAATGCATAAAATATGTTTTGTGTTTTCCGTTATTTTTCGAATCTGAATTTTAACACAGAGTTGTATTTTCCGCTCGCGGTTAGTCGTACGGCTAATTACCGACACCGTAAAAGCCACAAATTAAGAAACTAACAACAGAAGGCTGTTGTTGGACGCTAAAACCAGATTGTTGGTTGTATAGCGAAAAATTTATTATTTATTATTAAAATCTATAAGAATCTATAAAAGAAAAAAATGTTAAGTTAAATTACATTTTTTGCTTTTTTTATAGTTATTCACGAAATTAATTAATTATTACGTTAAGAATTTCTATTATTAAGAAAATATGAACTATAAATCAAATCAAATCACTTATTTAAAAAATTGTATAAAATATATTCCGCGGTATTTAAATATTGACTAACCTATAATCTTTTTTGTTTAATAAAGATAAGTTTCTTATAGTAAACTGAATCATTGATAAATTAAACAGTTTTAAAAGCAGTTTTATACCATAAGAATATAAAAATTGGAAAAAAAAATACATTAAATTTTTCTATTAAATGTAATTTTTAGCATTAAATATCAAATGTGATCTCATTGAAATTTGATATTTCTTTTATTTGTAATAACACTGTCAAAAGCAAAACAATACCACATATATAGCCTTGTGTACATCGATAGATGATAGATGAAAGATCGTCAAATAAAAAACAAATAAATCCAGTTAGAATTATGTTATATTAGATATTATCAATTATGATGATTATAATCTCAATATCATACTCAATATATCTGTATATAAATATATATATATAAATATACATATATTCAATAATATATATTCAATAATATGCAATTACAATAAATACAACAATTATATACAATAACTAAATGTTTATTTATAAATTTGCGTATAATAAAATATTATTGAAAAAAAAATCAGAAACCTTTTTACAACAATATTTGCCTTTTATTTCTCGTAATGGATTATTATTAAGTGTTTGTAACATAACAATTGAATTTTGAACAATTCTTCTTTATTATATAATTTCTTCAGTTTATATATCAAGTTATTGTAAGGTATAACAGGTATCAAGTTGGGGAATTGATTTATATATAGAATATATCTGACATATATTTAGAATAATACATTACTAAAGTAAAAAAACAAGCAATAACAGGTATGGTCATGAAATTATACGGCAAATAAAATTATTGTCGATATACAACTTTTATCAAACATGTTGATACATGATAGATATTTATATACAATATATTTTAATAAAAACATCGTATAAGATATACCACGACCCATCTATGTGCGAAACAGTAAATACAAATAACAAAGAAAAAAAAATTTAAATGAAGTATAGTATTTATAGTTTATTTTTTCAACAATGAATAAATTATCAATATCATTATATATATACATATACAATATACATTTAAAATTGTTATAATTGGTTGTCTTCGCTTCATTAATGAATCGGTCTTCTTTAGAATCTTAAAAACACTGTACAGTTGTACACAAATGGCTAGTTTTACGGGCTATTCGTATAACACCTAAAAGTTCTACAGGAAAGAAAAATTTAATCTGTATACAGCTATATATAACATAAATATATGTGTAGTAATTCTATTTTGATTAATAAAATAATGCATTTGTAAAAATTGAAATAATAAAGAAAGATTTATTACTATGCTTTGAAAACTAATGATGAAACTGGCCAATTATTTGTGAACAGTTTCAACAGAAAATTTGAATTCCATATTATGATCGCAGAAAAATGCAATAAATAAAGTAGTCAAAAACCGACTTCTTTATGTATTGCCAATTTATTTAATGTAATTAAATAAATATATGCATATACGTTTTTTTAATAATTTAAAGCAGTTTTTTTACTTCGCTTTTACAGTTATTAATTATATAATATATACATAAATATATGCATAATCAAATGAAATATGATACTATATATTATATACTATATAATAAAATAATATTTTAGTTTTTATTTCGAGCTCTTTTAATTCTAAATACGTTTTACGTGGTTCTATCAGTTGCGTATGGCAAATAAGTAAAGAGCAATAAACTAAAAACGGTTTGTTATTATTAGTATTATTGGACATTACATTATATGATTATATTTAGAAAACTATTATATCAGACATTATATATAGAATATATAAAATATATATATATATAATTTATATATAACATATACAGTGGCTCATAAAAGTCATGGGATGACCATACATTTTGTGAGTCACTGTAAAAACACACACACTATATGATGAATTTTTTTACCATAGCTTCAGTTTCATATTGTTTTATATACATCCAAAATATTTAGTTACAGAACGTTATATTTAATCATTTTATTGACATTAAGTATTCATAAGCTATATTGCTTAAAAAAAGAATATATTAAAACGATTTTTGTATGTTTATGTTTTATTAATTTTAGTGATATTAAAAAAATATATATTAGAAAAACAATATTTTTAATTTAAATTTTTATTGTAAACATCGGTGACGTATATATATCATTATTGATTATATTATATTGTTGTAATACTGAGAGACTTCGTGGCATGTATATCACATACCGTTAACACATTTTAAACAAACATTTAAAAATATCAACAAACAATTATTACATTATACAATATATAACAATATGAATAAAACGATATCTGATTGAATATACATACATTCATAATTCTTAAATCTAAAAAAAAAAGTAAATCTTCTGTGAGCTATTTTAATACAAATTTAATTTGTTATTATCAAAGTTTTATATAATTTTCCTAAAAGAAAGATGATATGCTTAGCATTTCGTCCATATTTTAATATAAAAAAAATATCATTACGTGATCATGATCATTATATACATATTTATGTTTTATTTGTTTATTCGTGATTAAATATTTATTTATGCATATATAGAATCATTAGAATTATACATAAAGATAACAAAACACAAACACCAGATCATAGCATCTATTTCTATAGCTTTTTTTACAATTTAATGTGTACAAAACAATATTTTACAAATCTATGCTATAGATTTGTCCGGAGCATTTTGTGATATATATAAATAATATAAGTAATACATATACACGCGCACCTATCATTTTGTAGATATTTTGATTTTTTATATAGCATATATTATATATGATATATAATTGAAATAATAATAATATATATTTTTTAACTATTTTTACAGCATAACATATAATGACATTTGAATACGAATCGATTTTTTATTTTATACTAAAGCATTTCATTATTCATGTTGGTACATGTTCTACTCGTAGGTCAATACCCGGTCAGGGTAGTTGACTCTTCTTTTAATGTATAAATTTATACAAATAAACATACAGTATTTACATTTATAAAAGAAAAGATTTGTATGTATACTATATACTATACTTTACTCTCTGCATCCATTCTTTCCATTTTATTATTCCATCTTCTTCTTTATTTTCATCTTATTATGTTCTTTTTAGATTTGTTATTTTTTTTAACAAAAACAAATATATATGTTAAATTGTTAAATATATATAGAACTATTAGGTTGGGGAAAAATAACTCTATTATTTTGCGGTAGAACAATTTGTTGATTATTTACTCGGAGATGTATTTGTCATATTTATTCTCATTGGAAAGGGAACTTCAATTATTTTTTGGATTTTTGGAGAAAATGGATTTCCTTTTCACCAACGATTGTTATTATTATTATTCATTTTATATACCGTTATATTTTTCTGAAATCTGAAATTATAAAATTCTTCATATGAATTCTATATACTTATTAATGTTGTATATATACTTAATATTTAAACGTTTTTTTTAAATTATTTTATTTTAATGCTCTCATCGAGTGCTTTGTATTCTCATGTAAATGGCAGTTATTTGTTGTACATTGTATTTATAAAAATAAATATGTTAAGTAAATAACATAGATTTATTTAATTTATTCATAAATAATTGAGGTCATACATTCACTCTATACTACGATTTAAATTGTATAATTTTATGATGTATTTTATACCCATATAGATGCCTAATGATTGTAATGTGAATATACATACCATTTACAATACATATATATATTATAAATAATTAAGCACATAATATCTTATTAGAATAATAAATGATAGTTTAGATTTTAGAATAAAACTTACAGATGAAAAATCGAATATAATAATAATAATAATAATAAATGTTAAATAGCACACAGGTGAAACATAAAAATATAGATATTAATTATAAGACATTATAAGACCAAGTAACTGCAATATAGTTTAATGCCATATACAACACTATAGAAACTATTCATTCGTAATATCGGTTCCAGATATATTGAAAAACAAATACCAACTAAAGTAATTATAATCACATAAATATACATTTCTAAATTGTTGTACGAATATTAGGTTTTGTTAATTTTACATTTTTTTGTGGCTGTATTTTAACTTCAGATTTGAACCCACGACCCTAAACATTTTGTAGAATTTTAGTCTTTTTATCAACAGACCACATAGTCACATTATATACGAATATATATACGCATCCAAATAGTGGCTTACTATATATATATACCATATAGTAATAATAATTGTATATACATTATACTTATACTTATATAGAACATAAATGCATATAGTAAAGTAATAAGTAATAAAAAAATATAAAACCACATAATGGAAAAAAGAAACAGTAGCAAATTACAAAATAATAATATCAAAATTGGCCACGGTAACGTTCGCCACAAAACTACAACAACAAAATATTGCATATGAAATTACATATTACTTGGTTTTTGTTTTAAAGTTTTCTTATTTTTATTTCTTTATTTTCGAACGATGCTACCGTTGATTTGTGATTAATTTTAACACACATTTATTTGTGTATTTGTTAAAAACGCTCAAAGTAAAAGTACATATGGAATATGTATATCTAAATATAAAATTATTTGTGCGATGCTGTGATGTATCAGATAAAATTAACTAAACAATTAAAAATAGATTTTAGTCTAACATATTTAAAATGTCTTCAATTTTATTTGAATTTGAGAAAATTATTCGATTAAAATTAATATAATACTAACAAAAAAAATGCAAAAAAAGGAAATTTTAAACTGTTAATTTACATACAATAAGTAAATAACAATTTACACGTTTGTTTACAATTTTTAATACAGAAAAAAACATAATACGCATATCGTTTATTCTCCATTCGAATTGAATACAATTTTGTATAACACACACATATTTTTTCTTTCTTGAACATTTCTAATTTTATATACGCAGGTTGTTTACATAAAATATCAATTTTATGATATTATATATACCATACCATATATATAGTAATCCACATACTACGATACAATACACATTAATATCCAAGAACAAATCCAATGTAAATATTCATATAACATATATACATTAAACCGTTGGAACGCTACGAAGAAAACGTAAAGAAAATGTATGATGGTGTTTTTTGTATATATTTTGTATATTATAACAATAATAATAATAATAATAACAAAACAACGATAGTTAATATAACAACAGCCAGGTCAATGTACTTTTCTGTATATACACCATAATAGTGTTATGATATAAAAAAAACTACTCTCTAATCATTTGTTATTATATTTATTTTAACCTCATCACAATTGTAAAATATAAAATGAAAACAATTTTATATATGATTACAATTGTGTTTTTTGCTTCACATTTTAATTGTGATTAATTAATGTTTTGTGGAATCATTCGTGGCTTTACCATTAAAAAATTTTAAAAACAACAAAATACAAATACTTTCTTATATGAGTACATGGCTTGAGTAGGATAGTTACAACATAGAGATCTCCATAAAAAAATTACTATAGAATAGAAAGGCAACAAAGGAAAAAATCCGATTTTATAAAAATAATTATGTTGTTGGCATTTCGTTTGTATTAATTAAATCAATATCAATGTTTTGATATTATTCAGTTTAGTTTTAAATATTATCAATAAACAGAATACATGTACATAAGAAATTAGATTTTCACATTCAAATATAGATACATATGAATTATGATGTGAATTACATTTATCTATAAATATTGAAATACATATGACTGCGCTGTAATGCATTATATCTCTATGTGATAAATACATTTCATTGTTATAATAAAATATAATTAATATTGGTTTTATTAATCTAGTTAAAAGCCAAACATTGTTTTACAATATATGAATTGAATTGTAGGAATCAGAATTGTAAGATTACAATTGAATACAAATGAAACTTATAGTACAATATCTTTATCAAATATAAAAGATAATTTTAAAATAGCAGATTTCATCGAAATTCATAATAAAATTTTTAATTTGTCTATTAGCTAGTCCACATATACTTGTTTAAAATCCCCTCTTGTGATAATAGTCATTTACTTTATATTTTATAAATATAATAAATTTATTTGATTAATAATATTTTACAATTTTTTTTAGTTTGTCATTTCTATAATTAATATACGTTTTTTAAACTATTTATATATATTACATATATCAATATAGTTAACAATTGTCTTAAACAATCAATGATTTTTTATCTTTTGGATTGTCTACCAATTTATTTCATAATATTTCTATACATGTTGTATAGCATAAAAATTTTTTTAACAAATTGCCATTTTTATATTTAATCAAGTGCAATTACAGAATTGCACTTGATTAGCCACATGTAAGTTGCCATGTTAATTCACACACATAGCAAACAATGTTTTTTCTCAATCAATCCATACAACATACTTTAGTATAGATACTTATTTAATGATATATATACATATACAATATATAAATAAATAAATGACCCTTAAAAATGTTTCTTCAAAAGACTTTCTTGTTTCTTCATCACTTCCCATGAGTTTGTATTTTTTAATAAACAAAACCATGCAAATGTCTAATGTGTATATTTATATATTTATATAATATGTATATTTAATATAACGTGCGAAAATATATATAATAAAAGCATTATATAAAAACAAAATGATAATTATTCTTTGAGTGCGGTGCAATGATCTTATCTGTGAATTGTTTATGATATAGATATAGAATTATACATCGTATAATATATGGTTTATTTATTCATTAAAATAACGGCGTAAATACTATATTTACAGTATTTCTATATGAGCACTAAGTATATGAAGTTATTTTGAATTTTTTTTCATAATTTGTGAATAAATAAAAGATGTGTTAAAAACTTCGTGAAGTCTGAACTTTTTGCTATATGTATATCACCATATCACTCTGATATACTCATCCTGCGTATAGACAATTTTTTACAATATAAACAATATTAACCTTATCCAAATATCTTATATTAAATCGAAAAATTTTTTTAATCTAGAACAGTATATAAAATGTTCTCAATACTTTATTATATTGTTTTACCCAAAACTATTCATAAAACTATAGATTTAGTTTAAAATAAAATTATTAAATTTGTATCCAATAGAATTATTACTATTGCTTACACTATTATTATTACTTACAATTACTGCACAAAAGATTATAAAAAGCATAGCTTTGGGTCAATGATATACGATGGCTATCACATCATAATGATCTGTCGACTGTTTGTATTGCGAAAATAAACAATTTTAAAATGACTTGTGATTCTGGTACTTTGTGCATATGTGAATTATTTTTTTCTGGCCGGTCATTCATTTTCGATATTTATAATTATTATTTGTATATTAAAAATATATGCATTTAAAATTAAAATTATATATGAATATTGTATATATTATAATTATATATATATATATATGAATGGATAATCTCTGCGTATATTATAATATAAATTACGATATTAAATGTATGTGTTGTGTATAATGAAAAGAAATCTTAATGATGAGACGTGTGCAAATAGTGGCACACTATTTTTTATATATGCATTATAATAAAATGTATAAATAAATATTTATTTTACATATAATATAGGTAATAAATAATTTGTATGAAAGTCTGGTTCGAATCTATAAATATAAATTGCATTGCATTGCTGCGATCACATGATAAAAACTACGTTTGATACAGCGCTCAATATGATGCCATTATATGAATTATAAATATGATATTTCATTTTAAATTAACATAAATAATGTCATTTCATTTATTATTATTTAAGAAAAATTATGGTATTGATATTATCTGGAATATTGTATTCATAAAAAAGGTGAATCATTTAGAAACAATTTTAAAAATGCTTGAGATGATCGAATAGCCAAAACAATAAAATATCATAGATCGTTTTTTTATCGATAACATATATTCGTATTTTACTCAACGTAAATGTGTGTTACGTAAGGATTTCAGTGTAAACTAAACTAAAACTAAAATTACCTCAGACAACCCGTACAATCATATTAATTTTATTAAATTGCTTATTAATTTCAAAATAAAAAGTATTTACAATTAATTTCAACATTACAAATTCTTTTTGGAATTTATTTTTTTTTTTAAATTAAACCAGTTTAATATTTGATTATAATTATAATACTGTGTATGTGTAAAGTATGAGCATAAGCATGAATTAACAAAATTGTTATGTGTTTACGAACAACAAAATTACAATTTGATATGTAAGTCCGATTTAGATATATGTATGTAATTCAACGTAAATGTTAAGGTTCATTATAAAATAATTTTATGTATTTCAAATTTTATTCATATAGATATATAGACTTTATTTCTTATTTTACATCGAAATACCAGAATATAAAAAAAACGTATATCAAAGAATTGAATACGTTTTACAAAGAATATGTAGATGTATGAGAACTATTAAATGAATTAACTTTACATGTGTTTTATGCGTATATTTTCCTATTATTCAATTTATATAAAATAAATTCTAATTCAATGTGAAAATCACGTAATAATCAATCGTAGATCGTATTCTGTTAAATTTTATGTAAATATTTGAAGGGATTAGAAAAATATACCTTTTTTGTTAGTAATTCAATTCTACGATATAAAGTCAGTATGTGAATATCGAAACAAATTGAAAAACAAATCATTTTATAATGGTATAAATATATGGCAAAGCATAATAAAAATGAAAAATAATATTCAACATAATTTAAATGTATATTTTGTGAATAAGTGTTTATACTTGCTTGATATTCGGAACAATTTTTTATATGCTAGTATTCTATCGTATTATACATACAAACATACCGACATATGATTATATTGAATAGAAAAAAATAAATAAAATAGAATAAGGGAATGACCTCAAAATCTTTTTCTAGTTTAGACTGTATGTTTTTTACACAAACTCAAACAAAATATAATATACAACAATTCACAACTAAATATAAATAAAACTAAATTCAAAAGTATAAATAATGGGACGTCGTCGGGCAAGTCTGCAATCAAAAATTTTCTCCTATTTCACTACAGTAATTTTATCGAAACAACAATGGAAGAATTTTGTGTCTAGTGATAATTCTATTATTTTTAAATGTAGAAAACACAACTTTTAGACTGCTATGAATCTTCTATTGGTTCATTGGTTTTCTCTTTTAACTCAAACAATAATACAAACAGAAAAAATAGCTTAAAAAATTATATTTTATATATAGAATTTGAAAAAATATTTCAATATATATTAGACTATCAAAATCCGAAAATTTTCTAATTCTTTATTCTTTTATTTCACAGAAGACTAGGCTTCAATATCTTAGTAAATATAGTCAATATTTTAGTATAAATATATTTATTTACAATATATGTATCATAAAAAATGGGAACATGATACGATGTTTATCATCAACATTACGTTGTACTTGCTTAATGCGAAAACATTTATAATAAAAAAATCAAAAACACAATAAAAAATACAAATACATATTATAATAAATAAAGCATACAACATACAACATACAATAAATAACATAACTTGGCAATGTTTTTTTAATGGATATTTTACAGATAGGTTAGCGACCATGACCAATCAATGAACCTATTCAATATGTTATTATACAAATTATATATATACCATGGATAGTATGCATGCATACCAACTCTCGCATAATGATCATTTATGTGTTTGTATATAATATTTGTGTTATACTACGTACAAATAAAAGCTGTATGTATATTATCATATTATGCTTTGAATTGTTGTTACATTGAATCAATTGAATACGATATGTATCTATGTTACTATAAGAAGGCAACATTTTTTACTATAAGAAAAATTGAACTTATAACAAAACATTCTAAAGTGGTAAACATAAAATATATATATTATTTGTATTTGAGGTATTGTTACGATTGCAAATTTCACCATTATATATATCTATTCAGATTAAAAGCACCTTATCGATATATATATGTATGTTAATTTATGAATATATGAATAGCATGGAAATAAAATTTAATGATTCAACATTGGTTGTAATAAATTTAACTACTTATTTGCCGGAAGATAACTATTTAATGGCAATACATTTTTGTGGAAACAAAAAAAACTAAAAATTTATAAATAAAATACAATATCTAATAAAAACACACAAAAATTTACTTTATCTTATTATATATATACTTTATGGAATGCAATTACCGTATAATAACACATAGTAAAAATACGAATTAAACGAATAGGATCCAATATCTGAATCGTATATAAATATTTGGAGACAAAAATATAATAAAAACAATTCTTACATAATATTGAAATATACATTTTTTACTGATTTTTTTAATATAACTATAGATAGGTATAGATATCTATATTACATACAAAAACATATATATTTATTATTCTATTATTATGATTTTAGCGATCCCCTCAGTTTAAAACAAAAAAATTTATGAGCATTTATTCAACGAGCAACATTTATTTATTTTTTTTGTTAAAGATAAGATTAATTTTGTTTATGCTGTGTTACAGACAAGTATGTGCATGTATGTGGTAAAATTGAGAAATAAAATCAAATACATGCAAAAAAGTGTCCATTAACAATTTTCAATTTCAGCCTTTTAGTAAAAATTAACTATATACATATGTATTTAACTTTTGATTGTTTTTACACCTAATGACAATAATAGAAATTAACTTTTTTAAATTAAATTACCAATTTAATTGAAATTAGCAATTATGTTTTAATTCTAATTTCTACTGTGCTTTAATATAATTAAACAACAATTAATAATTAATTGCACTTAAACATTTAAAATCCATCATCATATTATAAATAGAAATAATGTAAATATGTAAATATTTTCTTATGAATTAAAGAAATGAAGAATTAAAGAAAAGAAATAAGATATACATATATAAATCTGCAATCCTTAACATAGCATTTATGTCTGAAATTTGTGAATAATATAAATTAACACAAACATAAATCGAATGCAAAAAAAAATATCCAGTAGCAATTTCATTTTTTTTACGAATATAATATACCTTTTGATGAATAATGTTCTTATATATATATGTTATATATGTAATATTGTTTGTGGAAATAATATTTTAACTTATATTTTTAGAATAAGAATTATATTGGCATATATGGTATATGTATATATTGTGTGTTAAGTTTTAATGTGTTTTTTTATTATCTTTGGTTTGATGTCTGTTATATCGCTATATACAAATGGTTATTTGTACGCAGACACCGCAATATATTTATAATCTTTTAGAGATGGTTGAAAAAATGTGGTACCACCAAATATATATGAATGTATATATTATGATATTATACATATTTACATTTTAACACATAATATAGTAAAAGATTAAATTTTTCAAACATACATTATTGAAGAAGAATATGTACATATAAAATTAAAAATGATATATTTTAAAAAGATCGTATATACAATTAGATCATGAAAAGGATTTTTTTATCGAAAGTCACATCATATTTATTTCACTTTTTCGTCTAACTAACACAAATGTTGAAGTGTTTACTTTAAAGTTAGCTAAAAACATTATAATCTCAAATTAAATTTAAAAAAATTTGTATTTTACTTTTTTATTTTGGAAAAGGTACGTATAGCATTCTGTTTATTTACACAAACCCACAACAGACAGTGTTCGTTTTTTGTTATTTTTTTTAACAAAATTTGTATAACAATACTTTAAGAGAAATAGATGAAATGTTTTAATTCCTATAGTAATAAATTTATATTTAATTTAATTTATGATTGATCATTTATACCAGTACGGTGAATAAGTGGTAAGCAAACCATAAAGTCTTTTTATTATATTTAAATTAAACAATTTACAATTGCATCATAAATTGAGTTTTTGTAAATAAATAGAATAATGTTCTATTTCTATATTATATTATCAAAAGCTAAATGAATTTTTATGGGATAAGAATACAACATAAAAGTTCAGCAAATGTTTTCTGGAATTCTTTTTGTCAATGATTAATAATATAAATATGATTTACATATAAAGTAAGAAGATATGTTAGACAAAATACCTATCTCGCATCAAATAACAAACCAACATGTCATCACTTTTCGTTATTTAAATCAATCATTGAGAACTTTAAATCTAAAAGTTATATATCATAATAATAGTATAGTAGTAATAATAACATTAAGAATAATCATAATAACGATTTTATCAACTTCATACAGTTTTCCAAATGTACAATCAACTTCATAAAATATAAAATAAAAACTTAAATAAATATAGTAAAAGAATAAAAAAAAAATATGAAAACAAATATGGAACGAAAAAAAATTCTGTATGCACTATATAATCTCTGTTATAAATATACACATTTGTGCATCTAATATCAAATGTATATACAAATAAATAAAATATCTGATGATGCACGTGTTCAACTCTAAAAGGGGTTTTATTTTCTTTATAAAAATGCATCTATGTTCAATATGAGTAAAATATATAAATATTAAAATAAAACATTTATGTATACAAACTTTACAAACAAAATAAAAATAAAACCCCAATGGAAACTGAATAAGAACTAAAGAAGAGATACTGGTAATGTATATGTATAGAAAATAAATAAATATCATTTGGGTGATGATCATAATATTATAATAATGATCATGGTTAAGTCTTATCGTCTTATATATAATGTTCCATGTTTGTTACATTTTAATGATATTTATTAATAAAGAAAAAATAAAATAAAATAAAATTTAACATATGATATTGAAAAAATTTTATTAAATTATTTCTGTTTAACATATTTACCAGTTAATACCCGTCCAAAATATTTTGGTATTTAATAGGTTGAATTATAAAACACAAAAAAAGGGGTTGTCTTACGTGTATCGTATTGATATTATATTATTTTGAAGAAAACGGCTGCTGACAGACCATAAAATATTCTTTGTAATGGAAAAATATTGCTTTAAAAATCATGGGATATGTATGTATAATTATCGTAACAAAAGTATAAAAACAAAGAACTGTACATTATTTTAGAATATCTATTTAAAAATGTACAAAATCATATAATAGGGATTAGATATACCGTATGAACTTCTACACATCATTCAACAGTTGCCATTATTGTATGCAACGCTATAAATTGATAATGAATATATTCACATATTTTTAAAATATCAGAATATTACCATAGGAATATATTATTACTATAGTAGATAGCTGATATACTTCAATAAATTTTGCTTTGCGTTGTTTACATGAACCAGAACCAGGAGTATAAAATACTATCCTTAAAACAAACGACTTGTAAATATATTTATATGTATGTATATATTACGGTGTGTTACATTTTAATGACATTTAATTTTCCGTATATACTATATTAATATTAAGTTAAAAATATTGTGTGTATACGATATTTTGAAAAAAGTAATTGGAAAAAATAGTTAAGTACTGTGAGTTTGTCTATATTGAGACAGTGATCTCATCTGGACCAAATGCAAAACAGCCGCCGTTGAAGCTTCATTTTAGGAAAATAATAACAATAATGTTCTCTTTATTGTGCTCAGCGCTGGAAGTATAATAATATATAAATTAATGACTTAATCGAATTTTTAAGTAACTAACACCATCAAAGTATTAATGTTTATCACAATTAAAGCGGGACCATTCTGTCATTCTGGACCATTCTGTCATTCTCTTTCATTGAAAATGCAGTATATATAAGATAAGAATATATATATTTATATATATATAATAAAAAAGAATCTTTGAAAAAAACAAAGTGGATATAAGCATATAAGCAACATAATACAAAATAACAAAAAAAAATTAATAATCGAAAACTATATATGCACGTACATAACATAATATAATATAATATAAGATATAGTGAGATATAGTATAGTTTATAGATATACGTATATGTAAAGTTAAGAGAAAAAAACCAGTTCTTTCACTTTACTTCATAATAACGTAAGAACCATCTTTTGTTTTGATTTCGTTTGGTCGTCATGTATATTTTTTAATATACACAAACTGTGTATGAAATGAAATCTACCATATATAATCATACAATACAAATCCATATGAATCATTATATCATTATATACAATTAATAATAACATACGCGAGAATATGTACTCCATCACATCATATTGAAAATATTATATTCTTTGTGTAGAAATTTACTTTATAAATTGAATATTTACTACATATTTATAAATTACATTTTTACATTGTACAATATAATTATAATATACATTTGAATTATTATTAGAATGACACAAGGAAATACAAGTAATATGAAGTTTATAATATTTCGTGTATGCCTAATAAGATTTATTTTCGAATTACTATAAAATTTCTAAAATAAAATATCAATAAAAATAATACTCAATAATACATCACTTAGATCAGTGATCAGATCCAGCAAAGAAAAGGAAATTTACTCTTGAAACAATGTGTGTTGATAGATAAAGATTGTATGGACGATAATACATTTTTGACAATGTACATTGGCATTGGCAATGAATGGATATTATCATTTCAACGTTCGTTTAGTGGTGACATATAAATGTATTTTTTAATCAATATAAACATGGCTAATAAACCCAGATTGATCACGTATGTAGCTGAATGATTTTTATAAGTTACACCTTAAGATATTTTATAACTTTATAATCCCTTTTTTATACATGTCTACAATTTAAAGAATATATATATATTAACAGGTGATTTAATATGCAAATACGCAACTTGAGGTTTTCATTAATAAAGGAATCCAATAGTTTGCTATAATAATATTCAAACAAAAAAAAAACACTTATTTTAATTTTTTCTAAAAGAAAATATTTTTTGAATTTATTTTATTTTTTGTATAAAATTGTATGTTTACGAAAAAAAATTCACGTTTATTTATTGGAACATTTTCAACTGGAGTATATAATTTCTTAGTTAATATTTATATTTTTCAAACAAATTTATAACGAACCAAGTTTAAATTCAATATATTATCTATTGTCACATATAATTAAATATAGATGAAAATTATAAGTATTTCACACACATTACTGCATATACATTTTTATAATTCTTTAGTTTTATTGTAATAATTTTATTACTGTTGTTATATATTTTATTTATTATATCGATATTGTATAATTGAATGTGCCATATATAGGAAAATTGAATAAATTAATATTTGCTGAAATTAAAAAAAAATATATTTATATAATATGGCACAATACATCAAAATTATTCATAACTTATAAAATTATATTTTAAGAGTATATTGTAATTTTTAATCATCAATTTATGAGTTTGTAAATAAAGAATACATATATAATAATGTCTCAGGTTTCAATATGTTTCAGTAATATTATATATTTTCCTAAAGGAAAATGAACCAAAAAAATAAAAAATAAAAATATATTTATAATAATATGAATTTTGTAATTTTAAATAAAATTATATTTGAATGATTTTATTTTATTTTTAAATAAATAAATACTTGTTCTATATATAATTATATATATATATATAGATAGAGGTACTATATACAATTTTTTTATATAAAAAAATATTTAATTTCTTTCATTTTGTTTTCTTAATTAATTTTTGTTTTTACAATTAAAATAAATACATATATTAAACAACTAATTTTTTTACACCTACAGGCATATATGCACACACACACCACATACATTAACACACACGCACACACCTACCCATTAATGCACATTAGGTCTTGTTTTTAAATTAATTAATAATACAAAAAAAAGCAATGTAAAATTTAAGTGCATTATTACTTATAAAATAATTAAATATTAAATATCTTTTATCACATATTTTATTTGTTTGTTATTTAAAAAAAAAAAAAAAATTAAATGTATTTATTATATAATTTTTCTTTTTTTTGCGTGATTTTATTATTTTTTTTTTTTAATATTTTATATTTTGTATGTCGGTGTGATATGTGTTACAATTTTGGTATATTAACGCTCTATTACCGTATTTAGTTCTGAATTATAAAAATCCATCATTTATTTTAATTTTCATTATTGTTAAATATTATAATATTTTTAAAGAAGAGCAAAATTTCTCGAAAATGTATGTATAAAAAAACATTTTTATAAATATTTAATTTTTTTTATATAATATTACATTGAATAGGTATATTTAATATATTGTTTGTGGTATTATATTTTGAAATATATAATACGCTATTAATATAATATATATATATATATATATATATATTATAGACGTGTGTGTGTGTGTTTGTTTGTGTATTACTATATATTGGGGGACTAACAATATCAAATATTTTCATTTATATAGCTTTTATACTTCGCGGTTATTTAAATAAATTATTGTTATTGCTAATTGAAAATTTGTAGATAGTATTTGTTATCATATTTTTGAAAAATGTAATGGAACAATGTGATAATGAATATATGTAAGAGAGAAGACAGTAATACATGCATCGGGTTTGATAAATTATTATTTAATAAATGGATTAATAAATGTTTTACAAATGGAACAATAACAACAACAAAATTTATATTATCAGGTTTAATATTTTTAAACACTTATTTTGTCTTTCTTTTAATTCGATATATGCATATAATTATATTTATATAGAATATAGATAAAAAATGTTCATTGTCATTTCTTAAAACGAAATTCTATATATATAACATAATTCTTGTGATAAAAAAAAGTTAAGAAATATTTAAGGATTGTAATTCTTTTTTAACATAAATGTATAAAATACAATTAAAAACATACAGAGATCATATGAAAATATTGGTTAAAATGTTGCTAATTTTTGTTTTTGTTATCATGTTGTTTTTGTATATAAATTATACCCCATTGAATATTCAATATCTGAATTAGCCGTTAATATCACTATCGTCTATATCCTCTGACTGTACTTTATCTGCCTCTTTGTTACAAGAATTACGTTGATCTTTTTTATTCTGAATTGGTCTTAAATTTACACGTATAGTAAAATAATCTGAAATGGTAATAACAAATTAAAAATTAGTATAAAATTATATATATATAAAATTGCAATGAAAAATGTCTTTTATTGGTATCGTTGATACCCACAAGAATAAACATTTAACTTGCAATATATTGTTGAAAATCGATAAATTATTTCTATTTATTACCTATAATAACAAAAAAAACTTTATATGTGCGTTTCAAATATACTACACAAACAAATAAAGTAATTTTTAGTAACTGATTAAATGATAACCAATGTGTGTATTCATAATAATGCGATAAAAAAATTTGAATTGATAATACCACATATGTAGGGATATATCATATCATGTATGTATGTGACAACTGCGAACGTGATTAAACAATATACTAAATACAATGGAAAATATTGTACAAAAAAAAACAGTGAAATCTTAAATAAAATATGTTAGTATACTATATAATTAATTATATAACTTTGGCATATATTGTAGAAACAACTAAAAAAGACAATGTCTATCAAATTTCTTAAATATTTATAATTACGACTTATTATTTTTTTAGGTATGTATGGATTACTGTTGCAATAAGTTTGGCAATACAAATATTATACTAAATATAAAAATAATAATTTGTAAATTTGTATTTTTATATCTGCGTGCTAGGTGGATGAGATAAGTAATTTACAAAAATAAAACACACACATCCTCATTTATCATCACCACCTTTAAGCATCATCACTAATCAGTACGCGCATACAATTTATATGAATGTAGCCATAAAACCAACATATTAAAAATAAATATAATTTTTTTTAAGTCGTATATGTATAAATAAGTATTAACAAATACATGTATTTCTTATTCATATAATCATATATGCATGAATGGATATTTGGATATCAAAAATTGATGTAGTTATTTATTTTGTATGAATGTTTCGTGTGCACTGGCATAATATTAAATTCAAATAAAAAAAAACTTACAAATTTTTAACGTGGTTTTTTTTGCTTGCAAATAGAATGAAAAAAAAAATCAAATTCAAAAGCAAAACAAAACATATAAGCAAACGTAACTCGCGTATTGCTATTTTCTCGTTTAAAAAATAAATTGTTATTTCGTTATGATTGTGTTGTTGCGTATAGCAAAATTTCCCGCTTTAAATTTCTTAATAATTTCATATATAACACTATATGATATATGATCAAAGACAATAAAATAAACCAATAAATATATAAATATTTAGCATAGTTATCATAAAAATTAATTTATAAAATAATTGTTTTATGCATTTTACATTTAGAATAATACAATAAAATTAAAACATCATAGACGAAATGTACAAATTGTAATCAAATACAAAAAAATACATCATTGCATATATGAAATGTTTTATGTGTACATTACAAAATAGAGAAATTTTTATATTTCATTAAAAATATGTAATAAATATAATGTTTATATTTTTTTTATTAAAATTGTTCCTTTAATAAAATTTTGAAGATGTGTTTTTTTATATTTATATGTATATAATATTGCGTATTGTAATCTATATAGATAAACTTTAATAAATGGTTTCGTACTGCTTTTCTATACAAATTCACATTCACATTTTTATTTAATATAATTAAATTACGTCATAAATTATCGCTTAATAAATTTTTATTTTTGTACTATATAAATGCATTATTTTTTTCAAATTCATATCATTTACAAAATGAAATAAACAACAATTTTTATCATAATTGTAATTTTAACTATAAAATAAAAATAAAATATATAATAATAAATGTTTTTCATTCATTTTTAATGTATTTTTTTTTTATTCAGCCTTCAATAAAAACTTTAAGTAATAAAATAAAGCTATCAAAATGTGTATGTGTTCTGTCTAAAAAAAAGAATTACTTTACTGCTATTCATAAAATATATTAAATATTTCAAAATGAACATCAAAAATTACTGTTAAAGGGATATATGTGCATGCATATCGTGCGTTTTTGGAATCAATTCATTTTCACATATATTGTAATACCATTATATATTCTCAAATATAGGTCATTAAATTTTATTTTCAGTTATCAATATTTGATATATATAAAAAATGCAATTTCAAAAATTATAAATATGACAAGTACCAGCAAGTATGTAGTTTTTTTTATTATTTTTTACTTTATTGATTTTAATTTTTCTTTCACATCACAGCACATTAAATGTATGCCAGTTCTCTAATAGAATAAAAAAAATAATAAACTAAAACATAAAAAAACCAAAATATAATTTTGAAATTCCATTTCAAATGGAATAAATAAATAAATATTTTAGGGGTGAATTGCATGTATTGTGTATTTTTTTTTAATTTGCTTCATATATAAAAAAACATTGCACTTAAATTGGGCTATTATTTTTCCTGTTATTTTTTTGTATTATTATTTTAATAATTGTGCAACGCAACAAAATAGATTTTTGAATGGGTTAGATACTATTTTTTTTTAAATCCGTACATACATGAATTAATGTGATTTACGTTGTAATATTAATAACACATATCTATATATAGGTATTTATAAAAATATAGGGGAATATTGTATACGTTTAAAATGCATAAAAATTATACCCTATAAATACAATATGTTTAATGATTATTGCTTATGCATAATATAAATGTTATGTTGGTATAAATGTTCAATTGAAAGATATTTTACGTTGTGCTTATGGTATAGCTATAATTCAATGAACATTATAATCATTATATTATATTTGTATATATCGTACAATTGTAAGTATATGATATGAGGAAATAATGAAATATGATGGTATTTATATATAATTTCAATGTTGAATTACATTGTTTCAGTATGACATATTTATAGTCTTATATTTTTTATTTTTCTAACAACAACATCAAGATGAATATTTATTATTTAGTGAATATTAACCGCTTCAATCAGTTAATCAAAACTATCGATTTGAAACATTTTGTAGCTCGAATGAATGATTGTTTTTGCAATATAATGAACAGATATATCATTGATTAAAAATGTAGCATGCAATAATCGTTTTGAACAGATGTTTACAATTCAAGCTAATGAATGTGTATAATTTTAATAATATATATTTTTTATATTTTATGAATGTAAACAAAACTTTAAAATTTTATGTAATAAAAATCGTATAATTTATACAGAAAAACAAAACAAACAATAACCAAACCAAATAAGGTCGAATTGCGTTTCATGTAGTTAAATTAACATATATTAATTTAAAATGTGTAATGCTAATGTCGTCGTCAAATTTTATTATGCCACTCCAATGTTTAATTTTCTTTGAAACAATTTTTAATATTTTGAAAATTTTTTTTAATACTCATATACATTAGAGTACATTACATTTTTTTACAATAAAATAGTTTTAGTTTTTTATTTTAGATTCTATATAAAGCAGAGAGTGTATCCTTTACCTCATATCATTGATCATATATGTGATCATTAGGGTAACTATTTTGCACCGATGACGACGGGTTTAGCTGTTTGAAGCAAATTATATTCAAACGCCGATTCGTACTTATAGAGAAAATTCGACGTTCGAAAATATAATGAAACATTATCGTTATTCTTTCTTTTAAACAATTATTAAATATTTTATTTATATTACTTTTTTAACTTCAAACTTAAAGCTTTGTAAAAATTTGTAGATACATTAAATTGCCATTTTTTTTCAACACATTAGTGATTTTTACAATATATTACAAAACAGTTACCCAATTGAATGCCTATTATATATGGTGGCGCTATATGTAATATATTGATTATATAAATAAATAATATATTGATTATATAAATAATAAATGTTTAATAAATTAAACATCATATATATATATACCATGGGACACGCGCTAAGGATATGATTACGGTAACTTAAAAAAAGATAAAATAAAACGTTTTTCCACAATCCATTTTCAAATCCAAAATACAAGATAATATTAGGGATTTTGATGTCATTTTTGAAAAGATAATATAACAGACTAAGTTGTTCCATATATTATTTTTATATGCTTATTTAGTACAATTGTTGATTTATTTAACCGGTATTTAAAAAATTTGCCTTCAAGCTATTTTATGTATCTATAACGTGTATATAGAAGAATAATTGCAACAATTAATATTTATCCAAGTGTATATACTTATTTGAAACAAAACTTATTTGAAAAAAATGTCAGGTAGTTTGAATACAATATTCATAAATAAGGTGTGAGATTTATAATATACAGAAAAATAATGCATATAAATATATATTAAATAAATTTCGTATTTGCTTTATTTTATTTATGGCTATTTTTTTGTTCGTTTTATGTATTTTAAGTTTTAAGAAAGATAAAATTATTCATTATACATAAATATATATCTGCGGTACGATAATTATAAATTATTTTATTATGCCTATTATAAACATTTTTGTACTACTGGAATTAATTCATTCTATAGTAAATCCATGCCATATATGATATAGCAATAACACATGTATAGACTTCAATTTCATATTGTATTCGCAGTCGTTTTAAAATATGATTAGTAATAAATATATGATTAGTATGGTAATTGATAGAATATATATATTTCACTATAATTGTCAAATAAACATAAAATGTATTGAATTGAAACCGTGTATATGCAATTATTTATAATAAACAGTATACCAATATCATAATGTATTAAAATAGTACAATAATAATTTGATAAACAAAAACTAATATATCACTATATAATGAGTGTTTTGTTTGCAGATAACACAGCATCAGAAATGAAATATTCAACAAAATATGTATGTTATGTGTGTCGGTTATACCACATAGCAAAATATAAGCTACTCCTATAATTCGTAAACATATAAATAAAAATGATCTACGAATAGTATAAGAAAAAAAAAACATGAATATATTAAGCAGTTTAGATGAAAACAAAATCAAAACTCACAAAACCAAAAAAATTAAAAAAAAAAACTTGAATAAATTATCTCTTCTATATGATGTAGATTTATTTAGTTTAAACGAAACAACAAAATAAAATTACATTCATGCTAACAAATGTACAATCTATTTTTGATTCAAATTTTTGGCGGTATTTTTTTAGCGGTATCCACGAGAATTTAAGTCGTAAACAACATCATACTATCATACGGTAATACACTTGCAAATAAAAGTTTTGTATATATACACATGAAAATTCATTTGATTTTCATATATTCGTAATATAAAAAGTTGTTTTGTATATGTGATTTTTATTTTTATATAAATTAATTTTTAAAATGTCGTCATCATCTACATATACATATTTAGCATGTATACATTCGAATAACATTCGTAAATAACAAAATAACGCGTAGTAATAACTTAATAAGATAAGTAAGCATCGTGGTAATATAAACCAGGTCATATTTGTACTCCATAAAGGAAAGATTATTCAATAAACTTTTATGTAATAAAATTTCCCATTTCTTTAATATACCTGTATATCGGAATTATGTAATAACAGAATCTATCTAATATATAACAATAACAGAATTATGTACCTAATATTATGAGTCATGCAGTTAAATATCGTTTAATAAAATTAGTATAATTGTTTAAAGATATGATATACCATATTGAGAAGAAAATCAATCACATGGATTTAATACATAAATATTTAGGTGGTATAGAAACATTATAGTGTATTAACTTGGCAATAGAAAGTATAGGTGAGATCAGAAAAGGTATCTGTTATACATACATCTTCCATTTGTAAAATAAAAAAATTATTTCACAAATGATTGAGCTCAAAGGTGGTCTTTTTTATAAACATTTTATTTTCTTTTTTTATTATTGATATTGTATGCCAATGCCATACCATATTGAGATATATTAATATTAGATGTTCTTTGAAAAGTATAGGGACAACATTTTATTAGATAATATTTTCAATTTTATCCGTTTAGAAAATTATTAATGTGCATATAAAAAACATGTTATTATATATATTTTGGACTTTCAATTAACAGAGTGTATGTCCTCTGTTAACGATCATTATATATTTTTTTTTTCATTTTGTCTTTGATATACCAAATATATAACATATAAAACAGAATCGTTTGGTTAACAGTGAATAATAAAATTGTATATACACATGTAGATTATTCTAAACGTAAAAAATTTAGTTTGTTTCACGAACGAATATATAAATTCCTTATTATCAATATGCTGTAATAATTTTTCCATACTTTTGTCACACAAAACATAAAAAAAACATTTCATGGAATTCACTTCAATGACAATGAATACAAAATGTGTATACATTTTATAATGTTATTAAATTCACACTGCAAAATTTAAAAGTTAAATGCCTTTTATAGAAAAACACCAACAATAATTGTATAAAAAATTAATTGTTTTTTGGTAGATCTTATCCATATGATGTTTTTAACGCGTTTATTTTATCCAATATTTATACTCGTATACTATATTTCATATTCATATATGTATATCCATTATGTTATTTAATAATTCAGTAAGTTTAGGGACAGTATTCAGTATATCATATCTCACGCATATAAGCCTTATATTTATTTATTTTTTCAAAATACAGAGTTTATATTTATTCGAAGGTAATTCAATACGGGCGGGCATGTCATTCAGTTCGTGAATTTAAAACTATATGAATAAAATTTTTTTAAATTAATATATATTAAAAATAAAAATACAAAAATTAATAATAATTCGCTTCCCATATGTCACATAAAACATTTGGTGTAATATTACTTTGATAGCACATGCCCTTATAAAAATTTAATATTTTAAACACATTATTTCAGAAACATTAATTACACATACAATTATATATAGTTCGTATATAGTAGATATAGAGTATAAATATAGATAGATGTAACCTGACGATTCACTGTTAATGTAAGCAGAAAATATGTGTTTGGTATTAAAATTTTTATAGTATAGTATATAACAATTACATATAGTTTTTTTTCCCTTATACCAGGTAAAGCATAGTTTTTTCTGTACAATAATGTATGATAATTATTATACGAAAAAGGACAAATTACCGTAAAAAAATCATGATATAAAAAATTGGTAAAAATTATTCTTCTGGAAAATGACCCATCAGCAGGACATAATGATTATTTATTTAAAAATGTATATGCACTTTGATTACACATTAATATAATAAAAAAAAAGAAGTAAATAATACAATTAACAAAATATTAAATTTTATATTTCAAGTCGATGTATACAAATTAAACCATCCAAGCAATACAATATATGAATCATTTCGTATATTAAATAAATACATTTATTTTTGCCTCAAAAGTATATAATTGAATGTGTGGTTTTGTTTAAATAAAAATGGCACGAATCATTTAAGTGAAAAATTAATTTGTCAAATTACATATATACAAATGAACAATGCTCCACTAATGCATAATATCAATAATATATTTAAAACACATATACAGAAATCTATCTCAATTAACAATTTATTTGGATTATTTATTATTATTATTATTATTATTATTAAATTGTTGTTATTATTGCTTTATAATTAATGCATTATTGTTATTTATAATCTTAATAACAATTTCAAATTGAATTTTATTTACAGTCATTAATGATTGGTTTTATAGTATACTATTTATTCTTAACACATATAAATATGGCTGTGTGTATATCACAGAAAACATCATAATGGATCCTAAAATTTAATAAATGTATGAAAAGAAATATAATTTGTTAAATGAGTGTTCAACTTACATTTTTTTTTAAACGAAGAAGACAAATAGTAAATATTTTATTTATTTTTTTTTATTTATGTGTGCAATAATATAATTAATATATTCACATTTAGAATGAAATTCGTTGTATTTAGAAAGTGTAGTATATTCAAAAAAACACGAAAATATAATTACCTAAAACACTATTCTTGTAAATTCGTGTAAGGAAAATAATTTGCAATAACAAAAGAACTTACTCTATAATAATAATATATAATAAACGAATTTCCACAAACATACTAATGAATTTTTATTTTATATATAATTACAGAAGTTTTATGATTAAATATATATTTTATACAAATTATATTATATATTAAATTATAGCTTATATGTGTCTAAATCAATATAGATATTTTTATGCACGCAATGAGACAAATATTTGACAACAAAAAAAAACAACCTATTAAACTTTGTTGCAAAATTTATTCAATCGAAAGAAAAAAAATATGTATACGAAAACGAATTAACAAATTATTATAAAATATGTATCAGAACCGACAATTTAAATTTGATTTAATACATATTAAGACAAAGTAAAAATGTATACTTATATCGCTATACGCCATATATAGGGTATTTGAATATGACATGTTTAAAACTGTGTTTTCTCCTCATATATAAATATATAAAATTCACATAAACAAGGAATGTATTTCGTGATAATAATAAAATGACAACCATTTATTATACATTTTTACGGGTCACAAACCAATATGTATATACAAGTTATAGACAATGTTAATGAATTCTAATATTGTATGTTAATTGATATTAATATATTATACCGATAGTATATGTATATATATTATTCCGATTTTACATATGGAAATGAAAGGGACGTTTAATAATCTATTTTTGTTTATTTATATTATATAGTCACAGCTACACGGAGATTAAAATTTGGCATTTATCCAATAGATTTTTGTCATTGATTTTTTATATTTTATCGTATTTTTAGATCATTTATTGTATTTTAAAAGGTTTCAGAGTAGTTATGATATACATATATATAATATTTTATTGAGGTATCTTTTCCTGTTCTGAATTTTATTATATTAATATCCATATACATAATCCAATTTAGTCATCACAAATTATAATTATTATTTTCAGTTAGATGTTTTTTTATTTTATCTATTACATTTAACCTATATTATTATTACTTTTGAATTATTATATTCTAAAAATATATAAATATCAGTTTAAATATTACCATATTGCCTATTTTCAATATATGTATATAAAATCAATAAAATATAAATAATCAATAAACAAACTATACGTAGATTTTATATACTATAATATTTGTATATTATAAAATATGTATGTTGTTAAAACCTGAAAGTTTGGCGCCAAATTATTCACTTATATACTTATATATCACGCTTATATACGAAACAAATGGATGAATATGAAAAAAAATGTATATATGTGTATTGCTGTTGCAGAAAGGATTTATTTAAATACAAATTTTAGCGAATGTATCAACGACATATAAATGAAAAAGAAACAAGCTCATTGTATGTATTTTATATATGTATATGAAATCGAAAAAAAAATAAATACAAATTGCACATTTAGTTTAGAATAAAATATAAGTAAAATATGTTTTAACATCTTATAAATGAAACTGGTGGTTTTTTATATTTTGAAAATGTCGGCTATTAAGACAACTACTGGCTCTATACGACCACAAACTAAAGTGACCAGCTCCATTGTACCCAAATGTGGGACAAAAATTAAAAAGTGACTAAACGAATAGTAATTTTTACCAGTTTTCAAAAATATGTGAGCCCCTTGGAAAAGGTTGGTTTTGTGGGACAATATGTTTTTGAGCGTGGAACAAGCGCCCCTTCCACGTAAATTGGAAAAAATGATCACGTTACCATAACCTAATCACAATGTATATGAATAAAAAAAATGTGTACATAATCCGTATAGTATAATAGAGTTTGAACAAATATATAAAGTCGGCGTAAATTAAAGATAATACCATTATTATACATAGAATATGAAAGTTAGTTATTATTATATTCATATGTATGTATGTATAATAACACAATAATTGTGTCTGCAACGATGTCAGTAATACTGGTAATACTAATGGTATACATGGCATGACGATACAACAAGCGATGAATAATATATATTAATTGAACATATACAACTGGTTTTCGATTTATTGCGAAAATTTGCGCAAAAATTTATTAAAAACGCCAATAAAAAATTATTTGTATATGAAAGTATATGTTTATTTGTTGATTTCGTACATTTCGAAAGATCAAATTGATTATATTATTATATACATATATAATAAATACTTATACCAAAGAAAATCACTCCAATGTGTATATATTTGTATATACATCATTAAAATGATTTGAATATATATAATTTTATGATGTGCATTTTTAATGTTAATCTAATAATTATATACACAAGATGGGATTCCATTATATAATAATATCAAATGAATTGATATTTAAAAACAAGAAATGTGATTTACAAATTATTTTAATATTCTCAAACCCGAATCCCTAAAAAAATCATGTTAATTCAACAAACATATTTAATTTATTTCTACTTTAAAGAATCTATATTATATATACAAATAAAAACAATTATATATTACATTTAAAATGCAATAACCTTGAATTTTTTTGAAATTTTAATGTTATTACTTATGAAAAATATGAGTGTGTTTTAATGATAAATATACAAAAAATATATGGAAAAATATAAATGATTTTGAAAAAAATATTAGATTTTTGTTAATATCTGGTGTATGACGAATTTGTACATGAAAACAGGTATAATGGAACAATGATGATGGATAAATTCATAAAACGAATAATGCTAATGCGATTCTAGATGCGCTTTTTTAAATTATTTTAATTTTTTTTTTTTTTTGGAATATCATAGCAATGCTCAAAATTTAGTAATTTTTGTTCGAAAAGTTTAGGTTGTCAATGCTGTATAGTAATATATTCAATACCCAAATTACTTAATACATACATTTATATTTATATTAATAATGTAATGTATCAAATATATAATTTGATATGATATAATAAATAATATTTTACTGTATTAGATATACCATAGTACGATAGAACATTAATATTTCATTTTTTTATTATTGGTTTTCCCATTGATTATGTAATCACTAGAAATACTATGTATTCAAAATGAATTAAACAAAATATGGATGTATATTTCATAAAACGAGTTAATTTGTGTATATTTATAATTATACGTAGATAGATATATAGAAAGATGCATAATCGATAATCATTTATATATATAAGAACCTCAATTATATATTAGTATATTAGATAAAATTGATGTAGTCACGTGTGTTGTTTCTTAATATGATTTAATAAAAATACTATATATATATATATATATATATATACAAAATACAATACTAGCCGTCGACGTTACACTAAAAGAATACATACTAGCAGAGGACATAAAAAAATGAGATGATATGCAAATTTATAGTAATTTTAGTAATTATAATATCTATAAATAGACAGGTATATACATGACCGTATTTCAGTGCACATTTTTTTAGTTATAATGCATCATTTTACACGTATTTGAAGAAATTATTTATACAATAACTTTTATTTTGCGTTAAAAATCTAATCAATATATGAGAAAAATTTAATTACCTGTAATGTCTGTTTGTTTAGCAGCTTTCGTATTGCACTTGTTATTACATGATGTACTAACATTAATTTTTATATCACGAATATTATGATTGTTACTAAAATTAGTATTGGGTATATTTATATCATTATTATTATTTTTATGATTATTATTATTGTTATTATTGCTATTGCAGCAAACAACGGATGAAGAAACGCTTAACGCTGCATCAATACCAATCGATGAATCTGCATCTTTTTCATTACTGTTACTTTCAGCTTGATTTTTATTATCACTTAATTTCATGTTATTATTTTGTTGAGGATGTTCAAATACTTGATTTCTTTCCTCATCGGTTAGTTGTTTTTCTGAATAATCGGGCGTAATTTGTGTTAAAATCTCAAACCGATTTTGAAAGTTGACCAATCTCTCCTCGGCTCTACGCAAATAATTGGTTGCATAGTCATTATGCTCTCCGGCTGGAGCCCTACCAAATAACATACGTCTAGCACTTTGTTTTTTGTTTATTTTAAATGTGTGAGCGCACTTTGGAAAAGTCATTTTTCTTTATATTTAAATCAATATATGACTGAAATATTAAATGGTTAAATGTTTTTTCTTTAGTAATAAAACCAACTATAATAACAATTCGATGAATGCAATCCGGATATTTTAAAAATAATAAATTTATATTTCGAAATTTCAATAACAGCACTATTAATTCGGCTTTTATTTCCTACAAAAAACCTTGCACGAAAATTACTTATATTTCGCTATATATTTTTTCAAAAAAAATTGTGTAATGTTGCAATCGATTTTACAAAGTTATACATATATATATATTTATATATATGACAAATTGTATATAAATACTAAAATTCACGATAGAACCACTCACTTTAACAGTTACTCAACGAATGAACGAATGTCGATGTCGAATGTAAAAAAAGTAAAAAAATTGAAAATTAAAATAAAGTATAAATACAAATGAAATGGAAAATTTTTTTTTAAATTGCATTGGGTTGTGTGGCATAGAGCTTGTGTATTGTGTAATGTAACATGTATTATATATATATATGTGCATGAATAACAACATCTTATTGTAATAATATTATAAATGTGTTTTGTTCAAACTCATACATACCAAACAAAATTCGATAAATAAAATTTGCCGCTCATTTTTCCATTTTGATTTTTACTGCTTGCATATACTGTATAATCGGTTTCGGGTATTCATTTGGGGGGGGAGAGTAGATAAAGATATAATGAATTTGATTAACAAACGCACACAACACTTTATTTATATATATTCACATGAATCGGGGTTAAAAGAACTGAACGAATGAATTTTTTTGAACGAAATTAACATTATTATCTACAAATATATGATTTATGTCTAGTTCATTTAAATTAAATATTAGCAAAATCATTTGAATTGCATATGTTTTTACCAGTTATATTTTTTTGCATTACGATTATGTTATTCTATGTTCATACTTCATCATCATCCTAATCTTATTTTAAACGAGATATCATTAATGAACAAAATTAACCAGTCTCTATTCACAAATAAAAAATTAATTTTTACAGATAACAACTAGTGTGTATAGGTGCATATTACCATTCAAGTTTATCTTTTTAGTATAATATCATATACTAAACGTTTGTATTTTATTCATTTTAGCAGCTGAGCCATATATTACAGTGTTGAGAGTAGTCTATTCTTAATTTTACTGCAAGTATATCAACTATACTATATTGGTTGAGAATGCATTTATGTTTACATAAAGGCATAGTACAGATATCTATATAATAATGATGTAAATATATATATAGTATGTTAGTATATATATATATGCAATGCACATATATATAGAATGGAGGCATTATAGTATTCTGTTTTGGCGTTGGAAAGTTATGATTTCATATTATTGTATTATTATTATTAGTATTTACTATTTAGTTAGATTTTAGATGAAGATTCATTTTATCAAAATTCACGTATCACACATTCAAGCAAAGCTATAAATATTTGGTTATTTCCACGAAGTATCTAACATAATATGTACACTAAAATGAAAAAAATTATGTAAAAAAGAATTAGAAGGTCAAATAATATATTGATAAGGCACGTAATATTTATTTTGTTTATATATAAAACTGTAATACCAAGTGAATTACGTAATTAAATTATCTTGATGGGTTTTTAATACTACTATATGCAATATGTATATATATACTTATTATATATATACTTATTACGTTATTACTTATATATATATACTTATTACGTTATTACTTAATTATGAATTTGTTTTTTTTTTTAATATTTAACTTGCAAATTAAAAGGTTATAATATTACCTACATTTTCACTTTATTTTACTAACAATTTATTGGTTCGTGAATCCAGCAAATTGTGATAACATAAAGAAAACCCTGATTATGTATTATATTATTTCAGTAGAGTTATAGATATGCATTGATACTTTAAAAATGCACATACACATCGGCATATATATAATTCACAGTTCACAAAGGAATAAATGTTTTTCTGCAAATTATGAACATGCAAAAACATGCTAAAAATGTAATATGACGTGTACCATACAAGTTGAATTGAAAAAAGCAATTATGACATGAACGCTCTTTATTACGTTTTTTTTTGTTAATCAAGTTCTTGAAAAGAAAGACTATATGGCGACCACAAAATTTTTATGATTGTGTATATATAGAAAATTTAAATTCAAAAAACAAAAAACGATATACAAATATTATTGTTTTCGATGACGAACGTATGGAAAAATTGACGTAAAGTTGTATTTCTATGAAGAATTTTTGAGTCTGCCACATAAGTATATGTTGCAATCTGTAATCTGATGACGGTATTTTTCTTTTGTGTTTTATTGGTAAAGGCTCGTCACTATCTTTCTTTATATTTATAATATATATTATGATACTATTTATTTACATATAAACATATAAAGCAGTGGCTATATATAAAATGCGAATTATTCAAAAGAAAATGGAAATTATTATTTGTATATATGCGATGATTGTATTTATCACAAATATGGTTAGCTTATGTTAGTATATTTTACAATGAAAATTGTACCATATATATTTACCCAAAATATCTGTTATTTGTCATAAAATATAATATATACAATACTAATAATTTAAGTAATTTATTGGTTTGTAATAAACATCTGTACGAAATGGTATCAAAAATTAATTTATTCCATATTTATATGTTCCTAAATAATACATTATTTAAAAATTCAATTTTGTAATGTATTTTTTTGTATGAAAAATTGGTACTAAAACTATAAAGATGAAGTATATGAGTATACTATTTATAATCATCAACATTGTATTTTATTGTGTAATTGCTATGTATTCATAAAAATATACATATATTTATAAATAATGTGCATTAATAACATAAAAATAGAAATGCACATATTGAATATCATTACATTTTCATTATTTCAAATGAATTTCAAATACACGAAAATATATTTAAAGATTTAAATGATATAGATGGATCCCCTGCATATGCATACTGATGCAATTTTCAGTATTGAGGTATTGTTAAATATCATTATTGAATTAATGTGTTGTAAGTAATTGTCTATGCGGTGGCACTTCATTTAACATTAATACTTTAACATTCCACTTAATTCATCTCTTCGAAACGTACCATAGATATATCTTATAGGCGTTTTAAAATTTAGTTCTGTTTTTCGTTATTATGTTATTCAAATAAACATTAAAACCTTTTGAACTAATTTGTGTATTAATAACTGTACAAACGAACCTTTTATTTTTTACAATATACATTTATTTATAAATCATATATACAGTGAATAAACATATTAATAATCATATTACTATTTAATTTTTCATTAATTTATTTTCAAAATATTATATGTAATGTACAATTGCGATTGGTCCGCATTTCGTTATGGTAGTGAGACGATTCGTATATGAATAAATGAAAAGAAAATTGGTGGTCGATTACAGGCCCAGATTATAGATTTTTTAAAAACATTATTTAATTATTTCTTTTAAAAAATGATTAAAAAATAAAAAAAATATTGATTAAAAACTAAACATAACGTTCAATAGAATATACGTTTGAAATACGGTTGGGATATATCAATTTTTACTTAAAGTCTGTACATTATATAAATCGTTGTCGCAAAATTATGTATGATATAATGAGCGTTTATAACTATAATGAATTAAATATTTGAATAATTAAGAAAGTTATATTGAATTAATGTTGAAAATCTGAACATTTAGTATAAAATTTGAAGTAAAAAATTCGCATAATTGAAATCAGCTCAACATTTAGACATTCATCTGTATGTATATTGTATAAATATATAATATATGATGGTACAGCAGATGTTTTCACTGAATCAAGCTTCAGAGTAAAAACGAAATCCGTCTGCATTTTTGTTTCAAAATTCTAATACAAAGATTTTCTAATACATAAATTTCTTTGTGCCTCATAAAAATATATTGCTCATATTATTGAGTTCTTATATATGAATGATTAGCGGGAAATTCTAAACACGTATTTTACTTTGTAGTCTACACTGTTGTATATATTGAAGCGTATGTATATAATTTATGTCCATGTGCAGTTTATAGAACAAAATTTGTTTTTATATTACGATATCATTTACATACATTTAAATTACCCAAAATTTTATTATCAAAATAGTTTTTTTAATATATGTATATATGATTTGTTTCAAAGGACACCTTACCTTTATCGTATACATGAAACATATCACAAAGGCGACCTTTATAATATCATATGCACATTTTGAATATGTAAACAATTCGTATTTGGAAATATATACCCCTGTAAAAATAAAAAAAAAATCTTATGTTTAAAATTTACATCCATACATATTCCTAAAACATATTAAGTATTACAAAATCTTAAAATAATGTGTTGATTGTACTTGCCCGCCAAAACGTATAAACAACCTTACACCTTGCGCAAATCAAATATATGTACCCTTAAAAATCAGAATTCACATATTAAACAAATACAAAAAAATTCCGTATATAATTGTATTGCTCAATTTTTATTAATGTATAAATACACATATATAATATTTATATACATATATATGCATTTGCCTTTTTCTTATCTTCTTTTTATTTATTCATTTATGTGCATATACAAGATTTTCATACATTAGTATACCATATATAGTTGTATATAAAATATTCATTTTTTCACATATTGAATTGAATTAACTTATTAAACTTGCTCCAGAATTTGAGGCGGGAATAAGAATAACACACTTTATAAGCGTCGTACATTATATTTAAACCATAAACATTTTATATATACAAATTACTAGTGCATAACTATTATTAAAGAAATTCATAGTGAATATTTTTACCTGTTTTTATACCTTAACTTACAGATGTCTTTTATAATACGTTTACCATGCATAAATCTTATGTGATCAAAAAAAAAACGTAAACATACAAAACTTTATACATACATAGCATTCATAAGAAACAGATGAACATTTACCTTTTTTAACCATATAGGCAGTAACAATAGCAAAATTGTCATACATTATATTATTTTGTATATATCAATTCCATGAATAAAAAGGAAAAAAAATTGCGCGCGAAAGAATTTTAATTCTCAAATACAAAAATATGAGGTATATGTTCGATTACTTAAGAAAATAAAGCAAAGTATTTTGGTAACCACCTGTCATCATCATATATATTATTGAATGTTATTTATGAAAACATATTGCTATTGTATATTAAAAATTATATCACATTTTGTTGAGTGTCCACATGAAATTTTGGAAACGGTTAATAATGGCAACAAGTAATTAAGTAATTAAAATATGTTTATCGAATATAGGAAAATTATAAAATAAAAAATTTAAGATTAATTAGATTCATTAGTATTAGAAAACGTGCAATATTGGTAAACAATTGTTTTTTTCAAATATATGTTGAACATAACAAAAAACCGTTGACAATCCAACCCGGATGGACGTTACACCATCAAAAATGTTTTTTTTATATAATGTTCATAATTTTTTTTGGAGTTTTTATATATTATATAAATTTTACGGTATGCATCCGTATATGAATAGGAAATAGATAATGAAAGAGTTTGCCGTAAATTTGTACAACAAAAAAAGAAAAAAAATTATAAATAAATGATATCATATTATAAAATATAAATGCATATGCATTATGCATGCGTTTATTATAATTATATGATATATCATATAGTACATTTATTAAAGGGGATATATTGTACACAAACACATTGTTATTATATCGGCAATCGAACGATTCAACAAAAACCAAAAAATTGATATAGAGACTTATTTTTTTATTGCCCTTATATTATATTACCTCTACATGAAGCATGACCTTTCATTACGAATCATATATATGCATATGTAAAAATATTAATATTCTATATTATCGCAATACATAAGTGTATTTTTTGAATTTCATTCTATACTATATTATAGATATAAACATGTTAAAATAAATCGTGTAAAGGTTCTCTCACACACCTCAGCTTGTCCGTCCTCGGTGCTATGTCCGTTAATTGCCTTGATATTGGTTCAGTGTCCGTGAAAAGGATATTTTTTACTGTATTGGAATTGAATTATCTATACTCGACCATTCACACATGGTTTCTTTTTGTTATATTCTTCGTATTCGTTCCGTGTTTTCTCATTTTATTAGTATACTCAATAATATGTTTATTTAATATTTTTTACAGGTCTAAAGCAACTTTTTGTGTGTATATAAAATGTTTTGATTTGATATTGTTTATTATTATAAAACAATAAATGGCGAAGTACTAATTGAATTTGTTTGTATGTATGCATCTGAATTATCCGAAATATATAAAAATATTCGGTCATCTGTATTCATTTCTTCGTGTCTTCATCCAAAACTCCAACGATTATTTTCAACTCTATGTATTTAAATGGTGCTGTTTAAAAATCACGGAAAGCAGTCTCTTGTTCTTCAAAGCAAACTTTTACTAAATAAGTATTGAATGGAGACTACCTGAAAAGTATGTAGTAGTAAAGATGTATGTCTAAGACAACCTTTACAGCGCACATCGAATACAAATGATCTGATATTTCTACAATCATGGGACGGTTTATACCTGTATATATAATAATGTGTATGGATATTAGTTCATTCCATACGATAGTTTTACATTCTACAAAGTATATACGATGGTTAAAAATACAGGATATATGATTAATCAAAAATGTATTACTCATTTATTTTGTGTTTTTTTCGGTTATTCTTGTTTCTAACAACAAAATTATATTTATAATTTATAATATACCTACATATCAGTTCACCAAACATAACTTAGCAACTGGATATTAATGGATATTTGGATACAAGAGATGAACACAAAATTAGCTTAGTCGACGACCGGTGATTACGATCTAAACTTTAATTGAAATTACGAAAAAAATTTACAAATGAATATTGTCTTGTGATGATGCTTATCGTTTTGCATATGTGATTTTTTTAGAGGTTTCGTTCGTTTTATAGGAATCAAAGTGCATATATTAACATCACATTTATGTTGGTAAATATTAACAGCAGTGTATATTTGCATAAAAATATAAATAATAAACAGCTGTTTACTACTAGCTACTACCACATATATCGTCGCTATTTATTTGAAGATCATCATATGCTTTCATATTTTATTACAGGAGACTGTATACACTTTATTTTGCTGGTTTATACTTTATGTTTATACATTTTCTATTCTACAAATATCAACATTTATATATCTTTGATTACTTTTTGTTAAGGTGATTCATGAATTCGACATTTATATTATTAATATATATATGGAAATTCGTGAAATAGAAATGATACATGGTATAAAAAAAGCAGAATTATCCTTCTTGAGGTGTTAAAGGTGTGTGTTGTGTGAATATAATAATTTAGCAATAAAAAAAATGAATGTCAATATATAGCCCACAATTTGTAATTATTTCATAATATCGAATGCAATTTTAATTTATATTTTTTAAAATATCATATGTCATATGTTTTGCTATGTATTTTGGTGGTATTATTTAATTCCAAGTTTATTATTTAATTTTCCATTTATTCTTAAAATACGTATTTCATTTATATTGGGATTTTTTTATTTAATGATATATCAATATGAATGTATATTAGTAGACTATAAAATGCAGACTTATTATCGTATTTTCTAATTATTATCCCAATTCGGAACACCGATTAATTTTCAAGGTCCTACCAAATTGCTTCGTGATCAGCTACTACTCTGAAACTTCACAAAATGTTGGACGTATATTTCAGCTATACAAATTTTAATTCGCAAGCCTTACGGAAAGCTTCAGAAACAGACATTTTGCTGAATCCAGTTTTGGGAAAATAAACGGCAAAAAAAATGCAAAAAGTTAATGATAAATATTTTGCATTTTTTTTTTTGTATTTACATTGCTAATGTACCTATGTTCAAGTTTATATATTAACTATTTAATCTACCGTGAATTTACAATTTTAGAATATTTAAAGGTAGATATTTTAAGGCTTAAAGATTTGATCAAAAGGTTTGTTTAATTTTCATTATACTCTTTAATAATTATTCAAGAAGTTTTATGTTGCAAAATTAAATATTATCTTTATGTATATTCAAATTAATATTTCATTATTTAAATAAATAATTCGCTGCGGTTATAAGATATATATATTACATTATGTTTCTTAGACCATATCACTACGCATTCCATACACAAATGAATTAAAATATTACTATGTTTTATTGGTTATATATATGGTAAAATGTATAAATAAATACAAATATGTATATTAAAAACTATTACAAATGATTGTATTTAGAATGGATATAGAAAAAAAATGTGGAACGGATGTTTTGATTTTATTTATTTCAGGTATATATACTTATATATACTAAATGGGATTATTGTATGTTCTGACATTCTGGCAGTAATACAAAATTTAAACAAAAAATGTGATTGTCTATAAGTTTGTATTTACAAAAATAAATCAATAATTTTTATTATTGATGAGAGTCCACGATATTGGATTCATCAATTTGTACCTACTCTCTACTATCTATAATTATATATATAAATGAAATAAAATACCCATTTGTATGTAGATTTAATACCACTATGGTATTGTGCGTTATTATACACAATTATATAAAATATGTTAATTCAAAGAATAAAAAAATGTGTTAAAAATTTGTGCATGAATTGCAAATTACAATATTATTAAACCAAACCAGGCAGACGGTATATGTACAAATATAATATACTCTATATGGTTGGTTGGTATATACCAAGAACATATCATATTTAATACAAATTCAAGATAAGAAAAAGGTTTTGTTGTATTTCTTGAATACAATTATTATTTCATTTCTTGTGTATCCATTCATATAGTATAAGAATCAGCAGATATAATAAAAATAATAATCGTTGCATTCATTCGTAATTTATATAATACACATCATTGTCTAAATATATTTATTCAATCATTTATATATTCCCAGCTTAAACATGTATTTGATGGATATATTTGTATATGTTGATTTATTTATTTCTTTATTTTTTTTATTAAATTATACTTATTATTAATTTTATTATTAGATTCGACCTTGTTTTATAAATATATTTTATAATAAACTATTTGATATTTTGTATTGTATATATGGTGTTGTTTTTCAGTTTTTCGTTATTTGCATTGCATATAACTTACAGTTGTGCGACATAAAAAAATTGCGCGCGCCTCATACAACTGGCAATTTAATTTTTTATCCTTTCGGTAACATTCTGCGGTTGTTTGGTTTGATAGCTTTCACGTCAAAGTAATTCCACAACAACATTTCATGTCTTCGTATTATAGAATTCGAAGTATTTCATATATAAGTATATAATTTTTCAATCTTTATCGTGCCCAAAAATTTTTAGAATAAATACAATTTTTTAAACTTTCTAACCCATATATTTCAAATCATGATGTAACATTATTTGAATTGATGTAAAAAAACGACAAATTCAAATCCATTTAAAATCAGTTAATGCTACAATAATTATCTGGATCATAAAAAGTACCAACATTGAAAAAAAAAGAAAAAATTTAAAGTATAAGAGTATAAAGCTAACACAAAACAAATTTTTCTAAAAAAATTAAAATGTATTTAACATAAACCATACTTTTTTGATGAATTACAGCATAAAAATTCTCATGCATTTACGAAATAAATAATTAAATAGTATACTTTTTGTATCCCATAAAAATGTCTACAATGATGACAAACAACCACCGAAAAATGAGATAAAAAAAAATTAAGTCGATTTATAATAAAATATACATCCACATAAATATTAAGAAATAATACATTGTCTATTTAGGCTGTAGAGTGTAGAGTAATATCTGGTAATATTATATAAATATATATATGACTTTGCGTGACACATCATAGTAAAAAATTAAAAAGAAAAACATAATATAATAATATACAATTTTAACGTATAGAAAGAAAAATAAATCTACTTTTTTCCTTTCTTAATAATAATCTCTGCGAACAGAATAAATAAGAAGCTCTATAAATGTATATGCTTTTCAATTTATACGACATTCAATTTAAATTATATGTATATATATAGATATAGCGATATAGCACAATAAATTTTTTCACAATTCTTAAAGTCAGTAATATTATTATAAAAAAGGCATAATATATAGTATATGACATATAGTATTTGTCGCGTTGGTGTATCTCATATCATTATATTTCTTGATGTACTATATTTATATTTTTTTATATATTATATCATTATATATGACACCCCTTTTGCATATTACTGCACATTCGATTGTATTAATGGCAATTAATTAAAAAAAATATATCGTTAGATTATTATAAGTATGTATCTATCTCTACCATATTTAGAAAGGTATAATATATTAATATATATATTTCAAAATATAAAAAAATTAAAAATTCTATTCGTCACGGTCTGGGAATATAAAACAATTCAAGCACTGATTTTTTTTAAGTATATTATTCAAAATCAAATGCCAATATAATATAATTATTATTATTTATATAGAAGTCATGGTTTATAGGCACATAATAATATATGATTTATTTTTAATATGAATTAAAAAAATATGTTTTTTTTCTCTTGAGAAATAAGAAATTTAATCTATTAAATATTAGATGGGAATTTTCTTTTTCTTTATTTCTATTAAATTCATTTCGATTATTATTATAGTGCGCACCACTATATTTGAATAAATCATCTATATTGAATGAATGAGAAGAATTAAAAAAGAAAATAGAAATTATAGTTTTTTAAATCATATATTAATAATGAAAGTAAAATAATTTATTTCCGATATGCTCATACCATATTTTATATTGTATATAAACTATATAAAACACACAACCATACCATAAAATTTATAAATAGAACAACAATTTTTCGGTAAATGTAAAATATTATATATGGGGTTGTTACACCCTCTCAAATAATATTCGTTGCGTTAGTTCAACAACGAAGGTATATTATATTATTATAAATATGTTGTTATATAATTACATACATGTGGATAATATTTATTTATAATTTTTTTGTTCGACTATTTTTAAACCATTTCAACAAATATAAATCACAAATGAATGAAACACATGGTTTTGATTTTTTTATATTTGTACAGGACGGACAGAAATATTACTTGTTGTATGTATAGGTTTTTATAACTGCCTTTATATTAATCGTACATAGGGTCGTTCGTATGGTTTTAATGATCGAAATAACGTTTTTATTTTTATTTTGAAACATCATGAATTGTACGGGCTGTACTACCCATATTATATATAGTGTAGAAATCTATTATGTATATGTAGTGGTTTCTATAATTGCAAACAATTAAGTCAAAAATAATTTGATTAAAAGGTAAATATCATATTTTTGTGCATGGAAGCATTGAAAATATTATCGTTTTTTGTTTATTTGTTAATATTTTGGAAACGATATGCTAGATAATCTTTGTCTATCTTTATGTAAGTGTTTTACAGTTGATAATCTATTTTGGTGCTTAAAGATGTGTTTAATCTGAATCGAGGTTATCATCAGCCAATATCTGAGAATTTTTTTATAATAATGTTCATGCCTTTTCTTTGATTATCAACGTCTATTTTTTGCTGGTGATATATAATCATTATGATCATTGAAAAAATTAAAGATTGATAATCTTTACTGAAATAAATCAAAAGGATATGAAGAAGGGATTAAATAATATATATCTCTATTTATATAAATATTGAGTATATAGTATTATAGTATATTTTACATATGCATTTCTAAGTAATTCATTGTTTCTTTTTTGATATCCGTAAATACACACATAATGCTTTTAACTATATTAAATATATGCTTTAAAGAACTATATTAATACGTATTAATAGTCACACATTTTAAAGTAAATATTTTAAATATATTATATTAATAAATTTTTTGTCATATATAAGGATATCTAAGGAACTTCAATGTTACCGGCGTCGTATTTTTTCCAAGAAAAAATAATATTACATTTTTAATATTAATTAATGTTAATGTTATTAAATATTTTTTTGTGTCATTGTTCAATGTATATCTGTTCAAATACAACAAGGTCACGTACTTTTATTCAACAAAATTATAAAGATATATATATATATATGCTTTATTGGCATATTCTACACACACTCTCACACACAGGATGATTGTTATTCAAGTCTCCTTACCATATATGTATATGTACGACGTATGCATACATTTAGATTTGAATGCTATATCATATAAATTAACATATATATATATATATATGTATATATATTATTTTATATATATATATATATATAGAGTCCTTGTTGGAATGCTAGTATATTACTTAAAAATAAGGTGTGTTGAAAAACTACTGATACACCGTGTCGTATATGAAAATATGTATTTCACATTTTTTTTGGTTTGGATGTGTTAATTCTATATTACGTTTTTAAGAAACTTAAAAAAAATAACATTTTAAAACAATGTGACTGTAATCTAAAGAAATACAATTAGTTTTATAAACAAAGGATGTATAAAGATATAATACATACATATTTTAGTATATAAATAAAATAAACAAATAAATAAACTTTATAATATTAATACATTTATTTATGGTCTTTTTGATCTATACCGTGTTAAATGACAACAAATAATATAAACGTGTCCTTTGTTGGTGTTCCATTTATTTAACATTAAAATTCTATGAGATTTATAGGATATTTAAACTCCTAAAATATAACATATAAACAAAGCGTTAACAAGCATACGTTAATTTGTAATATATATATATAATATATATGTATATATATATATTAAAAAAGGATTGGTTTTATGGTTTTATTCAACATTATGAGCCGCATTGTATGCACACTGGTTTTATATTCATTTTTATGAACTCAATAAGTTTATTTATAGATTCACGTAAAATATCAAAATACTAACAATATGTATGAATCACAATCATAAGACAATTTTTTTTTATATAAATTTCTTCCAACATATAATAATATATTGTGCATTATTATGTTTATCGAATTTTTGGATATATAATCATTAAAGATAGAAAAATATTTAGATGTTAAATTTAGATTATATACGATTATTTGAATTTTTATTTTATTATACGTTATTACTGCGATAACAAACAATATAGATTCATTACAATTTTGTGTATGAAAATTTCTGTGGTAATGTATATGTATAAAAAGAAATAAAATCATAGTTCAATTTTATTTTATATATATATAACTCATTCAACGTATTTTAAAATTGATACAAAACAATAATTCGCAATTCAAATAAGTATTAAAAAAATACAAAATCATTACACAAACAGTGGTCATTCACATGAAAATGAAAGTCAGTATAGAAAAAAAATTCATTATATAAATCTGTATTTATCTACACTATGCGAATATATTTTTATAGCAGTTTTTAATGCTATAGTTGAACTTTCATGAACTTTAATTTTTAATCATGAACGTATTTTAAGAAATTATAAGCCTGATGAAATGTAATTTTATTTGATGGCATTTTGGTTCTTATATTTGTAAACACTCTATTTATTTATTTATAATATGAATGATAGCGCAATTATATGAATATATTTTTAAAACTGTTATAATATAATATATATTAAGCACAGTAGAAATTGTTTTGATTTTATAAATATAAATCCATTTGAATGTATATAATGTTCAATTAAATGATGATTTAAAAAAAAGGGGTTTATGAAAAAGCATTTAAATTAAAATTTTAACAGATGCTCCCTCCATTGATGCTATTATTGCTGTTGCTGCTATTATACTACTATAAGTATACGATATATGGAATATTAAAAGGATGTTTGTTCAAATGAATGTACATATTTGAAATGAAACACCTTTTTATATTTGAAAATTATTATAGATAAATCAAAAGTTGTGTTGCTATAAATTGTATATACGTATTATAAACAATGTTTATTTATCCAAAAGCATTGTTAAATATATACTAACCTCCCCATACAATAATTATTTTTAATGTGAATTATATACTAATAATTTTCACAAAAAAAAACACATTAAATAATGAACAATCTGAAAAATATTATTAAAAATATACTTAATTATATATATATATATATAATATGCATAATATTGTATAATTTTTTGAATAAATGTATATTTATAATATGTAGTTTGCAAATCACAGAACAATTAAATATAAATTTTAATTTAATTTATTATCATATATACACAGTTTTATTTTAAAAAATGCCACGAATAAATAAAAAAATGTTTCTCTGGCTTGAATAATTGGTTCTGTTTTGTTCTACATCCGTTATGAAAATCTATATGTTCATGGTAAAATATAAGCGTGAATTCCAATCCATTGTCTTATTATTATTATTACATTATATTGCAATCACATTTTTTTATGTATACTGTAAAATATTCAGACGCAGCAATCAGAAAACTATAATAATAATATTACTGATATTGTATATAAATAAATTATTTAACATAACATATGTTATTTTCAAAAGCAGTATTCATTATCATATGGATATATATATATTATATCAATTGTATCATATATACATTTAAAATGAATTTATTATACATTGGCAAAACTATTGTATACAATCTTTTAAGCGTAAAATAAAATAAATATTTTTTGTAATGCAAAACTATGATAAGGTTTTGTCCTCTTCACGCTCCCTACCTTGAAATGCATCATAATACATATACATATACGACATATCATATTGGCCATTTCAGATATAATATGAATTCTATATAGACTATAGAGATAATGCAATACGTAAATGTGATTATTAAAATCATTTTGCTCTGGCTGTATTTAGTTATGTTTGCAAGTTTAATTGCCGGAAAGGTATATTATGTAAACATATCGTGCTTTTATTAGATCATCTGTCATCTGTATGTATATATGAGTGTGTCATCAGCTGTTTAATATAAATATATGGCACCCACGCAATTTAACAGTTTTCTTTGTTAATATTTTTTTTCTTCTTAGTATTTACAAACGGGGAAAGAATTCAAAATAATAAAAAAAAACAAATCTTTTATTTTCCTGTTCTTTTTAATTTATTTTGTATATGTTTATGTATAAATGTATTTGAATTGAATAGCGATCCATGAATTATTATTTTTATATAAATTTTTATATAATTTATAATTTCATTGTTCTTTTTTTATAAATTAAAATTTGTTGTTTATCTTGTAGATAATTTTATATTTGCGTATTTATATAATATATCTGTGATCATATATGTTTAAATTGATAAAACCTATAGAACAATAAATTGAATTGTTAAACTTTTTATATTTCATTCAAATATATACATATATACGATTTACTACACATAATAATAAACTATATATAGTAATATATTATTATCTTATCAAATGAAGAAAAAGGATATTCAAGAAACCGTTTTTTTTTAATTGTTTGCTGAAATACATCCTTTCTTATATATTAAATATTTACTTTTTATACACAATATATTAATTGTTAAAACTCTGCTACTGGTTATACAATAATATTTTATTTAAAATTATCTGTGTTATATATATATAGTGGGAGATTATCCAAATATTTGTAAGAAGACATTTCAGAAATATACGCAATATGCGCTTACGATTGTCATTTATCGTTTACAGATGCTATTGTATTTAACAGAACAATGATTCATATTGTAATGATGAAGAAAAAAAAATTGAGAGGGTTGTAAAATAAATATTTGATTATTTATATATAAAAAAATACAGTGGCAAACACTAAATATACATTTCTCGGCAAATATTTACAATTGTAACTTATTTATTATACGTTTTATATATTTTTAACGAATTTCCAAAAAGATAAATGCATTCATAAATAATAAAATTAAAGTTGTATTAAAACTAATAGACTTAATAGAATTAAAAAATGTTTACCTTGTCGACACGGTTGGTTATTATATATTTATTAAATTTATAAACTCATTTGAGATATAGTATAGTATAGAGATCGTGATAAAAATTATAAATGGATTAATGGTTTATAAAAATCATTCTTCAATGGTGTAATATAAAATATTGAGTAAATCAAATTTTGTTTTTAGCCAAAGTTTTAGAAAACACATAAATGTAGAAGATCGCTATATATATGGCAAACAAATAAATATATATTATGTAAATATGAAAAAATATTTAAATTTATGAAACATTTAATTTAAGGAAAAAAACAACAAATTATTTTATTAAACATTAAAGATAAAAATAAATACTTAATATTAATTTTTGGTATTGTTAATAATAATTTAAATATAATATATTATATATATTAATATATACAATATAACTATTATTAAATTAATTTATCAAATTGTAATTAATTTATACTAGCGGCTGCAAATGTTTAGCGTAACGATTTGTTTGTGATCGTATAAATAGGGTCATTAAAATTATACTAGCCATGAGAATGACTGCAATATGCAGAAATACAATTGCATTTTCTTTAAAAAAATGCGAAACAATTTCTCCAATTGATAATACTTCTTCTCTATGTCCTTCGATATCCCTTTGAATATGAACTGAATCCATGAATTTTGGGCGAATATGATTTATCGATGATTCGGTTGAATGCTTTGTAGACATACTGTCTGTATTGGTATCTGTGCTCATTTCATGATATTCTTCCTTCTTGTCTTTATTCAATATATCTTTATTCAATATATGTTCATACCTTTGTTGGTTTTCCGAATTAATTTCATTTAGATTTAATGATAGAAATTTTTCATTTAATTTTTGTTTTATTTTCATTAGTTGTGCGTCACTGAATGCACTTTCCATTGGACTGCTATTCGATAGAGATCTACCGCTAAATGATGTATCTGTTTTTTCTTTCGTCAATGATCTACCATCGGTTGTGTAAACATTATTATATTGATATGATTCAAGTAGTTTTAGTAAGTCACGTAACCCCTCAATTGACAACGTTTCGGAATCCATCATTTCATCAATATATTTATTAAATTTTTCAAATTGTGCATTTTCATCAGTAATGTCCTTTTCCTCAATATCGGTTGATATTAGTTTCTTATCATGTTCATTATTTTCAACTGCCTTATCATTTCTAATATCAATTTTATGGTCGATATTTGATAATTCTATATTTGCATCTACATTGTCAATAGGATTTTCAATATTTTTTCCATAATGTATATCTTCATACGATGTTGTGGTTGGCGTATGTGTTGTTATCGGTTTTATTGGTTTAATTTGTATAGGTTTCGGTTTTACAGTTGTTGATTTCCAAAATGTTTTTTCTCCATTTATCTGTTGTGGTTCATCGTTGTTTTCATCATTTTCGTTAGAATCTTCAATGGATAACTTCAACTGTGTTTTTGATGGTTCATCAACATTTTCATCAGCATTTTCATTGTCCAAATCATTGGAATTTAAGTTAATTCTCATTTCATTTTGTGAATCTTGGGATTCATTGGTATCATCGGATTCTAATACAGTTTTATAATTACTTTCGTCTTTGTGAATATTTTCTGGATGATAAACATTGTTTACTGGTGGGAGATGAATTGGGTTCGATGTTGTTATATGGATATTTGGTGGATAATATTGCGTTGTTATTTTTGTTGGTATTGTTTTCGGTGTAGTGTTCTTCATTATTAGCTTTTGTATTCTATCAATCATGTTTCCCACAGTTTTGACTGTAATTATGAAAAAAAAATGTATTATATTATTTGTTTTATTTTTTAAAATGTTATAATTATATGAAAAAATATGTTGTATTGTTTTATAATAATTGAGTATTGGTTTAATTATTTACCTGAATTTGATAAGTTAACATCCATTTGACCGTCTGAGTCTATTATTGGTGAAACTTCATCGTTTAATTCAGCGTTTGGATGATCTTCAATATTATTGTTTTTGAACCAATTATTTTCAAAATGTTGCGTTGATTCTTGCCCATGAATTGGATTTGGTGTATGTTGTTGCGGTTTCGTATAAAGGTAATTTGATGGTGGTGTTGTGACATGCACCGTTATCGGTGATGGTACATGAATGGGTTGTGGTTTATGTACCGACATTGTTGGTGAAACATGAGTTGATGGTTTTGTTGGTTCCTGTATAGCGGATGGTTTTGAAGGTGCATTTACAGTAAATGGTTTTGTTGGCAATTGTACAGGTGATGGTTTTGCAGGAACATGTACAGGTGATGGTTTGGGTGGTACAGGTAAAGGTGAAACTATTGGTGCTGGAATATGTGGTACTATGGCTTCTGGTTTGTGAACTGATGGTGGTGTTGGCTTTAATTGTCCCCATAGCAAATTATTTAATACGTTTGATGGAGAAACATTCACGGTGGGTGATGGCAGTGCATTGGTTGGCAATAAATTTGGCGATACTGCTTGTTGTAACCGTTGTAGTAAGAGTATAATTGGCGTAACTATTTGTGCTAATTGTGGTTGTTGTTGCAAAATTTGTTGAATAATCGCTGGTATTTGTTGTGTAATATTTGTAGTTACACTTTGAGATACATTAATTTGGGGCGCATTTTGGAGTAAATTTGTTGGTATCAATTCTTGTGGCAATTGTTCTGGCAATTGTTGTAATAATTGTGCTAATTGTGGTTGTTGCAAAATTTGAAGTAACATCTGTGCTATTTGTTCAGAATTGTCTATCACGGAAGGTACATTAATACCAGATGGAATTTGTGATTGTGCTAATTGTGGTTGTTGTGAAATTTGAAGTAATATCTGTGCTATTTGTTCAGAATTTTCTATTACGGAAGGTACAATAATTCCAGAAGGAATTTGTGATTGTGGTTTATTTGACTGGGATATTTGAGGTGGCGATGGTACCGGTTTAGTTGGTTTTGGTTTTGATTGTTCTGGTTTTGGGAGTGGTTGAGGTTTTGTAGGCTCCGGTTGCGATGTGTGTGGTTTTGATGGTTTTGATGCAGATGGTTGTTTTTCATGAGGAGCATGTTTTTGCTGATTGATTTGTGTTATTGTTGATACTAAACTATTTTGTGGTGGTAAAACTTGCTGAACTTGTTGCAAGATTTGTAAAAGAGATTGGGGTGACATTTGGAGTTGTTGCATCAGTAATGGTATAAATTGTTGTGGTTGTAAAGCTGGTTGTTGTTGTTGTAATTGTTGTAATTGTTGTAATATTTGTTGCATCGCCTGTTGTAATTGTGTTTGTGGCACTTGCGTTTGCGGTACTTGTGGTAGTGTTATTTGTGGTAGTGGTACCTGTGTTAATTGTATTTGTTCTTGAGGCACTTGCGGTATTGGTAATTGTATTTGCGGGACTTGTATCTGAGCAGGTGATTGTACTGACGGTAGTGACGCTACTGGTGTTTGTATTGACGGTAGCGGTACTAGTGGTTGTTGCAATTGTGGTATTTGTTGTTGCGGCATATCATTATTTGGTCTTCTATTTACCATACCAATAGTATTCATAAATGCCGCTGCTATTTTATCCATTAAACTTGGTCGTTTCGTAGGTTTAACTATTGGAATAACTGATGGTTTAACTGCAATTGGTTTCGTAGGTGTTGTAATTATTACATTTGGCTTTCGTGTTGTTGTAGTGCTGACATGTTCATGTTCATGATGATCTTCATCATCATACGAATCACCTGGTTCACTTTTAAGTTTAGATTCATTTTCGTTTAAAATTTCCTCGAAATTATTAGTATCAGAAAGTTTTCTACTTTTATCAACCATAATATCTTGAATTTTGTCTAAAATCGAATCCTGTATATTTTCGAAGTTTGTTATGGCTTTTTCATGTGCTGCATTTTCTTCATTTAACCATGTTTCATTTTTGGTAAAACTATTTTCATAATTCTCAAAAAGTTGTCCAATATCCACATCCGTTTTATCATGACCATCATTAATAAATGAGGATTCAGCATTAAAATTGTCTACATCCGAAGATAATGATTTTATCGCTTGATCTTTAATATTGTCATCATCTATTACATCAGAATGATTTTCAATTGGAATGCCAACAACTGTAAAGAACAATAATAAATATTAAATCAAGAATTTTAAATATGTACAAAAACATTGATTAGTGTTTTGAAATTTTGTGAACATGCTGTATCGTTATAAATGTTAAATTAAAATATTAGAAAACTCTCCTGACTCTATGCAAACAATATTTTATACACGATATAATCGGTGTTGAAAATTATTATTATTGAAAGTTGAAAAAATGAAAAGAAATAGAACATATTTTTTTAAATTATAGTGAAGTGATATTATATTATATTTAATTATATTATAATTGGTATTATTTATACATATATTTATTATAATAAATTCTATTTTATAATTTTAATTATATGAATGAAAATTTTCTTACCATATCCAATTATGCAGATTATTAAAACAATTTTCTTTAAGTTGTTATACATATTTATTTTTAATATATACATATTTAAATTTAAATTTATTTATTTATTTTTTATATATTTTCTTAATTTTGTTTTTATTCTTCAATAATCTATTATTAATCTTAATTTTTAGTAATAAATTATATAAAACCACTATATATTATAAAAACTTAATGAAATGTTGACCAATTATTTAAATAAACTTTATTTAGAGTAAAATAAATTAATAATTTTAAATGTGAATATTTATTTCAAATGAATTCGTTGATTTGTTATTTTATATTTACTTTTAGTTGTTTCAACTTAATAGCTTATGTTTGACTGATGATTTCTTTAAAATTGTTTAGTTATTTATACATATTTTAAATTCTTAGGGTTGATTTCGTTTTACATTGAAGTAGAATTTAGGTAAAATTTTTCTAATGTGAATTTTGTATAAATTATATGTATAATTTTAACATGGTATATATATTTGTAAAATATGGGAAAATATAATTATGATTTTTTTTACCTGATATGCGTGAGTTTCAAATTTTGTGATTTATAAATTTACCAAAAATTTTTTTTTTTTAAGTTTTTCTTATTTAAAATAATATATACAAATCAATTACTGGGATTCGATTTTAGACACCAAAAATCTTGAATTCTTCTGTCAAATACAATCCTTTTATTTATAAGATTTTCTATTCCGTTATTATACACGCCAAATCTACTATTTAAAAACTTCTGTTACATCTTTAAATAATCATGTTTTATGGAATCCTTACCGATCGATCTATGGATCGGGGTTTTCCTTATTAAGATTCTAATATCAAATGTTAACAAATTCTATTAGCCATGTTTATAAATGATTCGATTTGTATCTGTTTGAATGAACATGAATCATTTGTGTATCTAATTTTTATCCCAGTAAAACGATCCTTAATTGTCCATTACCTTATTCAAATAAAAATATAATTAAAATTCACTATATAATTCCAATACAAAAGTTAATAGTTTGGCTGTTGCAATAATCTTATATGTAGCATCGTGTTACTTTAAAATATAACTATCCTTATCCTTTACTTCATAAGTTTCTTTTAATAAGGATAGAAACTGCTTGTAAAATAAATAATCTCTAATCTTAATTCCCTTACATTTGAGAGCATCATAATCTAAATTAAACAAAAATCCTCGTATTGAGATTTTAATATATTAATACAGATAAAAAATACCTATGCATTACAAGATGTATTCAATTATTGTATTTGGAGGAAAAGCGAAAATTTCCGTATTACAAAGTCCACCGGATATTGTATCAATATAGATGAAGAAACATTTTACATTTGTAATACGATCATCATAAATATATTAATGAAATAATGAAAATATTTATGAAAAACACAGCAAAATGCATAAAAACATTGTAGATGCAAATGCATATTTATATATTTAAATTTTAATGTTGGATGTTTATTTCTCCGTCTCTGAAATTTTTTAAGAAAAAATAAACGCATATGTGCTATGAAATGCCATAAATTAATAAAAAAAATGATTTCTAAAAATACACAGAACTGCATACAGAAAAAAATTATTCAAAAATAATATGCATGTCAATATACTCCAAGAATTCTATAAATTATGTATAAAAAAATCATACTTTATGAAATATGCATCTATCTATATGCTATGCTACTTAATATATACACTTAAATCCGTGTAGAAGCGATGAACTATAGGAATATGTTAAACAGAAAATTATCAACAAAAAAAAAATACAAGGCATCATATCTATGTTATTTCTATAATTATCGCGATATGACAATTTTCTAAATTTGTGAATTGAATTTGATTGTCCATTTGCATAAGTTCCACAAATTGCATTATATTCTAAATATAAGTATATTCATATTGCATTATATAAATTTATATAAATTGTATACTAGTAAATGCATTAATTATAATTATTATTGGAATAAAACATATTCCAAATATACTCATTTAATTTTGTTTTAATTTTATCTAAAATTATTTTTATTTTTAGATAAAAAACAAATTAGTTCTCCTAAAATATATATTTTATATATATAGTATATTTATTTCTATTATTATAGTACATTATATAGTATAAAATATATATTTTATATAGTGATTTTTTTTCTTTTTAAATATATGTTAAGATATGTTCTTGTAAGCGAATGAATATAAAAGTGTGTTTTTTTTAAAACATTATATATTTGAAGTATATGTTTTTAATTTTTTATATCATAGAAATTCTTTTGAAGAATATGTGTTTATAACATGGGAGTATAGTTTTTTTATGTATATATCTATAATAATTCCATAATACGATAATACTTTCGTTTATTACAAAATGTTATAATAAAATAATGCTTTCAAAGTGGTATTCAGATTAAAATATTTATTATATGTTATATACTAATATTAAAAAAAGTCAAAATATTATTATTAAAATAAAATTACTTAAAATATATGCATCCGCGTATATATATATATCACATATATTCATATATTGAACATATATGAAACGAAATCTATATGGGCATATAAAAATAATCTGAAAGATATATGCCTATACAAATATAATAATTTATAGACAATCGAATTGGAAAAGACAAAATAACTCCAGCGATATGACAAACAACGTGAATTCATTTAAATGTAGCGCCCACGCACAAATCAAGCAGATAATCAAATAGTTTTAGCGATCGAAACATTAAATTATGATGAAAGGAGAATAAAATCTGGAATGGATATAGAAATTTAATGTTTTTCAAATATATAATGGATCAATAAATCCTGTAAAGAAATGAAATCATTCCAACTCCTTCATGTTTTAACTTTTGTTTTACGTTTTTGATTCGATAAATTTTATGAAAGAAGAATTAATGTCATTCTTTTCGTCAACGCATACATAATTACGGTCTAGGGTTTTAGTCGATGATCAAAAAAGTCTATTAAATATATTCAACTAAAAAAAAAATTAATTTTTTAACTAATGTTAAAACTTCTACGTATATTCCACCAAACCCACTCATTCATATCATATCAGGGTTTTTACATTTTGTATATTAATAACTTCAGGTAATCACTTTTTTTAATATATGAATTTTTGTAGTTTCATAATTCGATTTTTTTTCTTCAAAAAGGAATGAAAAAATAGTACCTAAAATTGTTTACCTATAAAATGCGCCTATGATTCATAAACATAACTAATTATATAAATTTCCCATTTTAAAATATGGAAAAAATGCATATATTTTTTTTTTTTTTTTTTTTTGGTTCGTTACTACAGCAGAATCGGTTTAGCGCCCGTAAAACCTCGGAATTCTATTGCTGTGAGCCCGTAACGAAATCACTTAAACAGGTGATGAACCTATGATGCGTTGAATGCATTTAAGTGATTTTGGGTGGTAAATCTATTATAATATGTGGATTAATTTATGAAATTTTGAAAATATAAGCAAACATATATGAGAGAAAAAAAACTTAAACTGAAAAGCAGTAAGAAAAAATAACTCATATGTTTTCATACAATTGTCCAAGTTGCACTTTAGGTGGTTTCATTAAAAATTTTAGTTTTATGAAATGATTGTTGATAATGATAAACGATAATAAAATCTAATTTGGCATAATGATACATTACAATTTTTGTAACTTTCCAAATCATTATAATAATGGAAAACAATAAAAATTTAGCAATACCACTTGTAAACAAAACAATAAGGATACATTCTAAATATAAAATCCGTAGTATTATTAAATATATTTATATATAGAGTTGAGTATATCACGAAAAATGTAATGAAAATGTTAAGAAAATTTATTTATAGACACTCATACATATAAATAAACACCTAACATATTTACGGAAAAAGCAAAGTCAATTCAATTTATAAGATTTTTATTTTAATCATTTCGATTGTCATGGAATGATGAAACTAACATTTAAATATCTTTCAATATATATACAATATTAATACATACAATAATGTGTGTATAAATAATATAATACGCGTTTATCTTCACAATTTTTATGTTTTATCTTTCAAATATTTATTAGTACATTGAACAGCGATTTGAAATATTATCAGAAAATACATTAAACCATCCAAAATAAAGATAACTCATATCCTCATATATTATATATTTATGTATATATCTTATATATATATATATACGTACGTATAAAATTTCTTAAGTAAAGTAAACCGATTTACTTAAATAATTAAAAAAAAATGTTTACGGAATCAAGAGAATTTGAATGCGCAATAAATAAAACTTTTAAAACACCTAAAAAATGCTTACAAATAAATAAAAATAATTGTTAATTATATATACTTTTTTAAAAAATGATTCATTTTTAGAAATTATCAAATAAAATATACAATTATTTTATAAAGAAAAAATTAGTCCTATCAGGTAATTATTTTTTTTTAGAACAAATGGATATATATCAAAAAATTGATAAAATTTGATAAATAAAAATATAAATGATGTTAGACAAATCTAAATAATATATGAAAATGACGGTCACCCTCATTATTTCTATATGCATACGTATTTAGATATAATATTCATTCTATAAACGGTAGACATCAAATTCCATTTATAGTATTGAACATTATTTATAGTTGGTTTATTAAGTGATGGGTTGTTGCTGCAGTGAGAACTCAGGCAAGTGATAATTAATTTATCCATACTCACAAAAAAGCAATAAAAAAATTAGAATTATTTTGAAAAAGAAAATCGTTTGATATTTGTGTGATTATATTAATAAAATATCACGTTATAAAAAAAGTGTGCTTATAAAAGAGTTGCCAGTATATTATTAAACTTGTTTGTTAAATAAAAGAAAAAAACTGACCAAAATGAGCCAAGATAATGTTGGTAATAATCAACAAGGAATCAGCAAAATGTCATCATGGCCAACATGTGAATAATTTTTATTTTGTGATATTTTTTGTTTTTATTTTATTATTCTTCATTATATTCATTATAATTTTTCTGAATACAAATCAGAAGTGCGATTAACATCTTACTTTATTTCTTTCGATTGTTAAATAGATCCAGGGCCTCATCATGATGGTGTGAATGTGGGAAATCCCGGTTTTCCACCTCATCATGATCCCCATTATCCGCCACCCCATTTCCAACCACCACATGATGGTGTCCAAGTAGAACACTTCCCACCTGGTCATCATTATCCACCACACCAAGGTGGTTATCCACCACAATTCCCACCGCCACATCAACCACCAGAGCATGGATATCCACCACATGGCCATTGGAATCAACCACCAACAGCATTCAAGTAATTCCTTCTAATAGAAAAATTGACTGTATTCTTTCTATAGTGACACAACATTTGATAACATATTTTTTCATCATTATATTAATTTATTCAGTATATGCTTTTTGAAACATATTTTAATTTTTATCTTTTAGTTAAATCAAATTATAATTGGAGCTAACAATAAGTGTATTTTGGAATTCTCGTATATGATTTTTTTTTGTATATATTAAAATATTGGTCATAATAAACGCGATTAATTATAATTAATTAATTAATTTTTATTATATTATAAAGTTTGTATAAGAATTTACAATTTTATACAATTTTATTGTAAACTATAAATTGATTAATCCAATAATAATAAATATACATATTGTAATATTAATAAAAATTAGGTTTTTTTAATTCATTTTTTTTTATACAAATTTTTTTTTCATTATATTCGTGTTACATGAACATTTATTGTTATCACATTTTTTTTTTAATTTCGCGTACATTGATTTATATTGAATATTTATATTATATTTTGCTAGATAAGATAAAATATTTTAATTGAATAAAAGTTATATAATTAATTATATGTAGAAAATTGTGTTAGGACTTATATTTGGCTTATGTTATGAATTTAAATATTGTTTTGACTACCGCGTTTAGTTGGTGTTTTGTGTTGGTAAATCATCTATTGCCCATCCGTAGTTTCTTGTTATTTGTTGATCATTTGAATTTGCTTCCGATTCTATATTAATTGGTGGTTGAATAATAGGGTATATATTCTGTTCGGGGACGGGAGAATTATCGTTGATTGTTGTCGGAGGCTGTACTGGATGGTCGATATCACTTATTGGTTCTATATAATTTTTAAATAATATGAATCAATTTATATATGTCATTGATGTTAATAAAAAATGAAAAATATATTAAAACAATTATTATTTTAATTAAATTAATTTTTCGCTATACAACCAACAATCTGGTTTTAGCGCCCAACAACAGCCTTCGGTTGTTAGTTTCTTAATTTGTGTCTATTACGGTGTCGGTAATTAGCCGTACGACCAACCGCAAGCGGAAAATACAATTCTGTGTTAAAATTCAGATTCGAAAAATAACCGAAAACACAAAACATATTTTATGCATTCAGTAGGATTCGAACCCACGACCACAAAATTTTGTTAGAATTTTTGGCATTTTTAACGTTTACACCACAGAGTTATATCACAAAACAATTATTATAAATTCACGTTTATATTAAAAATTTTAGGAATGTGATAAAATGTTTATATTCCCTATTTTAGTAGTATCATTTAATAGTTTATAAAGGAAATCATTTTCATTTACCATTCGTATCGGTACTAGGTCTATCGCTACTGCAACAACAACCCATTTTTATTAGTATTGATTATAGAAAATTATTTTTGAACATTTATAATCTGACATTTAATGTTCTCACTATATATATATCTCACACACAATATTTATAACATTATAATTAAATTGATATATTAATTTTGTTATTAACAATATTTCCTATATCACAATTAGAAATTTTTATAAAATTATATTTTGAATTTATTTTCTTATATTATATATATAAACAGGACAAATAATATAAAATTATATGTATCTTAAAAGTAAATATCATGAGCTAAATATATTCCTATATATAATATATTGAATAATATAAAAAGCATTGTAATATATAACAATTATTGATATAATTCATCATGTTATCATATAATTAACATTATTGTGCATATATGATAAGATTAAAATATTAATATATATATTAGATGACTAATATATGTATTGTATTAGATAATTAGACGGTAAATTTCTCAATATATAGATGGTGATTGAAATCAGATAATTTTTCTTGTTTTCCACGTTTACAATATATCTAAATTAATTATATTCTTTTAGTAAAACATACTAAAATTGTGAATTCTTTTAATGGCGTTATCGGTAAATTGATTTATTAAAAATTTTTAACCAATTTTTTTTAATAATAAAATATTTTTTATTCATCCCTCATAAAAATATATTAAAAAAATGCTTTTTTAATACTTTTTAATATTTATTGACCGTTAACGCTATTGAAAGAAATCCCAAGTTTAACACATATTATTTAAACCTAACCAAACATATTATTTGAACGATCAGAATATAAATATAGACCAATTATATTGTCTAGATTTATTATAAAGTAATTATAAACAAATTTATTATTAAGTAATTACAAATGTATGTATATGATGAAGTATAATTATTTCATTTTCAAAAATCAGATTGTTTTCAAAATTCTTAATATATATTTTTTAAGTAAATTAATTTTATTAAAAACAAACATGTTGAATTGTGAAAGATTTGCTTTTAATCCTTACGTAAGACCAAATTCAATGACGACATCAAGTCAAAAATGCGGTCAGTCAAATTATTTATCCGTCAACAATTCAGCAGGAGTTTTTTTTAATCAGAATACAACATTATTTATGTTAGAGGTATGCCTATAGTTATCTTTTTAAACAATAAAAATAACAATAATCAAAACAACCAAAACAAAACACATCCAGGATCTTTTTCATCGGTATTTCCGTTTGTAAATGAATTATAATTTGAAAATTGAAAATTTATAAAAGAATAAATGTTGGCGACTCGCTAATATTAAAAATATGCTTTAGTGGGTTATTATAATGCGGTTGTATTGAACTAATCACATGCAATCATCATGCTATTAATTGTATTGCTATGCTAACTATTTTGTTAAATATAGATAAAATATTAAATACACACACATTGCTGTTATATAAATATTTATTGAATCAAAATTTTTCTTTAGCCACATATATATATATATATATATAAATGTGTGTTTGGCTTGGTATTGATAAAATCGTGTTTTTAATTTTTATAATAATACATTTTTTACGAATTAATAAGAATCATAAAATTGTTTATGTATATACATTTAAATTACACACATAGTCGAATATATTTCAAGTATCCGACCAACGCCAGTTTTTCAACGACCAATTATTTATTATTAGTATAGTAGAGTTAGTATAGTTATAAATTTATAAATGAGTCAATGTATTTATTAGTGTATTAATAAAAATACGCAAGAATACAAATTTATTTGATAATTCTTAAAACGTTTATTAAAATACATTTACGAAAGTCTTTTTTTTATCTATAAATGATTACATGATAAACAATTGAATTGATAATGTTAATAAAAATTTAACAAAGTTTAATATGATTAATTCAAGAATTGTTACTTTTAAACAATTTCTATAGGTGTGTGTAAAGTAAATGCCAATGTGCACAAAAAATGTATTGAATCAAATTTATTCGTCAATAACAAATAAAAATCAATGTACTTCACATTTAATTGAAATAAGCGTTTATATATCAATATTTCAAAATGGGATGCTGTTGTTCGTCTAACGAAGAAGGTATAAATATATGTGAAATATTAATATTATTTAAACAACTACTTAAAAAGAAAATTCTATTAATTATTTCTTATTAATTATAAAAATATACACACAGAAACTGAAGAGGGTGAAAATAGACGAAAAAATCAATCAGATTTATATTGTGCAGGTGATGATTGCCATTGCATGGATGACTGGTGTAATATATTTATGTGTTGTTTCATCTGTAAAAATACTGAAAACGGATGTTGTGTTGGATGTAATTCAGATTGCTGTGATAGTGGAGGAGGAACAGATGCAGTTGCTGGTGGTGTGGCCGGAGATGTCGATATGGGAGATGCAGATTGTGATTGCGATTGTGATTGTTTTTCATAATATATATCTATGTAATTAGGTATTCGTTATGATTTTATGTATATTATTAGATATTATATATAATGTTATGAAAATGTATATATTGTAATAAATTATTTCGGCAACCGTAAAAATTATAAGAAAGAAATTGAGTACGAATATCTATATTACATATTGTTTAATGAAAATAAGTCGATTGGTTGTAAAAGTTATTAATATAATTTTTATTTAAATGGTTTGGAATTTAAAATTTAATTTTTTAATTTAATATAATTAAAAATTATGAAGTTTATGATTTATGTGACAAAAAATTTGAATAATTTGTTTACTTTAAGTGATACAAAACCAATAATATATATGCCATATATGCAACAAACAATACGGATTATAGAACAATAATTAAAAAAAAAAGAATAGGATAAATGTATGCCCTCTATTCACTCTATTTTTAATTTCATTAAATGCATGTACCGTAAAACCACTATAAAATTAAAATAAATTATAATACGAATTAATTTATTAAAAATTGAGCTATAACAAAATTAATGTTTCTTATATTAAATAAATAACAAAATAATGTTTTTTTAAAATAAACTGATATGTTATTATTATTTTTATTACTAATAATTATGTTGGTTTATCTTTATTTATTTTTCTATAGAAAGTGATGACTGTATAACCGCATACTATACCCAATCCTTTAAATACAATTATGTATAGTTGTATAATTGATATGATTAAAAAAACTTAAATTTGATTCATTACTGGTTTTCTTCACTCAACTTAAATTTGATTCATTACTGGTTTATATTAGTATAAGTTCACATAATGAAATAAAATTAATAGAAGTTTTATCATTTTTTTCCTTTAACTGCTTGTTTTGTATTCAAAATATTTAATTTTTTTTAACCTTCATCCTCTGTTTTGGGTCAAATTTAACCAAATAATTCAAATAATTTAGCAACTATGCCGAATTTAAATTATCTAATTTAATTGATTTTCTATTAACAAATAAAACGTTAAAAATATTATTTAATTTCATTTACATTTTTCTGGTTCTAGTTCAATTTTATCCAAAAATCTCTATTGGAAATGTTTTGTTCTAACAGAGGATAAGGGTTAAATAAAAAATGAATACATACAATTTTAGAAATATTAATATCTTTATTTACCAAAAATATAATAATAGCAAATCAGTAAATTGTATTAATTACTTAAAATGCATATGGGAATAGGCAATAGGAATGGGAATAGGAGATACAACGTGTGTTCATCAATACCGCAATTCTATGCGGAACTATATTTTGCATACATTAAGAAGCTATTTTAGAACACAATGATTTTAATTAAAATTTCCCATATAATCATCATTCATTGCATAGTATGTTTCACATTTAATCGAATAAAATATTATTGAAAACCCATTAACGCGCTCTATTCCCAAAACTTATCGATTAATCAAAGTGTAATGCATATAAATATTTGTCTATTTTTTTAAATATATCTGTTATTATAGTGATGACAAATAAAAATAACATTTACATCATAATTTTTTCTAAATACTTGTGTATAGATAAAACATGAACAAATACTCGTAAGTAAATATCAAAAATAAAAATATTTCCATTTTTTTTATTTTTATATAATTTGACGACAATATAATAATGGTAACATTTAACGCATATATAAAATTTTGATAAGATATAGTTAATCATATATATATATATATATATATATATATACCATGCATTTGAATAGATATAGATAAAGAAATGTATATGTGTTTAAATTCGTATACGTTGGTATATGATTTTGGATTAATAATATATATAATGTTTCGATAATTAGATATAAATTAATTAAAGTAAAATGTTTTTAGTAATATTAAAACGATACATTTGAATGGGTTAAATAAATCAACAAGAAACGTTTTATATTTATTTATAAATATATATAATAGTGATTAATACATAAAATATACAATCAATATAATGGGGTGTTGTTGCAGTGGTAAATTATTTAAATTTGCTTTCTTGTTTTTTTTTATTTTGAGTGAATAGGAAATTTATTGAAATTTATCATTTAATTATAAATATTTTGTGTTTTTTTTTTTAAATTTATTTAGCCTCCGAATCACATGATATAACCACAGTTCCAGGTCAAGTGGAGCATCAACCAACACCATTTGGTGGCTCACAAGATGATGGATCACATGCTAACACTGGGTTTTCTTCACATGGATGACATTCAGATGATAAAATTTAAATGATTTCAATAAAAAAAAATGTTGACAGAATGCAAAAAATAATGGGAAAAAATAACGTTCAATATAAACTATGACAACATTTTTATTACAATTGTATATATTCGTCAACTTTTGTACACCTATACATATTATATATAGTTCATATTTTGAGTTATGCAGATACCGATAAAATATAATTGTATGTGCAATTAATATTATAATAGTATATCGCACCGTATCATTATCTTATTAAATATAATATTTTTCTATATATTTATTATTATATATACACATCATATATGCCTGTTTGTTTTATCCATTTATCCATTCACATTCAATATTATTTATTATATTGTTTTTTTTTTTAATATTATGTTATTATTTATTAGGGTATAAAATTTTATAATTATTAATTATAGATAAACAATAAACAAAAAGTGTGGTTTTCCATAGAATAAAAAAATATAAATATTATTTGTTATGCGTTAATTTTATTTTTTTCATATACCGAATAATATTTATCAATGTGCATTTCGTTTATAAATCGTTTTAAATAAATCGTAATGAAAATTATTCGTATAGGTAAATTGTTATATAGATTGAGTTCGCAATAGCCCACATGAAATATAAATATGAGAACATATTTATTTTCGATTTTAAATTGTCATTGAAAATTCCTCACATTTCTTTTAAATTAAATTATCTATCAACACATATTTTTTTTTATCTATTCAATTAATTCACACAGATTATTGATTTTATTTTGTACTGGGTATACTATAAAACATATCGGTCCACAAAATTGTAAATAAAAAAAATATATATATAAATAACAAACAAATTAAAAAAAATGTGATTAACTTTTTTGTTGTTGTTATTTCCATATATTACCATAGACATTTTATGGGTATAAAAATTCAAGTTTAAATTTCCATATAAGAATTTTGGGTAAATTTTTTAAAATTAAAATTTTTATCTTAATTTTTGTATAGTTTGAATTCAATTTTATTCAGTTAGTCACGGGGTTTTTTTTTGCTTTCTCATTAAAAGATAAATTAAAAAAATTATAATAAAAATTGTTTACACTTTTAGTACTTTAATTTCTATATAATTAAGAATTAACTGTTTCATTTTTTTTATGGCTTGAATTTAAAGGAATAAAATTAGTAATTCTCGCAAGTTAATATTATAAAAATGATTAATCAATTTCGATCGTTCACTAAACATTATTTTTGCTTTTTTCAACTTGACATATTATTTTTTTTTAATTAATATAAAACAAATTTTATGACAATAATAAAAGTTTGCTACACACCAACACCCATTCAAGATATCCCACCCAATAAAGTATTTAGGTTTACTTTATTAATGGTTCATATTTATTGGTTCATATTTATTCGATTCTATTTTTATTATAATATGTTCTTTTCTGAATAACAGAATTGTTCATGAACTATTAGGAATATAAATCACCGAATAGATTTTGAATTCAAAAAAATTTATTTCCATTATCATTTTATGTAGATCTGAAAATCTTCCAATATAAATTTATTTCAAAAAACTCTATTTTCTTATACGGTAACTTGCTGAGAACTCATAACCAGGAAATTGAATTTATTTTTAGTGTCAACATTTAAAAAATTATTATCCAAAATATATTTCAATTAATCATAGAATATACTTGGAAAGCGTATGCTCATATGGCACGGATGCATCTAAAGTCATAAAATACACAAATTAAAAATGCTTTTATTTTATTTTAATTAGTTATTATTGAATTTTACAAATAAATAGTAAATCTATATATTTATATGATTTATTTTGTATGGGTATTTTTTTTTGTGTTTTGTTTTTCAACAAAACATTACATGAGTTAATTTTTATTGAATGTTTCTGTATTTTTATTTTTTCTTAATGTTTATATTTAATTATAATAATAAATGACTAATGATTTTTTTTTCATCGCTGGTGTTACATATAGTTTTTAAATGTTTTTTTGTTTAATTTTAAATTCTTATATATTTATATATTAAATACAACATATATATTATTATAAGGATGATAACAAAAAGACGAAGAATTCTATATTTTATTTAAACATATTATATATATTTAACAATATCAAAAGTAAATATTATTATATTAGTTAATAGTTAGTATTATATTATTTATAAAATAATAAATCAAATAAATATAACTATATATTTAACATTTATGACAAAAAAAATTAAATGAAATATCTATATTTTAAAAACTTAAAATAATGAAAAAAATTTCTCTTTATTGTATGGTATAATATATATTAATTTTCGCAAACTCATATAATTATTATATTATATATCTATCAACATTTTAATTTTTTTTATTATTCTTTTTTAAGCTAAATTGGATTTTTTTATTTATTATTTTTAATAGTTTTTACGTGATATCACGCAGTAAAAAATAATATATTAATTTGAAAATCTAATTTTAGGTATATATATAAACAATTTTTTTATGCAATTTTTGTTATTCATTTTGAAAATGAACGAAAAATTGTTATACTTGTTTTCCTTTTTTTTTATTCTGTTTTAAGTAGAGTACGGGTTTTATTTTATGTATGATATAATTTTATGCAGATTTTTTTATATATATATATATAGAAATATACATTTAATGTGTATTTATAATTTTAATTTTATTGAATTTTCTAAAATATATAGATAAATTTCAGCTATTTCTTTAATTATTTATTTTTTTGAATAACATAAAAAAAAATAATAATAATATATTTGAGATTTATTTAGGATATCTTTTAGTATTATAGTAAATTTAATCTATAAATTATGTGTGTTCTATATTTAACTATATTTTATTATTATATTTATTGTTATTTTAATTTTGGGTATGGTGAAGGAAGGTGAAGGATTTGTTTTTGGTCAAAAGTGCTTATATAGATACAAGTTTTAATAGCATGATATATGCACATTTTATTTGAATAATTGAAATATAGACATTTAATTTTTTTAATAGAAATTATTAATATAGAAAAAATATTTGTTTCGAAATGTATATTGAATTAAATTTTAATTGATTTATTTATATATAGAAAAGAAACATGAAGTGAAAAGAAAAACGTAATAAGTGAACATAGAAGTTGAAATAGAAGGATTTGATTAAAAAATATTTATGTAATATATTGAAGGGCTTATTTCGATTCATTTAGTTTTGATTATACCATCATAATATTTACGATCTCTGTTTTGCTTTGTATTGTATTTAACACAATTCAATAAAAATGATAAAAAAATTAAGATCGATTATAAACATTCGAAATTAAATATTCTTCGAAGAGAAATTCGTATTTCTGCTAAACTGTTCTAGCGGATTAAAAATAAACCTGTAATTGAATGAACAAATCAAATCGTACGTTTTTCAACAACATTTAATATATATCATAATAATTTATTTGTCATTTTTAATTGAAATTAGAAATGGAATGAAAATAATCCCGGTCTATTTACTGTATAGAACTATAAATTGAATTTTTATTAATCAACATCTACATTTATCAACTTAAAACAAAAAAAAGTTCACTATTTTTATATTGTCGCATCCGAAAAAAATAAAATTGACACTTTTTATTTTCAATATATAAAATAATTAATCTTCCATTTTCTTTTCTATATTTACAATTTAGCAAAAAATAAAACATTAAAATTAATTAATGTATGCATTTTATTTAGCTTTTACTATTGTACCTCTTTCTATATTCTTTACTATATTCTTATCAAAATAAAATGCTTCAGGACGGGTAATTCATTTTTGTTTTGGTTTTAATTATTATAATAAATCTTTTATATGTTTTATTTATTATTTAATTGTATTTATTTAATTATTTATATATAGTTTTTTATTGTTGTTATTATAGCCTATACAGACATATTTTACTAAATTTTTTTAATTTTTATATTTAACATTTAACTTTTTACATATACTGACAGAAATATAATGAAAAATTAATATCGTCTCTTAAGTCTATAAAATGAAAAATAAGCAATATTTATTTATTTACAAATAGATTAAAAAAATTCAGATCGGAAACAAAAAATAACAATTTAAATTACAATAATATTTTATCTTTGTTCACCTAAACAATTATGTGTGTATTAATAATCTTAAAATATAAACAAACAATTTACCTAAACAATTATTTTTAAAAGTTAAAATGCATTTAAGGTAATATACATTTTTATAAAAAAATAATTGTTTTATAAACCAAAATAAAAACAGGACAGATAATTAAATTTGTTCACATTTTTTTAATAAATATATGATATATTTGAATGCATTTATATAGTATCAAATCAATAGTATATAAGGAATAAATAATGAATGAAGTTTTGCTTAGAACCGACAGTTGGTTTTAGCGTACCACAACCGTCTTCTTTTGTTGGTTTCATAATTTTTTATTTTTAAGGTGTCGTTAATTAGTCATATGACATGAGAAATATGTAACCCTCTGTGAAAATTTAGATTCGAAAATAACCAAATATGGTTTATGTATTCAAGGAATTTGAACGTACCACATAGCCCAACTTTACACCACAGAGTAACACACTATAAACGAATATTAAATGAGATTCTTTTATGGAAATTTAAATTCTATGATGGGGTTTTTTTTGTATGAATTCGTAAACATGACTTTAATATAAAAAGAAATAATCATACGAAGAATCTCATTAATTTTTAAAATACATACAAACTCTAAGTATATGCTTTTAATTCCCAAAAATAAACATCGAAAATCAAGTTAAATAAACAAAATGTGATAAAAGATAATTAATAAAAAAAAAACAATTATTAACTGTATAAAGATAAATTGATAATATAATATTATATTGATGTTAAATTATATTTTAAATACAGATAACAAAATATAAATTTATTCTTTATATTCATATCAGTCTGATTTTCTTCTTCTATTCAAAATTAAAACCAATAAAAATATTAATTATATATAAGTTTATATTTTATTTTTTAAATTTAATGATAGAAACAATTCCACATTTTTTGATGAATTAAATATTCAAATGTATAGCTTCCATTAAATACGAGTATGGTAAAAAAAAGTTTAATTAAACTTTTATATTATATATAAGCATATAAATAAATTTGATGATTGATTTAAATTTTAATTGATAAATTTATTATTCAAAAATTTGTTTACTTTTTATTGTTTTATTTTGATTGATATAATTGGAAAATTTATTAAAACAGATTGTTTATTACAAAAACTTTTTATAACACGTTAAATGCATATGCGCAAAAAAATTATTTCATATGCTAATTAGAAATTTTTCAGCTAAAACGTACGTATTTTGTATATAAATGAATTATTAATATGATTCTTAATATCATTAGTAAATTTTGATGAACACAAAAAAAAAACATTAAAAAGCGGTTTAAATCAATGCAACAAATTGTTTAACACGTTTAATTGTAAATTGTTTTTTATTTTATTTTATTTTTTTAAAATGATATGTGTTTTATAAGTTACTTTTAGAAATCTCGAAGTTTGGTTTTAATCAATTACTTTAACGTATTAAGCGGTTTAGTGATAAATATATGTAATAAATATGATTTATTATAACTATACCAATCAATATTGATAGATATATGAAATAATTCAATGTGATTTTAATGAAATTTATTATTATAAATTATTATTTAGATGTAAAGAAATGTTTGATTCTTTGAAAAATGTGTCCATTAAATATGAGGTTTTTTTTAATTGAATTTGTCAATAATTAACTAAAATCAAATATCAAAATTTTCTGTGAAAGGATACTTTCCTGTCCGATATAATTATATTAATCAAATGTCCGTTCATATTGCTAAGATTATATAGAAATAGAAATGAATCAACACTTTACTCTAATATTAAACATTGATCATTAAACCAATCATTAAATTAAGGATTTTTTGTCTGTAAAAAGATATAAAGTAATGCATTAATCAGTCTTTTTATACATTCATAATAGCGAATAGAAAATTAAATAAAAGAAACAATCTCAAGGCATCATCGAAATCTTTGTGCGAATTCTTAATAAAAACATTTTAGCTGAAAAATTTATGAAATTTCATTTTAATTTCAAATTTCTAATGCTTTTTTTAAACAAATGATATATATATTTTTGTTTCAATTTGCAATAATATTTTATTATGATACTGAAAAATGATAGAGAAAAATTACTACTTTTTTATTTTGTTTAAAATAAATGATATGTTAACGTTATAATTTTAACGTATTATAAAAATGATTTGAATTTTTGTATTAGTAATTGTATATATATATTGTGCTAATTGTAAGTAATTACTTATTATTCGTACCGATTTGAAAAATTATTGTATGAATTTATCCTTGTTCTTTTTATTTTACTTAGAAAAAAAAATGGCAAAAGCCAGATATTTTTTGTTTTGTTAGTAATATCACGGATAAAATATTTATTAAGAACCAAAAATACAAAAATAATTAAAAAATAAAATAAAATCTAGAAATAAAAAATTTATAAAATCATTTTCAAAATTATCTAATGTTTTTTTTTTTTATTTTTGTTTGTTAATATTTTTTGCACAATTATTATATAATTAATTTTATTAAAATTATTGAGTATCATTGCATTTGTTTCGCAATTAATAGTTAAAAAAAAATAAAATTAAATAATACATCATAAAAAATATTAAAATCAATTCAATTTAATTTACAGCACTTTTTTTCATTATAAACATTTTTTGTATTATATTAATTTTAATTTATATTAATTATTATAATTAGTTTTAAATATACGATTAATAAAATCTCTTTTTTAATTTTTATTACAATGAAAAAAGAAAATAAAAACAATTAATTTATGTATATATCAAACTTTTATCAACCTTTATTATATTCATATAAAATGAAATTTTATTCAAAATTATATATTTAGTAACACAGTTTTCAGATTTCTTAAATTCAATTTTAAAAACATAATATAATAAAAATAAAAATACTTACGCACATATTTTATATTAATTAAAGTTACATTATGGTGTTATAATTAGTTCATTTTTTACACATACCATTCTTTTATATCTTTTGAATCTCTTTTCTTTGGTTTAGGCGGTACCATTCCAACACCACCCATAATACCCATTTGTCCTTTATCGGTTCCATTACGTAATGATCCATTTAATGGTCCCGATGATCCATTCATTTGATGATTTTGATGATGTGATTGTTGCAAATGATGTTGTTGTGGTTGATGATGATGTTGCTGCTGTTGTTGATCTTGATAATTTGATCGCTGGGATTGTGATTGATTATGATGTTGCTGCTGCTGCTGTTGTTGTTGTTGTTGCTGATGATGATTTGAACTGTGACTACCACCTAATAAGGCAGCACTAGGCCCTTGTCCAAAATTTTTATCCATTTCTGTTTTATATGTACGATCACCATTCGATTTCAGCCATAATAATAATAGAATCACTAAAATAACAGCAATCAGTGCACCTGCTACAATTCCAATTATCATGGCAGTACGTTCTTCTGCTTCTGTTGTTACACGATTCTTATTTTTTGGTGGCCGATATGTTGGTGGCGGTTGTGTTTGATGGGTAAATGTTGGTGCTTCTGTTTCAACGGGTACAACCGGTGGATCAACTATTGGTGGACTAATTGTTTGTTCGTTTTCATTTTGTAATATATCTGTTTCGGGAGTAATTGGTGTATAATGGGGATATGTATATTCATGATCCGGGATCGTTGTTTCATGATCACGATCATGACTTGTTGTACCTATAGATGATGTTCCAGATGTTGATGATCCCGATGGTGATGACGAAGATATTATTGATATGGATGGTGTCGTTCTACTGTGTCCCGTACCGGTACTACCGGTACTACTACTACCAACAGTGGTGCTAACACCAATACCACTACTACTACTACTACCACCACTTGCATTACTAATTCTAAATGGGGTAGTATTAGTTAGATCAATTGTTGTGTCAATCATTTCTTGATCAGATGTCCCATGGATGTGCTTTGTTGTATCGGGAATTGTTGATGATATATGATCGGTTGTTTCTGTAATATATATAATATTCGGAAGCGTTTAATTAAATTATTTGATTTTAAAGAATTACAATGCTATCCTTACCCGAACCTTTTATTGTGGTTGGTGTAAATGATTCTGTAACCTCACCGGAATCACCGGAACCATGAACACAATCCTCATCATCACATGTTCGTTCTGTACCTGTTGCATCTTTATCACCCTTTTGTGGAGTTGTCGGTTGTTTTGTTGGTGGGATATATACAGGGGTTATTAAATCATCACCGCTGCCCGATTCAAATGGAGGAGTACATTCATCTTCATCATCACCACGACAACCTGATCCGGCACCAGAGAAAATTAAATCATCCATAACGCCAGAATAACTGCTTGGTGGGGTCTATGGAGAAGTGAATAATTTATCAAATGATTAATACAATTATTCATATCAAAATAAAATATAAATGAAAAATTGAATACAAAAAGAAAAAAACAATATATAGAAATAAATAAAATACATTAATATAAAAATTAATAATGAATCATAAAAAATTAATTAAATAAATAAAATTAGAGTAAAATAAATGTTTGTTATTGTAATGTTAGTTTGGTAATAATAGTAATTTGAATTGTATTGTGTAATATTTGTGACTACAATTAATTCAATGTTTTTTTTTAGTTAGTTTCATAGTAGAAATAGAAATAATGACATTTTAAATATTTAATGTATAAAAGGATAAGTTGGCAAAATTAGTAAAGTTCAATTAAAAAATCAAAATTCTAATGATCAAATTCAAATAATGGGGTGTATATTTAGTTCCTTTGTAAAATTTCATTTTTAACATATATCAATAACTATTCTTTGGTTCAAGTGAAATAAATGGTACAGATTGCAGACTTATCGCTTTATAATTTGTAATTTATACAGATTCTTATTTATTTTTTCAGTATGACATTGTGTAATAAAACAATTAATAAAAGTATGTGTAAGTATGAAGTGTAATTGTGTGCAGGTAAACGTTAACTTAATGAAACAAATTTATCAATAGATATCTCAAAAAAATAAAATAAAAAATAAAAAACAATGAAATGAAAAAAAAACAATTAATAATTGTAAATATTTCTAAAAAGATAACAAATAAACTTGCTCTGATTGCAGCCGGTTCACAAAACCAACAAAATAAAAATTATTAATTTTTCATGCACAATTTACATTATAAAATAGAAAAACGACTATTTCATTAATATTTCAAATACATAAGGTTGGAATAATTACAAATTTTAGAAAAATTAAATTAATTATGTAATATTAATTTATGTGATTTTTTAAGTAATAACTTATCCAAAATGTGTGAAAAGAAAAACAAAATGGATATAAGACTTTATAGAATTAATTATAGACATATATAAAAAAGTACACTATTTTGACATAGAAACAAAAAGAAAATTATATGATTAATATTATTTATGGATATTGGAATGAATTAATTAATTGGTTATATATATATTAATTATATTGGTAGTAAAAGTTATTAATTTAATTTAAAAATTAAATTAGTATCATAATCATTTTATGTATACTATATATAAAAAACGTAACGAACAATATAACATGAAGAAATTTTGTAATTTTTACAATGTTTTTTTATTTTTTACAGAAATGTCTAACCTGCTGCATTCTTTGAAGATCATTTCTATCTAATACTCCTGTTACCAATTGTACTTCTCCACGAATTGAAATATGAGGATCACGTTCGGCGGCCAAATCAAGAATACGCAATCGATTTATGGATACTCCAGCAATGACACCGGCAAAAGATCGTTCAACTCGAAATCTTCCATTTCTTCCCAGTTTTCCGCCTATTTGAATATTTGCCATTGCATTGAATGTTGTCGATTGATGTCCTATATATGAAAAAAAAAAACAATCGAAATCAAATGATTAAATGATATAATTTATTTTTTCTATAATAAAAACCTAAATTATACCTTGAGGATAAACAGTTTGTACATTATAATCGTCTAATTGCAAGGTTGCATTTCCACCAAATCGTTGAAAACGTACCACATGGTAAGTATTATCGTTAACTTTTGTTCCAATTTCACCTAATGGTAAATCATGTGATCCAACATTATAAACCATAAAAATGTTTCCTTCGACCTGTGTTAGTAAAAAAAAAATTAATTGATATTGATTGTTTTTTATTTGTTTTATCCTTATAAAGTATACATACTATTTCTAATTCCATATAATCTTGAGTCGATGAACTTTCAATTCGTAATAAAACCGCATCCGATTTTACGGTAATGAATCCTAATGCTATTGAGTCTTCTTCGGTTTCCGGTTGTCCGCCAGGAGGAAATGTATATTGTATTACACCTTTATTGGCTCCAAATTCATAAGCAACTGATTCTATGATATGTTATTAAAAAAACATTAACAAAATTTAGTGAGAAACAATAAATAACCTAGAGCATACCATCATAACATGTAGGACCTGTGTAAGATGTCATATCACATTCACATGCATATGTATTCCATTGTTGAACACATACACCGCGATTTGCACACGCATTTTGACTGCATTTGGTTGGACCTTCACATCCATTCATAACCAATGAACTTGGTACCACGGCATCATCGATTAAATTTGGTGAAACATCAGCCAAATCCATTGATGCCAAACATCCTTCATAACCATTTCGTGATGCAATAGTTGACGGTAATTTTGTATACATATCTTTAAACACACCACCAACATACAAAATCCCATCCAATTCCATGTGCATATTATTTCCCGGTGCATTATATACTTCAATTGTGTCATCCACCACAAGTGTATGTGTTTTTGGTCCTGGCCGTCTGATACTAACGGAATGCCATCGATTGTCATTCATATGGATATGTGATTTATCACGTAATGTTATTGGTCCATCACCTAGATCAAATATATAATGAATATGCCCATTTACCAATTCAACAGCGATGAAATCTGTGCGTCGTCCAGCATTATAAAATAATAAACCATTTGCTTCGACCGTTTTAAAACGAAAATCAATCAATACATTATTGTATGCTTTTAGCATAGCCAAACCAACATAGGAGTGTCTAGAGCGAAATGTTGCCGCGTGATACGGTTGTCCTGGCGGTGAACTTATAAATCGTGCTGTTAGTTTAAATGTTGTCATAGATAGTGCCGACAATTCTGGTCCCAATGATTTTACTAAATCAATATATCTGAATATAAAAATTTATTAATTAACATTCATGTTAAAATGTATATGAGTATAGATAAATAACAATTTTATGCGATAAACAAATACCTCCATCCATTATAAATAAATCCTTGCATTTGTCCAACGAAATTGGCCATTGTCGATGTCATTTGAATTTCTTCTTCCGCATGAAATAGACCACCTAAATGTATTGAACGTATTTCCATTGCACTGTGTCTTCCCAATATTGTATCGGCTAAAGATGAATAAATTCAATTTGGTGCAAAATACATTAAAAATTATGTAAACAAGATTTTAGAGTTTTTACATTTTTACAAAAAAAATTTTTCCACTAATTTTATTAAACTTTTTATATAAATGAAGGTAGTGTGTATATATTAAATTAAGGTGTGTGTAGATTTTATTTATCGTTTTCTTTTATTTTTTTATATTTATAAGGCATTTGTTTTTGCGTTAATAATATAGAAATGGAAAAAAAATATTACATGCAAAAATAAATATTTTAAAGAATTATAAGTTTTGGATGATTGTATTAAAGGTATGTTTCTTATTATAACCGAACTTGGATATGAATGGATGTTTTAAGAATTGTTTTCAAATCATATAAATCGTTTTCAACATTAGTTTGTATATACCCGTCCACATTAATTTGTTAAATATAAGTGTAAAAATAAAATACCGATAAAACAGAGTTGGAAAAATTTATAATATTCATAAATTAAAAGTTTTCTTCGAAGAACATAAAATCTACAATAATGAATTTCATTTTATTTAACATGATAAATAATATTAAAATTTTTAACTGTGAAACGGATAACCATATAAAACAATTGTGAAAATTAATTGAATCACTTTATACCTATATATGATTATGATTATTTTTAAGAAATAATTTTTATATTAAACATACATAATTTCTTTTCGTTTTCATTTAAATTCAACTTTATGAAATTTCTATGAAGATTTGAACTTTAAAAAAGATTTCATATTCACTTGATCGATTATTAATTATTAAGGTTCAAAAAATTCATGCGAGCAGCATTAAAGCGAGAATTAAAAAAAAAATTATTTTAATAATAATTTTGAAAAATGGAAGTATATTACTTCTAATGTACCTTCTACGAATTTTATTGATAATTTCTTTTTATATAAAACATACATAATTTATGTTTACCAACCACTAATGCCAATATTAGATGATCGTTTACCAAACAAAGTATTTTTTTTTTGGGTAAAATAGCAAATTACAATTACAAATATAAATTTGTTTTCAGTTTCAAATAAAATATCATAAAATTCGTAGAAAATGCTTTTATTTAGTTACAGGGCGGGATTCTAAGTTATATACATATTTGAAATTAACAAAAATACATCAAGACCAAATTATAATTAATATAAAAAAAAGTAATAAAACAATAAAAATCTATAAATAAAAATTGAATTTAAGAAATTCATTATGACATTTCATAATATTATTTAAAAAAATTTCATTTTAGAATGAAAACCCATAATGAATTATAAATTAATTTTTAAGTTTACTTTTTAAATTAAAAACATCAGGCAAGATAATTTTGGTGCAATTAAATAGCGCCCTGACGCTCGTTAGAACTCATAAATATATATATATATAAATATGTTATTAACAATATATATTTATAAAATTCTATATGTTCATATCGTTTCATATTTAAATTTAATTTATTAAAGATTGTCAATTTTTAATATGAATAATGAAATAATTAATTAATTAGTTATACTTTTGATATTTATTATTCTTATTATATTATTCCATTTTGTATTATATTTTAATTAATTCCAATGAAAAAGAAATTATAATGAAAAAAAAAACAACCATTGAAAGCATTTTATTTATAAAAAATTATGTAATTTTTCCTTTTGAAATTATTATTGTATATTTAGCAATTTAAAAATAGTATTACGGCAATTTTAATTATGTATCCTCCATTTCAATGAATACCACTTGATTAATTCGTATTATTTGTAACAACTTTTCAACAATCCAATTAATATAGCAAATGGGCATTTGGTGAAAGAAATGCATAGAGGAAACAGAACATTCTGGTTAGGTTAATAGATTAAATATTGTATTAGATCAGCGGATATATTTGTTTAAACATATTAAATCATAATTTAACAAGACAATTATCTGTATTATAAAAGTTAAACATTTTTTTTTATAATTTACTAACAATAAATTTCTATACAAGTTTACATTTATTATAACCTAAAGAATCTTTTATTTGTATATCAAATTTCAACGTATATACTGAAATGTATTATATAATAGAATATTGTTTATCCTTTGAGAAGATTACATATATTGTGTGTACAATTTAATATTCGATGGATGTTTAGTTTGTATACATTTAGTATAAACCATTATTGTACGAATAAATACCAAACCCCATTTCACATATATCTTATCTCAGACATTGTTGAATATATTGTAATATAATTGAAATTTATCAAGCGTAAATAATGCCAATTAAATTGTTATTTCAATACTTCATAAAATTAACTAAAATTAAAATCAATCATGTATGCACATTTTTAGCAATAAATCAATTTCATGATAATATTTTTAGAAAATATAATAAAAACTCATAATGTATTTGGAGAATTACCGTGAAAATAAAACAAAATTAAAATATTTGTATCAATTCTTACGTACTAAAATTAACGTTGTTAAATATAAATTTATCCACGGTGAAATACCTACGAAGAAAAATATTGAAGATATTTGGTATTCAGAGCACAATTTAAAATAATCTATTACTATAATAGCGCTTTTGTTTACTTTTTTTTATAAGGAAAAAAAAACAATCATTTATATTGGGCTACACAGAATAAAAATAAAACGAACACAAAATTTTTTTTTTTCTTTTTCTTTCCACATATAAATATCGACTGTCTTTTTTTAATGTGTTCGGTATTTTCGCTAAATTTAGTTTCGTTTTATTGAGCAACTGGAAAATTGTAATAGTCTGTACTGTATAAAATAAATCAAATGAAAATATCGTGCATTGATATAGATATAGAATAATAATATCTCCATAGAAACCTAAGCGTGGATAATTTACTTCGCATCGAAAAGGTGATGTTAATTTATTCAGTATCGTAGATAATTTATGGGCTCTGAATACGAAAAGCGTGGTTAAACGAAATATCTCCGTAGATATTTAACCACGCTGAGGCCTGAATAAACCCAAATATATACCCTAAATGAATATAACAAATTTATTTGGTATCTCAATATCTTGATGATGAATTTCGAATCATTTTATTTATCTTATATGAATGATGTACTATATATAGCTATATATATGCTTTGGTGAAATAAGACATTTTAAATGTGATTCGATCGTTTTTGCATTTCATTTAGAAATTAAGCATATACAAAATTTTCAAATACAACAAAAAAATTGCCAATTGATATATATGATTTACGAAATAATAATTTCAATTTTGAAAAATTATATATATAACTTATGTATTAATATAAATTCAACGGAAACAAGAATATATAAAATAGATCAAAACACAAAATTCAAATTTGGCCATATTATATTAACAAAAGAATAATGATAGAATAATGAAAGAAAGAACACAATACATTTTAATGAAATTAAAATATAGAAAAATTCAAATAAAATAAAAAGTAATTCGGAATTTGTAGTATTTTAGAATTTTAAAAATGAATTTGCCATTTGCCAATAATATTTAAAAGAAAATTAATTACGATTGTTAGTATATATAATTATGAATATGATAAAATTTATAAAAAATAGAAAAAAAGAATGAAAATAATTTTGCCAATCAAAAATAAATAGACATATTAAAAAAATAGAAAAATAAAATACAATGAAATGTTTGTTTGTACAAAAATTATAGTTAATTTGTTGTTATTTATACAAAAATTGTTGTTTTTTTTAAATGTGATTTTAGTTTTTTTTTCGTTAAAAGTCAACAAAGTTTAAAATTTGAATTGTTTTTTTTTATTTTTAGTTGTATTTTTTATTAGAATTAAAATAAATAACGACACGTCACGACACGTAAAAGGGCAAATAATGTGCTGTTGATACATACATAACGTACCCCTGACGGGGCTAGCCCCGTCAACTTGTAATCGTAAATTTGATGCACGTCGGGAAAAGCGTATTGTATGCCAATTATTATCGTTCAGTACACCTTGACCGGCAAGAAGATGCTATAGGTACATTTTTGACATACAAATGCATAGAAAATTAATATTAAATTTACATTTTTGTTTGAAACATTTTTTTTTAATCTTTTCATTACCTTTTCCCTTTCGCCTAACCGTACACTTGCACGTACTCGACCGACAACCAATGAAATTTCTAAACGATCGGGTGAATTTGAATCGGCACTAGTCACCAATAAAAGACCACCGGCACGTGCCGTTTTAAAACGTAATACTAATTCTTCGGTTTGTGTGCGTGTACCTTGTGCGCCACCAACCCAAATTGTCATATGTTGACTACCATTAAATGCTAATGTTGCCGATTCTCTACCACATGTCGGCCCTGCATATAACGTAGACGAACAATCACATAAGGGTCGATTCCAACCTTCGGTACATACACCATTATTTTGACATGGTGACAATGCACCAGTACCACATTGATTGGATTGCAAATGACACGATGGTTTTACAGCACCTTTAATTATTAACCCGCAAACAATTCAAAAAACCAATGAATATAATATTTAAAAAATAACAAACAAAATCAAATAAAATAATAATGTGTGATATATTAACCAGTATCTTGCTGTCGTGCAAAGGCTGCAATATCAACGGGTTTTCCACTCAATTGTAAATCCCGTAGACAACCGACAAAACCTTGTCGTAATGTCGCCGTCCATATAGATGCTGGCGATTGTAAATTTCCATAAGCCGAACCGGTACCGCCAATGAACAATGGACCATCCAATTCAAGTTGTGTTGAGTCACCTGGTGTACGAAAATCATTCCACTGTTGATCTATAGACACTTTTCCTTCACGACCCGTCCGCCGTAATGTTAATTCATGCCATGTTCCATCATCAACACGTTTACGGGATGCACGCACTTTTGCCGCTCCCGAACCAAGATCCACATGTATATAGATATGCCCGTTTAATAGCTCAATAGCAAATAAATCAGTCTATGGAATAAATATTATTATATTGATTGCTTTGCAAAAAAAAAACTAGTATGGAGTTTTTCATATGCATTCAAATAATTCATTTTGATTTATATTATTTAATTTTTTCCTTCAAATATACCTTTGGTGTTTTTGTACCCATTGTCATTAGTATTAAACCATTTGGTTCATTTGTACGAAATTTAAATGATATTAAACTTTGTTTTCCCGTATCCCAAGGTGGTAAAATCTACAAGAAAATATTTCAATTAAATTTAAAGATACTATAATATGAATTTCAAAAGTACATTGCTATGTATATATATAATAAATGTATTGCGTTATATATTCATATTCAAAGATAAGTGCATATGAAATTTTCCTAATATGTTCCTGTAGATCTTGTGTTATATATGTATTTTAATTTTTGAATATATAATAAAAAACTATATGATAATAATCAAAATAACATGCATATATATTTGCATTTCTGGTGCAGGCACATCTGTATATAGATCGCAAAGGTATTATATGGCTGTAATACTTTACAAATATATCTATAAATGTATAAAATTTTCATTGTTCATTTCACCATTATTTGTATATATGAATAAATTTAAATAATATTTCATTTTATTTTATATATTTAGGAAAACCCATATAAAATTTAATTAATTTTATTTTCATACTTCACTTAATTAAGTAAATAACAACAAATATAATAAACTACAACCACATGTATTTTAATCTAAAAATTTATAAATACAATTAAAAAAAACATACTTTTATTTAAAAATAAATAAATATATTTTTGAATAACTTTTAGTCATTGTGAAAATTAAACTTTAAAATCATTTATCCTTGAATTTGTATTGTGAATTTTTAGATATGCTAATAAAATCATTAAAATCAGGAGATGCAATACAAAATACATGCAACTGAATAGTTTTGCAGTGCAAATTTTTAAGTATTTATAATATTATTGTAATCTGCATTTACTATGAAAATCTTTATTCACCGATCAGATCTTTAATTTTTATTTTAATAAAACATTGAAAATAATTTATCAAAAAATTATTATAAATCCAATTATGCATAGGATCATATTTAATACATCTTTTGCGTATTTCCGTATTACTGTTATGTATATAGGAAGTATAAAAACATAAAAAAACACCGGATCAACCTAAAATTTAAAGGTCTTTACTATATTTATATATATAAATAATACAATACAGCTTCATATTTTTACTACAATCGTCAATCATATAACATTTTTATATTATAATTTTCATAGAGACGATTTTGAAAAAATAATGTTTTCTTTTAAACTTTTATAATGCGTTTCCTTATAATAATAACAACAATTCATTTCATGATACTTTCGAAATGCTACTCATTTTTTTTTTAAAACCCTTGTTATTATATACATAATATAACATGATTTTTATTATTCTATTTCATCATATTTGGCCACCGTATAAATGTTTATCATAACGCTGAATATGTATGTATGTAATATTGTAATATGTATGCATATAAAACTTTGAAAGTTTGAAAGGAAGAATAAAACGGGGAATATACCTACATTTTAACTATAAGCATATAATGAATAAAATCGAGAATTTGCCGGATAAGAAGAATGTTGACAATAACATCATTATTGTGTGTGTGTGTGTGTGTATGTTTTCCATATTTTTATACATATTATTTTATATTTATAATGTTGTACATTATCAATGTTACGTTTCATCTTTATGCGTGCTTTTATTCTAATTTTGCATAAAGTTGAATGATATACACTTAATTATATGTGTTTAGTTTGTTCTTTTTATTTTATTATCACTTAAACATTTTTTGTATGAGAAATACTGACGTTATATATAGTTTTTGTTGAGTATACTATATGCTAAACATATTCAGTGATATTACTTCTTGCTTCTATTAATGTGATTTTATTCTATATATATATATAATAAACAAGGAAGTGTCCTTATTATGTAAACTGATACCAAACAATATATAATATTATTATATACAAAGATATAAGATAATTGACTATGGTACAAAATTTAATTTAAATAATTTAAAATACAATAGAATAAAAAATTAGTGTATTATATTTTATCGTATCTTTCATATATACGCATTTAATATAATAAATATACATGAACATGAAATTGAATCTATATTTTATATGAAATTATTCATTGGTTAACAAAAAAAAATTATTTTTATTATTTTATTTGTTATGGTTGTTTTTTATTTTTACCAATTTGATTAACTTTTGTTCTTCATATGTTTGTTTATTGTGTTATTTGTTGTTAAATTCAAATATTGATATATTGTAGAATATAGAGATTATAGTATATGTATGAGAAATCATATGGTTATACATTTTTAACTTACCAAATGTGAATCTCTTGTTGTGAATGTAACAGGATCTTGTGGATCACCGGCTGGACAAGCATATTCCATTCGTCCTGCAACTTGTATTAATTTCGAACCGGTACGTGCCAAATCGATCAAATTTAAACGTAATGTATCAGCTGAAAATTCAACCTAAACATAAATTATATACACTATTTAATGAAAGTTCAAAGTCATTATTCACAAATTTATATAATCTCCTACTTTTCGTAAACATCCAACAAAATTGTTATGAACTCGGGCACCTTGTAATGCACGTGTATTCACTGAACCACCAACATATACACGAGAAGATGATAACATGGTAAATTTTCCAGCAATATGAGAATGATCTGTATAAACGTCATCAACCACTGCTACTAACTGTGTTGTAATAATAAAAGATCAAAATCATATAATTATTTTATTATATATAATGACTAAAATCGGTAAGAAATCTGTAAATATTATAAACATTTTTAACTTACCCGACAAAAACTTGTAAGTGCTGAAATCTAAATTGAAATAAATGAAACAAAAAGAAAATATTTATTATACAAGTACATATAGAAATGAATTGGAATATTAGTGGATGGGTTATAGAGTTTGCATATAAAATATGAATAATTCTGTATTTCACTCAATAATATAATAGTTCATTATGCCGAAGGCTATAAAACAGAATAACCGAGAAATTTAATTTTGTTATAATTATTGTACGTAAATATACATAAAATAATAAATAAAATGTGAAAAACAAAAATTAATTTATTTGTTACGTAATCAAGATCAAAATAAACATTTAATTAATAATCATAAAAATGTATAAGCAAATAAATGAAAATGTTACATTTATATATACAAATTTGATTATTGGAGCCTAAATACATATATTTCTTTTTTACCAATTTATGACAAAAAAAATGCTTATACAGTAAATGTAAAAGTACTAAAGAAATTTATACATGTAACTATATATATACAAAATATACAATTTTGAACAATCTACGTGTTCGACTAACATCACGAAACATATTGTTTTTGAAAAACCAAAAATCAATGCAAAGATTTATGCACGTATTTATATACCTGTACGAGTGTACGAATACGGTATAGCATAACATAAAGTAACATTATTAATTTGTTACCTCTTGTATTCTCCTGTGTACGGTAACTTTGTGCCATTGATGATCATCGAACCTTATTCTAGCTGGTTTTATATGCATTTCTTGTTTACCATTAGCCAATCCCATTGTTAACGAAACACCACCATCTTTTAATGCTAAATTTAAGTAATCTGTACCATGACCTGAAAATAAAATAAAAATATCAGAATGGAATATAAAAAAAACGTTTGTATATATATTCGAGTATATATTGCACACACCGCACAGTAATAATGCATTCAGAAATAATAAAAAATTATACAATATTTCTTCATATTTTTTTTTGTGATGAATAAAAAATTATTTTATATTTATATATAATTGTATACTATACTATATAAATATAATGTAAACAGATTTATATATTTACGTTACACAAGTATGTGCTTATACAGTTGAAATAGAGGTCCTAGCGTATATACCATATATATGAAATTGTGAATGTATATACAATAAATTCATAAATTCATATTTTGATAAACAATTTCGAGTTTTATTATAGTTATCCAAACAAAATTTAATATCTTTGTTAAAAAACGAAAAAAATACAAATAAAAACAAATTGTATTTTCATTTTAAAAAGATAGATTTTCTTAACAGAATATTTGTTTTCAGTAAATTTAATAACATATATATTATATACATAAAAAGATAGATCTTATATATATATATGTATACAAGGGATATATTAATTATATTATATAATATTGAATTAAAAATATTCATTATGGATCTTAATCTGATGTATTTGGTTTTAGTTTGATAGATAGATATAGATATTAATTAGCGCTACTATACCATATATGATTATTATAATTAAAAAATTTGAATAGCAAAACATAACGATAGAGTTCGGAAGATGACTAAAACGTTTTAAAATTCCTATTGAGATTTTTAATGAAAACCCAAAGAAGTAATCTTTGTATAAATCATCTTTAATTGACTTATTATATTAAATAACATTTATGTATACACATCGGTATTGAATATAGAGGTATATACACACACACACACATCAATATATTATATATTTAGTGATATATAATCATCAACAACGATACATATGTATGCAGAAGAAAAAAAATGAATAAAATAAAAGTCTAAACTTTTTAAACTAATACGATTATACTTTAAAGTTGCCACAGGGGATTCAGGAATTATCTTTGATGTAGAAAAAAATGCGGTGGATGTTTTTCTTTCACCAAAAAAAAATAAAATAAACGCAAAAGAAAAAAAAACAATATATATATATATATATATATATATATATATTATATATAGATAAAAGTAAAATAAACGTTGAATACTTTTTAATGAATTTAAGTAAAAAAAAAATAAATATATTATATATAAAATATGTTTAAAAAATACATATAATATAATACCTTATTATTATAACAATTTGTTTTTGAAGGAGTTTTTTGTTTGCTTCATTTTTTAGTGAATTTTTCGATAGGAATAAAAACATTGAAACATTAAATTAGTTAAACAACTTAATCTTGGGATGTTTACATTTTGAAAATATAACAAATTAAATTTTTCTCCATTTTGGGTTGTTAAAATACATAAAAACAATTTTAATAACTTCATTATAAGATGCGTTTAATATTGCATTTAGTAATTTATGATTGTAATAAAAACGTTTACTATAGTTTTTTATTTTTAAATTCAGGAATATTTCATTTTTATGTTGGTTAAACTATTTCAAAAATAACTCGAAAATGATTTAAGCAGCTAAATGTTTAATTCACTTATTTCATTATAACAATATATGCAGATGTATATTGTTTATTTATTTTGTGTTTATTTTCTTATGGTTTTCTTGGTTGCCCTTCAGTATTTATACATTATATGCTTTTAGAGACACAAAATCCTGTTTCTTACTTCTCATAAATGCGTCTAATATTAATTATAACATAATATATATAAGTACAATAATTGTTAATTTTGTTATTTATATATAAAATGTGGTTTCTCTGGAATAAACATATTTTGTGGTATCCCTATACCATTCAAAATTAAAAAAAAATTCCAGATATTTTGTACATTAAACAGCGCGTGCATCTATGCGTTTATCAAAAAATATTTTGATGACGGCTTCACAATTCATATTAATAATTTTGTTAAACACAATAATGGAGAATATATTGTAGAGTATTTGTAAGTAAACGGGAAAACTACTATAATAAACGATTATCGAAATTCGATCGGTTTGGTTAGCTTTTTTTTTTTTAGAATTTTTTATGTTGTTTAGCTGTATTTTCGTTTAGAGTTACTATTATATATGCTTTTTAAAATTGCATGTACTTTACTTTTAATAATATATAAATAATACTGTTTTTGTGTTCATGTTGTTTTTACGTGGATTTTCAAAGAAAACAAAAAAAACATCATTTTCGTTTGAAATTCTATAAGTATAACCAAATAACCAATTATATAAGTATTTAACGTGCGGTAAAGGAAAATATGTTTTTTTTTTCGTTTTTCTTTATATAGAAATATATAATCTTTTTTACTTATATATAAAAATGTTTTGAATAAAATTATAAATATAAATGCGTTTACTTTATAATTTGAATTTAAAATAAAAGTATAATATTAAACGTCTCGATATAAAGGCGGTTTAGTTAATCGATAGGAAAGATTGGTTGAACTTTAAACTTATTCTGAGATGCGTGCCCAACATTTAAAGTTTTAAATCGATCAATTGAATAGCGGAACTTTACAATTTTCTAAAATTATATATAATAAAATAATGTTAATGGGTTTTTTCTGAAAGTATTTTTCTATCTATATATTATACATATAGAAATAAATTTTGAATAATTAAATTTAACAAAGCAAAGTTTGATATTACGGGATTTTGGTTTATGAAAAATTATCTATTAAGAATTTAATTTGAATAACAAAGCATTAAAATGATTCCCATAAAAGAAATAATTTTTATAATATTAAACGTTATATATACCTATATGCATGTGTATGTACTGAAAATTATTTAGCATAAAAAAGAAATGCAAAATTATAATTAAGAAAATTACAATACACAAATGACCATAATAAAAAAAATAAATAAATACAATGCAGAAAAATCTGTGAAAAGAAAATATCTTCGAAAATAAAACAAAACAAAAAAAAAAGGAAAATGAGAAAATAACAAATTATTTTGGGGTTTCCTATATACATATATTTCATACACCGCATATATCGTTATATACTGAATTTCAGCGTTCTATAAATATATATACATTTTTCGTATAATAATAGAAACATTGCTGGTTACCTTTAATATAGAAAAACAAAAAAAAGGAAATTTAATGTAAAGCGCATATATATTTTAGATTCAAAATATAGTTCAAATTTAATTACATATTTATATAGATGAGTAGACGGCATAGTACGATAGGATAAAATAAAATTGAGTCGCAAAAAAAGGAAATAATTGGCATATAAACTAAAGTAAAAAATATTTAAATGGTTAAGTATCCTTATTATTATATGATTATTTTTATCCAACACATATTTATAAATATGCTTTTATTTTGTATTTGGTAACTGTGAGGATAATGTAAAATTATATATTAATAATAAATCTAAATCAAACAAACAAACAAACAGCTCAATTTTTCACTCTCATAATACATGTTATATGTGTATATAATTAACGATGATGGGGATTTATTATATATATAAATAATATAAAATGTCACATTTTTATATTGTATACGAATTAATTTTAATAACTTTTTTTATGGTATTATAACATTATCTATATCTAAAATGATTTTATAGTCGGTCAGCTATACATATTACAGTATTAAAAATGAGATATTTCAAAATCTAATATCAATATTTTTATATATTAATTCATGATTCAGATTTCTAAAATCAATGCAACAAAAGTGTTGTTCGAACTCGTGTGGTTTTACTTAATTTTAGTCATTTAGAATTGTTCAGTATTTATATTATTTGAAAATTCAAATCTGAATTTATGCTTACTTGTATTATTGTCTTAAAAAAATAATTTCTAATTTAGAAAATTTGTTTAAAGAAAATCAAACGTAAACGAACATTTTTTAAATAAAATGTATACAAAATGCATAAATAAATAAATAATCTATATATACATAACGTATACATTACGTATAGGGATCTTACATTTTGTTATGTAAATCTAAAAATAACTGACGTTAAAAAGGGAGTCAAATACATATTATAGATAGATAGATAGATAAATATATATAGATACCTAACTAAATATAGTATTATTTTCAGGAAACGCACAAAGAAATAGAAAAAATGTTAATAACAAATTTGCATATAAAGATGTTTGTTATATTATTGTGTATTCAATTGATGATCTATTTATTACGTACATATGGAGATATATTATATTTAGAAAAAAAAATATATATGTATTATCAATTTCGCATTAACCTATATTTTAACATATATTAAATGTCATTAGTTTATGAAAATATATATAGCATTAAGCAGATATATTAAATGTACTGTAATGATTAAATACATTGCATAATACATTATTTATTTATGCATTGTAAATAAATCTATTATACCACTTTAAAAATAAATATATACAAATGTAATTTATTATATTACAAGGTGGTAAACTGATTTTAAGTTATTAGTTATTATAGAATACAATTTACTAAGGATTTTTCTTAAATTTCTATTGTAAATCATTTATTTATACAATTTTGGTTCGACCACCATGTATACGTACAAACAAGCATACACACATCGTCCTACATATCTATAAATATTATTTATGACTTATGTTAAAGATTTTAAGATTATATAATTTAATCTCAAATATTTAGATTAAAATATTATTGAACCACAATAATACTATAGTATTTAAATCTGTTTAAAAAGCATTATTCAAATTAATTTCATATAAATATAAATTACTGATTAAGTTTTGTGATAATTATACAGTTTTTTTATCCGGATTTGTTTATCAAAGGCAAATGTATTTGTATCATTAATCTATAAAAGTGTTTTTATTTGCTGTAATTTTTTATTCGTGATAATTTTAATTAGCCCTACTTTGGGTTATTTCTCACAATTAGTTCTATATAAATATATCTATTCGTTGTAGATTATGGTAAATACTACAGAATATAGCAAATATCAATCAAATATATTGGTTTTTTGAATTCATGTTATTCGAATTATTTACATTTACGTAGAATACAATTTGAAGTAGAATTTTAAATTATAAAATCAATATTAAATCGTAAAATTTGATTGTTAAAAATATATTTATTGCATATATATATAATATTAATATATATACCATAGTTATATCGATATGTAGTACGTGAATTCTGTACCGTACATTTTTGTTTATTATCATTTCAGTATCATATGATCATATATATATAAATATATATCGATATATGACATGGTTAAAATAATAATATTGTAGTATTGTACCTATATATTATATATATAAAATGCATTGTAATATATAATTGAACTAAAATCGAATATATTTTATACATATCTGAAATCATGGATTTATGAAGTAAAATAAAATTCATTTGCAAATAATAATTTATTATTCATATAAAATATACGATAAAAAAATGTATTGTAAAATGTGATGTAAAATGTATGTATTATATATGGTATATATAGATATAGTTAATGTCAACCTTGCATGTCAATTTTGTTCCATTATAATATTTATTTATTTTTTATAATTGAGCAATATTTTTAAATAAAAATACATGTATGACGGACTGCAAAATATAAATATATAATAATCAGTATATACATAATAAGTGTATATAGTATATATAGGTGTATGGTATTTATTTTTTTAAAAACAAAGCATTAAATTATTATTATATATATATATATATATATATATTATTTCTATATGTAGTGTATGCAATCCAACCATATAACTGTAATCGTATTTTTATGCAGAAAAATTAATTTTGTACTTAAATTCCTTTATTTAACCGAAAAAAATTGGACAAGATCATAATATTACATACCTTAAATATGCAATTAATCGTGAATATTGTTTATATACATATATAAAAAAATGTAAATACCTGTATAAAATAATAATCCGTTTGGTTGACGAGTTCGAAATAAAAGTGAAATTGCATCTTGTGCACTAACAATTGGTTCAGCTCCAGTTAATCCTAAATCATATGATAAAAATTCTGTTCCCCGAAATGTAGCTTCTGACGGTGCTTTATCTGTTATAAAGAAAAATTCAAAAATAAAATATTTATAAATAGAATTTCTCGTACATATATTTTTGTAAAATAATTTTATATTATTTAAAACCATCTATATTAAAATTTAATATAATCTTATTTCTGATTATTTTTTTTTATAAAAACATACACTTTATTGTTAATTTAAGCATATATACAAAGTATAAATATGGATGTATAAAATAAATGATATTTATTTTAAACATCTAAATAAACATATTTAAAGATTATACGCATTATTATATAAATCACAAACTCAAATATGTTTATTTCCTATATGTATATATAGATAAACTTCTTTGTTGAATTTGAAAAATCTTATCATTTGAGTATATCCACTTTTGTTATATCTGAACAAATATAAATAAATATACGTTCTATATCGTGTTAGTATTATTATACAAACATAGATATTTTGTATTTCTATCTATATACAGACAAAAAGAAAAAGAGTTTGAACATGAGAAGTTTCAACATGAATTTAATTTTTTCTACACTATCAATACCAAATTCTTGCATACAGAACTGAATATGTCGGTAAATTGTTAAAATATTATTTAAATTTTCATTACGCGTTCAGTATTTTAGTCTATTTTAAAATATAACGTCATCTATTTATTTATAAATATAGCTATTAATAATCTATATTTATTTTTAATTTTCCAACGCGCTATGGAGCAAAATTCTCATTATAGAAAATAAACAAAATGAAAAAAAAAAATACGAATAAATTATTCAATAAAATCATATTTTATATTAAACAAAAGACATATTTCCATTCCATACCATTTCATTTATAATAAATGTTTATTTTTTTTGAAAATATCGATAATATGTCAATGAAAAATGTCATAGATTACCGAATATTGAAAATTTTATACAACAAATAAATTTCATACATTTAAAATCGAATTTTTAAATGTTAGCGCAAATAAAAACTACATTTATAACTTAATACGGATAGTTTAAAAACAAATTTAAACTTTAAAATACCATATACATATATAAATATACTAAGTAAGTGTATAAGCAACTGAAAAGTAGAGATCATGAGAATAACTACACACTATTATATATATTGAATTATAAGTATAGTACATTTTGTTAAAATTTGCTGATAAAGCAATTGATTTTTTTGTGTGATTGCCTTTATGTATACGTACACGAATGTATATATATACATATATTTAATATACATGAAGATCTACACATTTTTACTAAAATTTAAATTTAAAATATACGAGTATAAATTCAATTTAACAATTTCTGGTTATGACACATACAACAAGCATATATATATAATACATATTTAATAGTATATAATACAAGTATAATACCGATTTATATAACAACCATATATCAAAAATATTTAATCTCTATATATATATATATATATTATATATATATGTTGTAATACTATTTAAATATAATATAATAAATTATACTTGAAATTTATCTAAAAATATGTGGACACATTTTCAAACTTCAAATATTTTAAATATATACAACATTTGTAATTTTATTTTTAATTAGGTGGTTATACATAAATAATAAGTTTTTTTTCTCGCTCAACAGTTTATATATATACGATCCGATTAGATATGGTGTTTAAAACATTTCTTTTCCAATTTTAGTTAAAAACTTAAATTTAATTAAAATATTTTCATTTCGCAATCATAGAGTAGTTAAGCGATGTCGTATATATAAATAAGAACTGACAATATCCTGCGTATACAATGCATATGATATATATATTTTATATGTGTGAAAAATTGTTTGTTTTCTTATCAACTATATAAATTGTTCAAAAACGATAAGAAATTTCTATACATATGTATATATAATATATATATAAATATATATATATATATATATATATATATGTATATGTAATAAATTCAATTAAACCTTTAGTAATGAATAAAAAAATAGATTTATAGTATATTACATATTTAAATAATAATTAATATGGCTGTGAACTTTTTCACCTATATAAATTATGTATATCCCATATTTAATACTATATATATACCATTATACATATATGTTGATACATGTGGCCGGGTATAAATAAAAAACTGATATATATATTTTACTTTTTATTTATGTTTCTAATTCCTATATATATATACATATATATAGTTTATATTCGGATATTATTTAAGGATAACGATATTATGCACGTGTTCATATAATATTTAATGTATAATTCAAATATATAAATACTATAAATATATATCAAATTTATTTATATTTATGCTTATCAGATAAATTTTCAATATATTTATTGTATTAATATATCATTAATTTTTTACAATGAACGATTTTTTCGTATATTGATATGAAACTATGGACAACTCGACCACAAGCACTGAAAATATATTATAGTGAACAATGAAACTTGACTCGATAACATCGCAAATTTCAAAAATTCCATTATATAGAAATGTTAACTAGAAAAATTGACCATTGTCATATAAATGTATATAGGAATAATTTGAACTAAAATCCCATGGGACAGTGAAGGGTATGTTGGATGTAAACGCTGAACATCGTCCAAACAAATTGTTAAAATATGGAAAATATAATTAATAAATAGAATATTTAGTGGGTTTTTTAAGATAATTTCATATCGATTCACAAATAAGTATATTTTATTAGCTAATAGTTATGTACTCAATAAAGTTTATATTTTACTTTACAATAAACACGCTTATTTTTCTATATTAAACCAACATAAAAAAAATGTTAGATTATATTATTTTGTATATAGTTTTTTATGGGTGTTACTAATTGTTATAAATTAACCATTGATTATAAAAATGTGTTTGCACAAATAAATATAAATTATATCATATATAAACGTATATTTATATGTGACAACATTAAATATTAAACTGTAGACACGTGGATCACACTGAATATTACCTTATATAGAAACAGGGTAATTCATTGTTTTTGTCCGAATTCTATTTTATGACCGTCGTATTACTATACATAATTAAAATAATTAAATTAAATTAAATTAGAAATTTAAAGGATTTTTAATATGTTATAAGAGAATAATTCATACACAATAAGAAAATCATTAGACGAAATATTAATAAGAAGCAACATTTATCGGCATAGAGTATATATATTCATAAAGAAAAAATGAAAATTAAATAATATTAAATAAAAATATATTATTGAATTCAAAATTTAAATTATTTATTATAATATTTAATATAATAAACGTCAATTTTTAAAAAAAAGTCAACCATTTTAATGGAATCTTTTTCTACACATACTTTAAGAATTTTTTCATAGTTCTTATTAATCTGTATGTTCTATATTTAAAGACACGTTATATTATTGCATATTTATTATCTACCTTGGGACATAAAAAGTATAAATGTATGTATATAAATAATTCACACAAACATCACATTTCACAATTTAGTATGCACTATGGGAATATACACAAATGATTATTTGTTAAATAATATATGTATTTATGAACGAAACTTACAATTGTATTTTGAAAAATTATATTTAAAACACGATACATAAAGTATTTATAAAATGTCATGCAATAAAATATATGTCTTTTCAAGTATCTATAATAAATATATATAAATAGTATTTTATTTTAAAGCAATGTATATTTTTTAATATTTTCCAAATATCGATAAATATTATAATATGACAGCCAATTATTGATATTTCTAAAATGCATCCCCATCGAAGTAATTTTTAGTTTATTTATATACCGGATTCTTCATTGTCTTATCCATATTTATTTATATGTATTTATATACAATACTTTGTAAAACATTAAATAATTATTTTATATATCAAATTATGCAAAAGGTATATTTGAAAAAACTTTAAGAATGTTGCAAAAAAAAAATATGTAAATAGAGCAATATATATAAAATAAATATATATTCAGATAAACTGACTATATAAATGTAATGAAATGGGAAAATTAATCGATGCAATAGTTTATGTGGATGTGTATATGAGGATGTGGAATGTCATAGAATGGGAGATTTATAAAAATGAAACCAAGAATTTATGAATGCAATAAAATGACATGATTGCACATGATGCACTTTTAGAATGGTATAAAAAAAAAGCATTTTTTGACATAATCACATAACAAAAAATATATATGTGCATATATGTTATGACATTTCTTTTTGAGATGCAAGCGTACATATAAAACAGAATATAGAAATATATATGTATTATTAAAATACCTTTATTGACAATCAACAAAAAAAAATGTAAAAAAATTACTGTCACTACTATCCCTAAAATTTTTTTGGCCATAACTCAAAAATCAATGGATGAATATGGCTGAAAATTTGCATACTTATATAGATTAATCCGAATATCTTGGATTCAGTCAGATTCTTCCATTGGTTTTTGAGTTATTAAAGATTTTCCAAAATAACTACAATCTTTTGAAAATGAAAGACAACTATCGCTATTCCTCCTAACGACTACCATCTAATTCAATCAAACATAAGTATCTCTACTAATATAATTTGTTAAACTATAGTTGAAATAACCTATATATGAATTGCTCACAAAATAACACAATTTCCTATATAATGTGCATTTTAATTTTATAAGATTTATTTTTAATTATATTATCTATCGTGCGGTGAATAATACGTTTAACAATATATTGTCTCATGAAAATAAACATTTAATGTTATATATAAATAATGTTGATGTATCATAATTATCTGATTGATATAATTTATTTAGATATTATTCATCGCATTATGAAATAGTCAATGTGAAAATTTCAATTTTCTAAATTCAAAATGTTTTATGTGTTTAGGTATATACGAAGGATGAATGACATATATCATATATTCTTTTACATTAAACCTTAATAATATTTACATAAAATAATTACTTGTTAAGCCTATACAGTTTTATTTATATATATAATATATATATGTTATATATACACGTAATGTATATATATATACATATATATAAGTATATAAGATATGGTATTTTATATATAAATTTACATTATAGATAAGTGTTATCCTTTGAATTATGTCACAATAAATTTCTATATGGTGCTCTACATGAGGTCTCTTATGGATATTATTTATATATGAATATATTTAATGTTAGTATAGATATATAGTATATACTACTATTTACTATATACATATTTGAAGATAATAGATATAATAGTATATAAAGTATCTTGTTCAATTTTACTGATTCTATGTATCACTTGTAAAATAACTTAATTAAAATATGTATTAAATAACATATTTTGAAGGTAATCTTTGTTTTATGTATATATAAAATAAAATATCTCTTTATATTATATATATAAATATATTTAAATATTTAAATACAAGAATCCTATTAATTACTGTGATATTAAATACAGAGAATTGTTGGAATAGATATTATTAATTATACATACCACTATATAATTTTTGTGTTATTTCCATTAGGTATGGGCTATATTTTTCATCAAAATTAATTTTCTTACTTTCTCCTTAATAAATTATTTCACATCCGGATTCATTTATATTATATTAATATACAATTTTAAATATGCAAAAAAAGAATACATTAATGGTAAATAAGAATATGAATCCTTAACGTATGGTTTAGGAAGGTTACATAAGAAAGAATTAATGATAATCATTTGATCAATTCAGTTTATGTATGATGTAAATACAAATTTTTGAATACATATTGATTATATGTGAAAATAGACATATACGTTTTTTTTAATCGCAAGAATAAAACACATCATTTGGTTGACATTTTAATGAATTTATATAAAACTATTATACAAAGCATATATCAATAAAATTATAAGCATATATAGAAAAGATACCAAGCGGAATATAATGATGACGACGAAATAATTAAAATACACAATTTTACCATTCAATTCAAACGAATTTTTTTTTAAAATATAACATGAAAAATAAAAAATTAAATTTTTAATAACTCTATTTATATATATGTATATATGTATCTGTATTTTCGAGGCTTTTTACACAACATCATACATTAAGATATATATGCTTTTTAAGGATATCAACTTATGAATGAACAAAAAAAATACATCATATTTTTATCTTAAAGTACTCATATATATATCCATATATCTATTTACTTTTAAAAGCTTTCTCATAATAATATCCATATATAAATTGTATTTGTATTTACCGCACACCGTATATGTATATAGAAAATATTTTGGCATGCGATATATCGTTGCATGATTTTTTAAAAACGACATATTATATTTTCGTAAAAGTATATAATGGTATTTTTCTTTATACGTGAGCAGGTGCTTTTTCATAATTATTATTTTTGAACATTCAGAATATAAAAATATATGAAAAATTAATTACACAAGGTTGTATAGAATGGAATGTATGTACATATAAATATATATAATATATACATTATAATAGGATAACCAAATACAAAAGTTATGTAATGGTACATTTCAAATATACATATGTCTATAAAGAAATTCTTTTTATTACATTGTACATATATGTATTTTGATAGAAAGAAATTCTATTTTTAATAATAAATAAAAGTAAGTTTTCAATTTTATAGTGTTTATGGTATAAATTTTATAGAAAAAATATCTTTACATTTTTTTTGTTTTACCATACAAATAAAAAAAAAAAAGAACAATAACAAAAAAACAAACTGGAATTATTTAACGTTAATCGTATGGTAATTATATGCAATTTAATGAAATGAAGTTATTTAATTCACTGTAGTTTTACGATACAAAATAATAGGTTTGTATAAATATGTATTTTTTATAATATAGATTAAACATATAAATTATTAATATAATTATATAGACGCATATTGAAACATGTATAACTATATATATATATATATATAGATATTTAAATAATAATATTTATATATAGGTAATACAATATGACATTTCTTTATCGCATATACGGTTTAACACTAAACGTTAAATATAAAAATCGGAAATTTCACAAAGTTAGTATAATTGATATATGAAATAGTTATAGACTTCTCGTATACATTTAAATAATTTTGGATACAATTTATTGACAGATATCTAGTCATCAACTTTCAAATTACTTTCATTTATCTTCCTGCGTTCACAAATATATTGAGCAAATAACAAATATACACGGGTTGGGAAGGCTTCACATTTTAAGACACTAACTGTATATTATACATATACAATACACATACGTCACATCAACCTCAAAATAACATAACATGCAATCTAACGTTTTTTTTTTATTATAGCAGGAAAAAAAATAAAGTAAATATTATTATGATATGTTCTATATAATCGATCTGTTAACGAATAATCTATAATGAAGTTTCTTTTGGAATGTCTAGCTATATAAATCAAGTTAGAAGTAATTTAGTGGGTTTTTATAGAATTTCGATAATTAATGCGTATATATAGACCACATAGATAGAATAGAATAGCATTTATATATTTGTCAATTTTGAACTTAAATTTTATACTGCTTTTATATATTGATTGTATCAGCATATAAAAATGAAAAACTTTTACAAATTTAAAATTGTAATTTCAGATTATAAAGTCAATTTATAAAACAAAAACACATTGTACATACACATAAATAATAATATTTATAATAAAAACCAAATAAAAGGATTCCGGATAATATTATTATTTACCCATGATTCTATATAAAAATGAAAATTTATAAAAAAAAACAAACATTTTATTTGGAAACTTATTTCCATGTTAATTTTACGAAAATTTATTTATATATATATTATATATATTATTGTATATATAAGAATATTATTAAAACACGTATTTGGTTATATGCTATATATAAGCATATATCTTTGGTACATTTAATTATGATAAATTATTATATACATATATGGTTTGTTTTACATTTACATATTACCATATTACTAATGCATATATATATATATACAATATATATATATGGTCATTTGCATATCTACTGTATGTTAGAAAATGTATATTTACTTTGTTGCTTATATGTTATTTAGGTATTCCATATTCATTTTAGTTTTTTTTTTCATTTTAAATTTAGTAATAAACATTAAACAACGTATACATCAAAACGAAACGAGTAATTTTAATTTTGTAACTTTAAATTTGTAACTATAATTTAGTAGTTCTGCGTATAGAATAAGTTTATAGATATATAATTATGGAAAATAGTATTCAAGAACAAAATGGATGTAAATTGTTATTTTATATTTTCTTTTTCAATTTAACAGATGCATTTTTATGAATGCTCATTAAGTTCAGATAATATCGAAAGTAACATATATACCACATAGAAAAAGATTAAATAAATATCAATAAATAACGACACAAAAAATCTCTGAATATGTATAATAGTCAAATTGTGTTCATTTTTAACAGTTTATTTATATTACAAATACTAAATAATACATTTATAATACAATAAATAATATTTATAAATATTTAGAAAATTTTCCAAAAATTACATAATCAATGAATTATTATGTATATGCATATAATATATATATATATATATATACATGAATATATTTAGTATATTTCGTGTTCAAAATTTAATTGTTTTAAAACTAATTTACAGTACCATATAAAATGGTAAATATTCATGTATATGAAATATAAATACATCTAATGTATATATTAAGTATATTAAAATATATATAAAATTTTGTATAAATAGTAGCATATTTATATTTACATATATATGTTATATAAATTGAATACAATAAAGTATAAGTATTACTCTTTACTTCTCGCATGTAACTGAAATTTTAAAGATTACGAAAAACATTTTTTTTTTTGAATAAATAAACTAATTTTTGCAGTATGTAAATGTTGTATACAAAATTATTAATAAAAGTATATTTACAATATACCTATATATATAAATAGGTAACTACTGTAAGATGGTAATCAAAATTTAAGATAGTATATATAGGAATTGATATATTTAATTACATTACACTTATACGGTAAATTTTAAAAGAGAAAATAATTTTCCTTGGTAGACAAATTTTGAAGGAAAAGAAAATGTTCTAAGAAATTTATTGTATATACAGTATACACACCTATAAATTTTTTTCATTAATAATTCCAATTAATATATTTATGGCTTACATTTTAAAATAAATATCTCTGTCTGTATATTAAAATCCATAAAACAGTTTAAAGGAATATATACTTAAATATTCCCTTGCATATATAATCATTATGTATTTTATCAAGGATATTCTGTATACAACGATTAAAATTTTTAATACTCTGCATGAAAAAAAAAATTATACATATAGAATAAATAGAATAGAAACTATATATACTATATACATAGATGGGTATGTTATTATTAATTTTTTTCCTTTTTAATATACAATATATGTAATTGCATAGTGTTTATAGAAATATATATGCAAAATAATGCGACATTTTTCAAAATTATTTTAATACCAGATTTACACTATAGAAAATATATTTTAGATAAAAAATATTTTATATAAAATATATGTAAATAAAGAAGAACTTATATTATGTATGAATGACTGAATTTACATATAATTATACAAATTAAAATAGTATATATTTAAGAGCATTTATCATGTATGTAAAAATAATTTGTGTGCGTATTTAAATAAACCCATTTATGTATATAATATAAGAATGATTTTATATGCATTTGTCAGATATGTTATTGAAATGTTTACATTTTATTATTTTATTTTTTTAATTTATATGTATTCTATTTTATATTTCCATTTCGCCATACGCCAAAAACTTTAACACTATTTCTTTCGTTATTTTTTTTTAATTTGAAAAAATATAGATTTATCAAATTGTAATAAGAAGTTATATATAAAAATATATTTATATCATTACATAAATATTATAAATATCTATATTTGTATATATATTAAATTACCTCTTTCGCAATATGTTCCTTCATATTCTAAATTTCTACATTCGCATAATGGTCCGGAATCGGTTGATATACATATGCCACCATGTTGACATGGATCATGTCTTTCACAGGCATCCGTTACATTACTTCGTAATCCCTGTAATGACACAAACAAATGATAAGTGAAATTCTTTTTTATTGGGCAAATAAATGAATACACAATCAATATATAATTACTCAGTTGTTGAAGAAATCCATAAAAGCATTATTTGTGTTATGGGGTATTTTATCATAAATGTATAAGATTTGTAGAATATCGATCACAAATAAGTTATATTCTTTTTCAATAAAAATATTTCAGTTTTATTTATTATCCGAAATATACATTTTCATATCGATTGAATGGGAAATATAAGTTATTTTGATTTATTTCAAATTTTATATAGCATTTATTCTTCGGTTGTAATGAAGTGTAACACAAAAAAATATGAATGATATTTTTCTAGGATATAAAAGAGCGTTATGTGGTGGTGTATATGTAATTTAGGATTAATTAATTTCCTACACTATTTTTGACTTACTTATTATATAAACTACGTTTATATTTATACATTATAATGTTAATGTTTTGCAAGTCATTAAGTTTTACATACAAAAATAAGGTAATTATATATAACTATATATTGAAATTAATGTACAGACACTTAATGATTTCCTTATTTTATAAAGAAATATATTTATATCGTATTTTTATTTATATACCTATGCTATATAAATATAAATACCATATATAGATTAATGGGATTGCAAATAGGTTCACATATTATTGTATATGCTATATGTATACAATGGCTGATGACCGCATATATGTTTTAGATTATATATATATATATATATATATCTATATATATATTTGATAAACACAATCAATACATATATACTTTCTTTTGTTCTGATGTTATGCACAATATAAGTATTGAAAAAGAGTTTATAAAGAAATCGATATTTTTGATATTTATTTTTATCGAATAAATAAGATATATAAAATACAATATAAGACATTGATTAACAAATAAATATAGTCACAAAGTTTGTTGGAATAGACCGTTACCGCAATGATGCTTATTAATATATATATATTTTTGTATAAACAATTGCAAAATAGTTCCATAATGTGTCAAAATTTGCAATTAAAAGAATTGCCAACGAATATTATAAACAAATATGAAATACATTTTGTTAAAGATTAACAAAATGATTCAAGTAGCTATATCAGGAATCGATTGCAAACACATTTAATCGCAAATTTTAATAAGAAATATCAGGAAAATAGTTTTGAAAATTAAATTTAGTAAACAAAATACTTACTTTACTATCTAATTTTCCACCATCTGTACATATGCGGGTTGTTTATATTGTAGCATATTTATAAAAATATAAACATATACAATCCACAATGAACAAATCATAAACAACCATTTCCGTCATTTTGATTTTTTTTTCTTTATTTTATTTTCTATTCTATATTGTTACAAATATACATACTTATATGAGCGCACACATAATACATATATATAATAAAAAATATTATAGGTCATTCTTTACACGCTTTATTATTGTTACTTTGTCTTGACTAACTGATGATGCTATTTTTGATATCAAATACTCAGATATGATATGATTTATTGTTATATTTATCAATGCGATAATATATTGAATGATTTAATAATGAAACCTTTTCGTATATTGAATATAATTACGGTTCTTATTGATGGAAATGAATAGCGGAATATATATGATCATTTAGAAACATCACCCGAAAGGAACAAAAATTAATTTAAAGAGAAACATGTAATATTGAATTGTATATGAAAAATGATAAAGTGATTATTGAATTTTTGAAATGCTATAGAACATTTTGCCTCTGTGGTGTAAATGATAAAAATGCCAGCCTAAAATTTTTACAAAATTTTGGGGTCGTGGATTCGAATCCTACTGAAGATATAAAATATGTTTTGTGTTTTCGGTTATTTTTCGAACCTGAATTTTAATACAGAGTTGCATATTTTTGCTTGCGGTTGGTCGTACGGCTAATTACCGACACAGTAAAAACCACACATTAAAAAACTAACAACACGACGATGTTGTTGGGCGCAAAAACCGAATTGTAGGTTGTATTGCAAAAATTAATTTTTTATTGATAGAACATTTTATTAATACAAAATAATTTCATTACAGAAAATATGTTATATGATAAAAATATTTATAAAAATTATATTATTTCAATTTAAAAAATTGCTTATTATCTATACCGTTGGCAAAAAAGTAATTCAATAAAATAATAAATTTTTTTCCCAATCAGGTATAAAGAATTAACTCATTCATTTATATAAATACTAACAGTTTAAAATTATAAACATGTATATGTATGCATATCGATATATCTAACCATTTGTATATAAATATAGGTAATAGTATAATAGCTTTTATATAAACAATATACCTATTTGATAAATGGTATATATAGATAGAGGATGGATTCAATATAAATAGATATACATATATGTATATTAAATTAAAATTTAATTTCCTATTGTTGATAAATAACCCTTCAGTTTTATATGTATCTCATCCGTGTATAAATAAAGGTACCATCCATATATTTATATATATATTTGTTGTTATATTATATATGTTTCATGAAAACAGCTTTATACTATTATATTATAAATAGATATGCATATGTATATTAAAAAAGGAATTTATTTCAATTATATATATATAGTCTATAAAATTGGATATGATGCAAAAGGTATATATTTATATAAAACAAAAAGTATACCGAATTAGAAAAGACAAGTTCATATATATATATATATATATATATACCATTGGTTTTTGATTATAAATTCATGATCAAGTTTATACAATTTTTTTCGGATAGATAAATTATTATGTGTATCTAGTATATTTTTAGAATACAACATTTATTAAAATGTCCCAATATAATATTTTGGTTTTTTTTTTATTTGTCATCTCTAAAGATAAATCTTTCTATTTTTCTGTATATTATTAAATTGTATATATATCATATATATATATATACTATATATGTGGTATTAAGTTTTTAAATCAAAATATATACCTTTGGGATTTCCATATATGAAATATAATAAAATAATTATATTAAACAAAACAACATTTTTTGGCAATATTCCGACCGATTATTAATTTGCCCTTTGATTTTCCCTTTTTATTGAAATACTTCAAATATAATTTCATAAATCAGTGCTCGCGGTTAAGCATATCTATATTATTGGGTTTATGTATTATACTTCTGATACTAAAATATATTAGGTATTATATATTATTCTAATCATATATCAACTTTTGAATAAATTTTATTTATATTTTATATAGCAATAAACAATCTATAAATATATATATAAGGATAATGGATCTATAAATTAATAATAAATAGGAATTATGAATATACCATATATGTTTTAAGGTATATTATTGTATATATGTATTAAAATAGCTTTTTGTATACGAAGTATTGTATAATATAATTATTTATATATATTTTCTATAAGTTCTAAAGTTATATTTAAATTTACGTGTATAATATAATATGATACATATACATATGTTATAAATAAACACGTTTAATGATATATATATGTACTATTATCCATAGTCTAGATATATTTAAAGAATATATCGATTGAATAACTATATATATATAATTAAGGTTCATTTATATATATAGAAAATAAATGTATATATAGTTATCGATCTAAAAAAATATAAACTATAAATCTATATAGACAGTAATGCGAGGGTTTTATTGATTTTATTGAATCATGAAATTTTATTGTTTATTATATCAGATTTTAAATAATAAAGCAAGGATATTTATCACATTGTATTGAATATAAAATAGCTTAATATTTAAATTATTCTATTAAAAATTCATTAATCAAGTAAAATCTCCGTATAACAGTATATTTTGAAAATTTAATATAGCGATCGAACGCGATCTGTTTGTATCATGCTCATTGGGCTGTTGAATACAGAATAAGATTACAAGCAGATTTTATAAAATATGTACACATTGTCATCTACAAATTATTGTGCATATAAATATAAACAAAACCAAAAATACAATATAAAAAACGGCAACTAAATTATATGAAAAATACATTTATTGAAACATAGCTGCGTACATATAAAAAATTTTAAATAAATTTACTTAATTGGAATTTGAATTATATTATATATAAAATAATGATTTAGTGATGAATGTATGATCATATATACGCGTATGAGGAGGGATTATATAATATTTATATATATCGGCAAATGTTTACACACATTTTTACTATTTGCAATACATATGAACATGTATTTATTTAGAGCCGTGAACGAATAAATTTTAATTATGAATGACATTCATATTCCTAGATACTATATGTACACTATAGATATACATTTGTTTACAGTAACACAAATGTCATGATATAGTAAAATGTGTGTATTAAACTTGTATATAAATGGATTGTAATAAATTATTAAATACAGTATATACTAATAATGGTTTTAAATTACTAATAATAATATCATATTTATATATAATATTTGTGAATATATACCATATACATGTCATATGTATATATAATATGTGTATATGGCAATAGGTAATACAATATTAATATTAAGATTTGATTCATATTTAAAACTGGTTGTAATATAAATCTATTTAGTTATTACATAATTACACATAGTAAGAATATTGAAATTATATAGACCGATTTATATAGGGAATATAATAAAATATTTTTAATTTTAAATCGATATGTTTTATTTGTACATTATACTATATATTGCTTGATTTCATTCATTTAACATTTACATAGCAATATAAAATATGTGATTATAAGACCACTAATGTATAATTTCAAGCAATGAGGTATGCTAACGATATACACATTTGTAAGTCAAGTCGCGTTTACTGAAAATATAGCCGTGTCTGCATCAAAATGGCTTTTCATCTTGTTAGGCAAATATTGATTATATATTGAATATATATATATATATATAAATAGATATATGCAATATTTTTCTCACTTCAAAATCCATATTATTATTTTATTTTTTTTTTTGTATAATATTTGCATATATATAAAGTGTATGACTTGATAATAAATAATAAAATATATATTATATATAAACTGAATGGTATTCTTTTGTTTTAAATGTTTCTATGCGGAATATGCTATGTCGCGTATATATGCATACGTATAGTAGGTATACAAAAAAAATCTATATCTATACTTATAGTATATATATATATTCAGATTTATAGTGTTTTACCTCTGTCGTATCATAATTGTGCGCTTTGTATATAGATATTGTTTGCATACATAGGAAAGGTTTTTGAAAAAAAAATCTACATGTATTTAAAATGGTGTATATAAAATGTGCATATGCAAAACAATAAAACTACTTTCATTTCTATACATGCTTAGCATGTATACCATATTCATATAGATATATGCCGACACTTTATCAATATTCACCCATATATAAATATACCGTTCATATGTTGCACTCTTCTATATAGTATTTCTATGTATATATATACGCAAAGTTATTGACATTATAAGATCGTTTTTATGCATACACAGATTTCAATACGTAATTGCATTTTTTTTCTCTAAATTAATTGTGTGAAAGATGACATGTGATGTGAAAGATGAATAATCCATTCATAGTAAATATATATATTTCGCAAAGCATTTAAATGTTATTAAATTTCTGTTTCAATTGATTATTTTTATAAAAATTACTTATTTTTGACGTTTTAATGTAATGTAATTTAAAATACTCCATAAGTTTTAAAAAAAAGTTCTATACATTTTTTAACATTGTATGCTGATTGTTAGGTATATATATATATATATATATATATATATATATGCGGAATATATGTATATATATATATTGAAATTGTTGAATTGATGAATTTCAAAACTAAAAATTTTTATTTCAAATTGTTGGTATCTGCATGGAAAATAGATTTATAAGGTACCGACTTACCGCTCAGTAATTTAAATATCTAAATTATTATATGATTTATACTTTAAAAATTTATTTAAAGTGCGCAAATAAACTATTGATTATAGAGTATTTATTATAAAATTCTAATGCGGTAAGAAATTGTAAATAAAAATCGATTTTAAATCGAATATCATTTAAACTTTAATAGAAATAGCTATTTTTAGTATGTTCTTGTTATTTACATTTCAAATCATGCATACATATATATATTTGCGTTTATTTTTTCTGTTTGACAGTAAGAATTGACTATTGATTGTACATTTTCTTATTATTTGATAAAAAGTTTTAATTATCAGAAAACATAAATTCTTACTTAAAAATATTTATATACATATATATATACGAGAACCTAATTCTTATGTTATAATTTGAGTTAGTCTGAATGTACATAAATAAATAAATAAATGTACCAGTATAAAATATAATAAAATATTTTATACATTGATTACAAAACAAATAAAATAAATATATGTATATAAATACAAATGAAAATACATGTGTTAGTATAACTATAGTTAAAAGTTTTATTTTGTTATTTATTTACATTTCTTATGTATATAGGCATTACATGACATTCCCAATGAATTCTTAATCTATATATAGATAGATATTCGTAGCTTTTCTAACAGTAAAACAAAATGTACGTATATAGTATACATCTTTTGAAATGAAAAAAGAAACAACGAAATACACATTATGCTTTTATAAATACTCACTAAATTGTCAAATATAAGTTACAAACAATATATAAAAATATATTGAAATTTATATAAATGTATACATACAAAAAATAATCGTATATCCCCTATAAGTAAAACGTATAAAACTTACCCTGGTGACTTTATCTCTAGGTAATTCTGTTTGATCACATGGAGCATCTCCACACTGTAAAAAAAATATAGAACCAAACATAAATTGAATACAACTTATATATATGTACATATCAATATGTGTTTTTTTCATTTAAGCCACCGTACGTAAAATAACAAGCCATGGTATATATTCAGAAAAAAGCAAATAAATGAAAAAAAAATGCAAATATTGCAGGAAAATCGAAATAAATGAAAGGCAAAATAAATCCTTTAAACGTACAAATTTCTACATTTACACATTTTAGATTGGGTACATTTAAAAAATATAAATCTAGATATACATTTTTTAGAATAAAATACAATTTTATATATATCTATCTACAATATCTACATATATGTCTACATAAAATCTATATATGTTTATTTACAAATAAAGGGGTTTTTTTTTTATTTTAAATAATATAGACATGCATGAGTTAGTTATATTGTAAAAATGTATTTAAGGCTTGATTTTACGATATTTATATTAATATTAAATTATTATGGTTATTAAACGTATATATACAATACACTACAATATAGATAAACATTCAAAAAATTTTCAAAGTTTAAGGAATCGATCTATGCACATACACATTTCTATTGTATTTATTTGTAGTATATAAAATTATCAAAATTGCATTTTTAAGAAGCTTTTTATATACTTTAATAAAAACTTTTACGATATTGTTTAAAGTATAAATTATTTGTTTGTAAATTTTGACAACGCGTACTGTAATTTTGCATTTGTATATAGACAAAATTTAATTTTAATTTTTTGTTACCAACTGAATTACATTTTATATAGAAAATTTTAATAATTTTTATTATTAATTATTTTATATACACGACAATGTTAAACTTTACATATACTAGAATTATCTTTCACCTTAATAACATTAATAAATATTATAAAGATAATAATAATAATAATATGTGCATTTATATGAATATTATCATATTATATATATATATGTATATATAAAGTGTAGTAAAGTGTATAATTGTATAATTTAATATACGTTAAATTTTTATATATACTTTATAATTAACTTAATTAATTTTGCATATTACGTCTATCAAAATTTTTTTTAAAATATAGAAATTTATCATATTAAAAAGCACATATACGTATAGTAGAGAGTATATATATCTATATTATATGTATAAAGAAACACCTTATGCAAATTATTACAATACTCTTTTTGAACATTAAATATAATTTCGTTTATATATTCCCCAAAAACTGTGGTATAATCACATATACTTGATATCATGACCTAATATGAATATTAAAATATAATGATATATTTTGCATATTTATTGACTTGACTTGGAAAGGTCCATTTTCATTGCAAGGGTTCGTATATTCCATTCAAGTGATATACAAAATTGTATTATCAAGGATCTTATTCGAGATCTCTGTCAAAAATGCAATGTTATTAATGCAAGGCTTGAAAGGTAAAAAATAAAACGTTTCATATTTTTATATATGTATAAAATGAATATAGATCAAGGATTATTCTTTATATTATTGTTTATTATTTTAATATATTTCAAGTTTACGAAAGACATTTTTGAAATTAATCCTTCAGATTATTATGCGTGAGACGAATTGAAGATGGATTTAGATTAATAGATATCAAAATATTTACAATTTTATAATGTTAAATATAAATATAATGTCATATCATATTTTGATTTCATAGTATCATATATTTTGGTATACATCATATATATATATATAGTTATTGTGTTACTTCTTATATATAATGAATTCACTCATATATAAATATAATAATCTATGTATGATGATGGGATATTAATCTAAACGGAAATTACAAAACGTTGTTAGTTTATATATTATGAATATACTTTCATATATATTCATTATAAACATAACATAATAAAGGATACAAAAAAATCTTATAATAAAGAAAATAAATCTGATTATTTCATAATATACATATATACCATATAAATACACTTCATGGTTACTCTATATATATATATTCATCTACATAATGTATTCGTCAAATTGTATTTTATCTATATATGAAACTTGAATATACATATGAGAATATTTTTTATCATATACATTTATACATTTTTATCCCATTATATAATATAAAGCTCTAACATTTATTATTACATTTTCTTTAATACTTTGTTACAGTATATTATTTTTATTCTTATATATGAAGACACAAATAAAAGAAACTGTTATTTATATATAAATATATACATTGGAAATTGTTCACTACTATAGAACTTGAATTTCACATTTTACACTAGACACTAGAACATACTACATAATAATATACGTAATTTTAAATAATGCATTGTCCTTCCTTTGAAAATCAGTTCTTATTTTTTATTTTATTTTTCTAAAATGTCATTATGTTTGTGAAAATGCGGGTAAGCTTCTAAAAAACAGAACGACTTGCATGCATATAGTAAATAGTTTATATATATCACTGGTTGAAGGACATTCATATTATTTAATATATATTTGATGCAACAACAAAATCTATAAAAAAAATTTTTTAGTTCATCTGTTCGATTCCTTGGATATATATAAAAAAAATTACAAATACTGGTCTTAATTTTTTGAAATATATTAATGTTTACTTTTCAATAATGCGGTCATGTTTTATAACATTTTAATTGTAAATAATTAATATTGCATATATATAACATACATTCTATCTACTATATATATAAAATGGAGATATAATATTATAACGAACAACTTTCATTAATTTCCTATAATATATATTGAATGCTAATCCTAATTGTCCTCTATATACGATTGGAAAAAAAAATACAATTTAATACATAAAATCCCATCACATTGTCTGACTTATTTTGTTATCGTGAAATGTCTAAATTACAAAACACCGATATCATCGTATAAGGTTTTATATATGAATATATCTAAAAATGTATTTTAATTCCATGGGGTTTGGTGTAATATTGTATATAAGTTTTTTTTGATGATGTCTATATATATATATATATATATACGCATTAATGAATGAAATATTGATGAACGACTTTCATTAATTTAATTTTTACTTATATACGTAAATAAATATTTATATATATATATAGATATGCAAACATATAAAATAACATTACAAATCGAATTAATCATTTTTACTGCTCTATACATACCTTTTATATATATATACGAACTTATTATATGAAAATACCTTTATACATTATACTTTGCTATATTTAAAAACAATTTTATTCATACGATGGTATATAAGACGGTATAATAACAATAATAAAAAAACTGATTTGTAGGGTATTACAATATATATATATTTATTTTTATATTACTATATATATATATAGAATTATTTCTTCTTACCAGGGTCATTATTTAATAACAAATCTATCCTGTCATTAATATTAATGATACGTTTCGTGAATTTTATTAAAAATAAAAAATCGAAATTATATGAATATACATTCTTATATTTTAAATATATATATATATTATATATATATATATATATATATATGCACTATAGTCAAACTTTTATGTTTATTTTAACCACTCCATATATAGTTCAGTTATAAAACTGATTATATTTTCTTTTTTATTATAATATATTAAACCCGAAATCAACTATAAGCTGAGCATTCTAAAATATACAATAAAAACAGTTAAAATGACAAAATTTAAAGATACGAATAAAAAAAATTTTATTTTTAACATTATAAGGGTTAAATTAAAAAAAAATATAACATATAGAAACAGGATTCATGTTGTATAAAATTGAATGACGCATCCTTTACTTTAAAAATATAATACATTATTTATAAAATTAAATTTCTGCTGTGGTTTCATCATTTTAAAACAATTCAAATCTCTGTCTCTGTCACATGTAATCCATATACGGATGACAATATTAAATGTATAATACATATGATATAGTTTTTGTATATATATACTGTTGTTGTTTATGGTAATTTTTTGTTTATACATAAATTTGTCATCGATATAGCTTATTTGATGGCCTATAATACCATGTATATATCTATAAACATTTTAAATCGATTAATTTAATACAATATATAGGCATAGTATTATTATATATTTAGTTGATAAAACAGGAATAGCTCTATTGAAAGAATTTGAGACCATTAATTTTGAATTTTTATCCGTTTTCTGTTATTATATCTTATATTTAAATTTATTTTCCAAAAAAATCCAAAATACTTTTAAATAAAAAAGAATAATATATATATAGGTCAATTTAATATTTTAAATGCATTTGAATTTTGTTACCTATTTATTATATGTATTTTTCTAAAAGATTGTACGTAATAAAGTTAAAACCAGAAAAAAATCTTGATGTGTATATTCTTATTAAATAAGCGTACAGGGATTTATAAACGTTGTACACGTTTATCTAAACATCGTATACATGGTATCGAACACACACGTTATACATATATTATGTATAGGTATCACATAAAATATTATCAAATATAACCAATCGTATAAGGATTACCTTGAGTGAATTTTCCGTAATATAATATAATAATAATATAATAAAGAAAAAAGATTTTATACCATATAAATGTATATGGTCTATATACAGATATCCTTCGTCCTTTTGTAAATTTATACCGCTTAAAATAAATAATATTTTATTATATAATCTTCTTTTTTGTTACATAACTTAACATTCAATCTATATTATGAACGATATTACTATATATTATTATATATTTATTAAATGAGCGTTGTTGTTGGATACATGCATAGTCATACATACATAGCTATATATGTATGGTCGGTATATCAATATATTAGGAAAAAAAATATTTAGGTTTCTCTTGATTCTATAAAAAAAACTTCTTCTTTAGGTGATTGGTATATATTTATATTGCTTATAGCATATATAACAGCAGAAATATTTGTTTCGTTATATTATTATTTATACTTTGTTATAAAGGATTTTCTGTTTAGTTCATTTTTTTTTATTTTCCAAATAAGGTCACGCAATCGGTTTTTTTCGATTAAAACTTAAAAACAAATGTTTAGTTTCACCATATAAATATGTTTGTATAAGATTCGTTTATTAAACAATACAAATTACAAATCATCAACCGATGAAACAATTCGAAAAGTATACATTTCAATATTTTGAACCTCTCATTCATATACGCGAATATATATGCATTAAATTGTTAAAAATAAAAACAAACAATAACATTTACATAACAATCGTATATATTAAATTTTTTTGTATTTATTGATGTGCTTTTTTAAATTTACCTTATACAAATAAGATAAAATAAATGCGGAAAAAATACCTATAAAGTACATTTTTGAAAATGATTTAAAGTATCAAAGTATAAATTGTATTATAACTGAAAATCATTTTGGATACATCGTGAATAAATTCTATTCAAAATCTATATATAAAAATATAATAAACAAAATTATTGTTGAAATATATCACGTAGGAAAAAGTTTTGAAGGAACAAAATATATATGTTTGCTTTATGAAAAATGTGTAAGGTTTAAACATCTAATAATATATTTCAGTAAAATATGAATTGTTCTTATTGTTGATCTTTCTTATAAAAAAATGGTATGTACTCTTTTTTGTATGTAAATGAATATGTATTATATGTGTATATATATTTACATATTATTAGTGAAATCCTTCCAAAAGAAATCGATAAATATTTACATAAAATAATACAATCATCATCACAGTAATATCCATTTATAAATGTATATGCAGATTGTATATATGTATATAAATACATTTTTTTTTATAAAATTTTATAGATATAGTTTATACATATATGAAAAATTTGAAATAAAAAGAAATTGGTTGCAGATTCAAAAAAATTAGCATTCAAAAAGTGTTTTATACAAAAGCTTTTTTTCCACATACATATTTATAAAGGTTATATACATACATTCTGTTATAAGAAAGAAAAGGAATTTCAAACTAAACATTTTATTATATATATAGTAGAGATACTATAAAGTATACATAATATCAATAATATGCTGGATGATGGGTACGGAAAAATTCACATATACCAAAAATTAACCGTTCAAAGCATTTGTATATATTTACACCAATTCATATATTCATAAACGTAAATGTAAATTGTATACATTTATGAAATGGAATTTGATCACAATTTTTATTTGTTCATCTATATATTTATTTATATTAATCCAAGGTCGTTCATAGTATTATTATTATTATTCTTATTATTATTATTATTATTATTATTATTATTATTATTATTATTATTATTATTTTACGGATACAAGTTGAAATCATAACCGACGACCGACGGTTGCTGATAATATACAAATATATAAATATCCGACCACACATTTTATAACTTTATATATCTATATACTACCGCAAGATGATACAAGAATCGTGTATATTTATTTTGAACCAAAAAAAAATTAAATAAACGAATTATTGTATGGGAATAATAAAAGCAAAATTGGAACATTCTTTTTTATTAAAATATATAGTATAGCAAGTATATATGCATAAATGTATTTACTTATATATCATATATATATATAAAATTATATATGAGATATGACCTTTATGAGTATAGAATATTAAACACATTTTTGATTTTTTTTTCTAAACGTACATTTAATACCTTATATGTAAAATCATTACTTTATTTAAATCACTTGTTATATATGCATTTTGGCCACTATATATAAAATATATAATTTTTTTGTTTGTATCTAATTAGTAATTAAATTGTTATACTTTTTTATCGTACACCTACAATTGAGAATATGTTATACATTTTTTATACATAGGGAAACCTAAGCATATGATTTACATTTCATTATTTGTTTGATAGACCTATAAAATTACCGGTTGGTTGGTGGCTGTATATTTATACATAATAAATAATATCTAAATTGAATAAGTTAGAATTACTTATAACCGCATAAACAAACTGAATTTTTTATATAGATGCACGTATATATTATATATATATATATATATAATTAGTAAAGAATGAATATATAATTATATATATTTGTTTTTAATTATAATTGAAATTTTACCGATATTCTAGCGACATGATAACTATCAATAATAATCGATATATAGCATTTGTTTATATATAACAATGTCTCTTTAAAGGTGAATAATCGTATAATGTATTTGTGTGTAATTTATTGATTGTAAAATAGTTAATAACAATAATTATCAATATATAATTTTGAAATCAATAATATAAACCAAACACCAATAAAATTAAATTCATTGTTAATATATTACAAATGAGTTAGAGTATATTAATGTTTCTAAAAATCCATAAATTGACAGAAACATGGAACACCATATTTTTGAATGAATAACTTAAACATTTTTCACATTCCTAAATTGATGGTTATATATATCATGGTTAATAATAAATTTTTATTACTCGAAACTAAAAATAAAAGAAAATACATTATTAAGGTAATTGTCATACCGTGTTTTATAATAATATAGTGTGTAGTGTGTACGGTGTATATAGGTATAATGTAATAATGTACTTTTAATTTTATTTAAGTATATGCAAATATTGTAAAAGTTAACATTACATGTATTAAAGCGAAATAAAAAAAAATAAAAATAAGTAATTGATGTAATAAAAGAAAAACATTTTTCCTGGAATTTTTTTTTACCTATAAGCATGCACTACATATTTACACTTTCATCAAAAGGTACTATACATATATAATTATGCACTTATATCTAATGAGCTCAATTTAAAAATTTCATAATTTTTTAAATCACAGTGTATATATTTGTTTCTTTAATAAAACATATATAATTTAATATCACTTTCTTTATTTATTTATTTTTTGTTAAAAATGTGTTTCATTCTTTAGATTATTATGTATTTTTATAATCAGTTAATGAGATATAATTTAGGAAAATTCAGTTTATCTATGTATATTATATATAGTACTAATACATATATATGTATATATATACATATATAGATATATATATATAGATCTATGAGATATACTTATATCAAAAGTATTCATGCGTTTAAATCGCATGTGTGAATTAATGTAACATAAAATGAACATATAATATCATATTTCTCTATGTTTATATCGTAATCTTTACAAGTCATTACCCCGAAAAGTGTCTTTAAATGGGGTAAAAAAGAAAATGGATTCATAAACGTATTTACGATTAGAATATGACATATATTGAATGTATATATAGTAATGAATGAGATTTATGATATTTTATACACAATAATCAAGATAGGTGCGATCTTTAAAATACTCTTTATATATAGGAATTGCCTACAATTGTAATAGAAAAGAAATATTAATAATTATACAATTTAGAAGGTGTTTTCCGCCGTCAAAAGTCGGTCAATATATAATACCCATTTTCCAAAGGGTTTTTTCTTTATAAAATTTTCAATATAAATTATTTAAGGATCATAATTTATAGTTTTTTATATAATACTGTTTTTTTTAATGTGATATATAATTTTACAGAAATAATAAAATGTTCAGTTATGTGAACATACTTATATAGTACTAAAAAAGTTCTAAAACATTGATTGTATCATCCCATAATATGGTATAAGTGAAAAAAAAATAATGAAATATTGTATTGTGGAATTTTTGTCATATTTCGAGTGACTGTCCTAAAGCACATGTATTTATATATGAATCCGCGTATATATTTGCATTTTGTGATACTATTTTTATACGTAATCGTGTATAGGTTTTTTTTCTCTAATTTATCAACACCTATATATTATTCATGTATATTTAAGAGGTTTTGGTTTTGGCAGGTAAAAGTTAAAATATGTAAATACACAAATACTCATATATACGATTATAGCATGTTTCAATATTAATATTTTGGTTTTTTGTTTATTCATTATCCAATGTGCATGCAAAAGAAAAAATGTAAAGTAAACCTTATATATATGTATATAAAGATACAATAATACAAGTCATTTTATGGATTTTTTGCGATATGAAAATATTACCAAATAAAAATATATGTAGGTTATTTAAATAAAGAATCAATAATTTAGAGTTATTACAAATATATTATATTGTAATTTTGGTATAAATTTTGATAAATGGCTTGAAATAAAGAAGAGCTAAATTAAGAACGATAAACATTTATTTATATATATGGAAAGATATTAATAATTCTATTTATAAATTAAATGAAATCACATTCTTTATATATATATATGTATATAAGATAATAACATAATCCAATATGTGTATATGAATGTTTGAATAATAAATTTGACTATTTGCTGCGTGTACACAAAATTCTTCATTGTTATAAACACAATTAAATTATATACATTAAGTATTGTAAACGCGGTTATACATATATATATATATATAGAATAGTAGAAGGATTGTTTTTATACTTTATATATTGATGTTAAATTGCCTATATGTTTTTTCAGCATATATAATAAAAACATAAAATTAATTTAAATAAAATATTATATACGCATAGTTGAATAAAATGTATATATTTATTTATATATATGATATATAAAATAAGTATATATTTTATGTAAATAAAATTTAAATTTTATTATAAATTTTTAATATATTAATTCTATATAACTAAATATATCTATCTATGTATAAAAATATATACATTTATATTAATATATATGGAAATGTTCAAGAGGGGAATGATTTTTTATGGAATAATAACAATGTTGAATTTTATTTCCTCCAAATAATGTATATGAACATTCAATTAATGGCAGAATTGTAAAATATAATTAATTAAGTGTCTGAAAATTGAAAATTTCAAGTGTGAAACGGAATATAGTATTTAAGGTATAATTTGTTTGCTGTATAATTGTTACTTCGAAATTAAAAAAATCACAATAACAATAATAAGAAAATTTTTTAAATATTGCGTGATAACACAAAAAACTCTCAAGTGTCATCAGAGATTATCTAGGACCATTGATAAAAACGTCCAAAATCATTTAACAAAACCGTTTCATTGCGATATTATGTATAATAGATAATAAGCAATAACATAAAATATTGGTGAAAATAATAATAAAATCAGTATAAATAATATATGGAAACCAAATATAAAAAATAATAAATGTGTATAAATGCGATGTTGTTTGTTTTAAATTAAATATAAATTCGTCGCTTTATAAAAGTGTATATACGTATACATTATATACGTGTATAATTGTATATATTTATATTATAGTATTATATTTATTGTTCATTATATACAAGGTATAACACGGAAAAATCATTTTTCATACCCCCTGAGTATGATAGAAGTTTTTAGCAAAATAGAACTAAAAGAAAACTATTAATTTATATAGTTATTTGTATGCTTATATTAATTTTATTGTTTAATATATTTATAAATATTTAATCTATAGATTGCTCATCATTAAACAATATAGTTGGAATATAACAATTATTTAGTTAGCATAATTTTTCTTAATATAAACTTTTAAAAAATAATCTCATTTAACTTTTTAAGAATATAATATTTCAGGTACGTTTGAATTAAATTCTAGTGTGTTTATATTGACACTTTCTTTCAGTAATTCTTCAAATGCCAATCTTTTGTGTAATGTGCGTTTATATGGTATATATATATGATATATTTATAATAAACCCCCGCATTTATCTATGCAAATAAATTGAGAATAAAATTATTGTATACCATATACGCATAATTAATATTTTGTGACATGTAATTTATATAACAATTTTAAAGTATAACCTTTATGCCTACACACATATATCATAAATTCAAATTACCATGTGGGGTATATTAAATACTCTTCAATATGAGACGTGGTTACTAAAAAAAATTAAACTATACACCTTGAGATTTAATCATATTGTCATCGTATTATGTCATTTGAAATTATGTAAACAACCCAATGAGTATTTCTTTAAAATAATATCAAAATACTATATCGGGTGTACCTCGTATTATATATGTTGATAACCTTTTGATTATTATATATGTTAATCCTTTGTACTACTTGAGTAATTTATAAACCTTTATCTTTTATATTTCAAATGTGTATTTAACCTTTTTAAGATGAGGTTTGTATATGTATATAAAACAATTTGTTAAAACACATAGTTTTACATAAAACAGATTGAAATATTGGAGATTTTCATAAATATACGTACCACGATAAGGTTCATATTTATAATGTTTTTATTATGTTTTTTATTTCATAATTTGTCCAATGCTCTGCTCTGAAAGATTAATTCTTATATATCGAAAATATTTAAAATGTTTACCTTATCCATTTAACTTTTAAATATGTAATAAAGAAATTAAGAAAAAGTGAAAAATCACGGACATTTTCAAATTTAACATCAATTTCATTCATTGAAATAACTTATTATTCATTACTGACAAAAATTGCTATTATGTGATATTAATTTAAATTATTTTTCTCATTATCTGAACCATTTTTTTTTAATAAAATTTATCAATATGCATACAAATATGTATTCTTATATACTATATATCTGTATTTCAACATTCATCTTTATGAATGACATTCTATAGATCGTAAATTAATACAACGAAGATAATGTTGTAATATATATTCAAAAAGAAATGTATTATATATGCACAAAGATGATAATGAACTTTAATAAATTTACATGGTATTTAGTCAAACCCCAGTCAAATCAAAAATGTATGCTTTAAACATTTTAATATACCATCGCAAATTACATCTGTACAAAGACATTTTAATGTTTAAAAAAATAAATCTAACCATTTAAACAAAATGTAATATTAATAATACAACGTTTTATATAATAATTTGAAGCTCAACTCTATAAAGGTAAATACAGATGCATATATATATATATATATATATATACATATATAGATAATATTTATAATTTTAAGGATAAAAAAATATATACAGTATGTTAGAAAACATTTTTCACATATATCCATTTTAAATTATGGTGTAGTTTTTCACATGATCAAATTGTGTATGTGGTATTTTTACGTTTTTAAAGTACAAGATTTTTAGGATTTCAAATTAATAACTACCAAAAATCTTTAAATTTGAAATACTATGAACGACTCTTTTAATTGTTTGCTAACAAAAAATAATTACATTTCGATTCATGTACCAAATTTATACAATATATCAAAATTAATTACCGTATGGTTGAATGATACATTCACTGACATATAAAAATTAATTTATATTTTAATTACGGTTTTAAAGCGTGGACTGTATACATCAGTTAAATTACGTGTTACGAGTTTAATTATTGCGTTTCGGTTAAATAAAGTTTTGTGATTAGATTTTTGTTAAGTAAGATTATATAATTTTTTTAAATATCTTAAAAAATATATCAATAATATTTTTCATATATGCCGTATTAATAATATGATAATACCTGTATGAAAAAGGATAATTGTATATAAATATATATGATATTTTATGAGTATACAGGGTGAGTTTTATAATAAATGCAGTGCCTTTATCTCGGAAACCGTTAGAGATAAGAAAAAAACTCTCTCTATAAAAGTTGTAGGCAATGGAAGGGGACGTCTACGGGTGACATTGGGTGACCTTGAAATCTGTTGGTTCTTTAGTTACAGACCAAAGTTTAGTTTTTTTAAATGGGAACCCCCCTTTTTGAGGATGTCATTTGATTAAACAGTTAAAAATAAACAACTTTTGTCTCCATACATTTTTTCGAAAACCGCCTCGTTTTCGACTTATGAGCTAAAATGAAATACAAATAAATTAGATGTAAATACTGCTCTGTATTAATAAATCAATGATTCCATGTAATTTAATTATTGCAATTCTACCGTAACACTAATTAATTGTATGAATTTCGTATTTAAATCTATTTTTATTTATTTTAATTTATAAATTTTATTTTAACGTTATGAACTTACCGCTAGTTCTACCGTAACACTAATTAATTGTATGAATTTCGTATGTTCTATGAATTAGTATAAATTAAAATTTTAACGTTGATGTGCGATATTTATTAAATTAAAAAAAAAATTATTTATTTTAAAATGCTCTTTACCAATGCAGAAGGATTCGATATGTTAATGATTTATGGTGAATGTCGTCAAAATGAATGTGCAGCAATGAGGTTGTATCGCCGAAGATTTCCACATCGGCGTCAATTTGGAAGAGGTGTATTTAGCCGATTAGCTAAGAGTGTCAAAACAACAGGAACGTTGCGAAAGCCAGTTAGACAACGAAAGACGTGTGAAGATATTGCTATAGATGTGATAGCTGCGGTTTCGCATAATCCTCGTACTTCAACTCGAAATATTGCCCGAGATAGGGGACTAAGCCAAACAACTGTATCCCGTATATTACGTACACAAAAATACCATCCATACCACATTTCCTTACATCAAGAACTTTCAGCTAACGATTTTAATACGCGGACTGTATTTTGCCTTTGGGCACAACAGCAATTGCTGATAAATCCCGATTTCTTTCGGCGTGTATTATGGACTGATGAAGCAACTTTTAAGAGTGATGGCAATGTCAACAGGCATAACTACCATTACTGGAACGACATTAATCCACATTGGATGCGTTCTATCGACCATCAATATCGATGGAGCCTCAATGTTTGGGCTGGAATAATCGGTAACCGTTTGATTGGACCTTATTTTTTTGAAGGAACACTAACAACGGCAAGATTTGTTCAATTTCTGGTAGAAGATTTTCCTGATTTGGTCGAAGATATCTCTCTCCAGGAAAGAACTGAAATGTGGCTCCAATTAGATGGTGCGCCTGCTCATTTTGGAAGCGCTGCAAGGGAACATATTAATTCAATGTTTCCCAACAAATGGATTGGTAGAGGCGGTTACGTAGGTTATCCTGCGCGATCACCGGATTTAACCTGCATGGATTTTTTTCTGTGGGGAACAGTAAAAGAGTTAGCCTATTTTCAGCGGCCTACTACTATCGATGATATGAAAACTAGAATTATATCCATTTTTCGTAACATTAAGGGATGTCAATTAGAAGCAGTACATGTTAATTTTAAGAAAAGAATTGAAAAATGTTTAGAACAGCGCGGTGGTCATTTTGAACATTTATTAAAATAGATTTAAATACGAAATTCATACAATTAATTAGTGTTACGGTAGAATTGCAATAATTAAATTACATGGAATCATTGATTTATTAATACAGAGCAGTATTTACATCTAATTTATTTGTATTTCATTTTAGCTCATAAGTCGAAAACGAGGCGGTTTTCGAAAAAATGTATGGAGACAAAAGTTGTTTATTTTTAACTCTTTAATCAAATGACATCCTCAAAAAGGGGGGTTCCCATTTAAAAAAACTAAACTTTGGTCTGTAACTAAAGAACCAACAGATTTCAAGGTCACCCAATGTCACCCGTAGACGTCCCCTTCCATTGCCTACAACTTTTATAGAGAGAGTTTTTTTCTTATCTCTAACGGTTTCCGAGATAAAGGCACTGCATTTATTATAAAACTCACCCTGTATATTGTTTATATGCATATGTATATACACAATATAGGTGAATACGGGAGAATATTTATAATTTAAAACACTTATATTTATGTATGTCTAGACGCAATGATAATCCCCTTATGTACTCTTGATATATGTATTATATAATAATGTACATATACTAGATATATATGATATCATGTGCAATTTGAATATTTATGTGTATGTACGTTACGAATATATAGATAAATATATGTATAGTAACTTTCAAGTTTTTCGTTGAAACATATAAACAATAAACATGTTTGTGGTTATTATTAAATATAAATATGAAATGAATGAATTTTATGTTTATTTTCCATTTTCCTAATTGTTTATGAATAAAAAAATGGGTTTTAAACTTAAATTCGTATAAACGTATTTTAAAATACACATATATAACATATTAACATGCAAAAATTCATGCAAAATATCTATAACGAAACCATAAAACTATAAATATTGAAATCCTTACAAATATATATTTGAAATAAAAATCTATCAATCAGTATTTCTTTCAGTAAACAGTTTTATAATACAAGTCTTTTTTTTGTGGTTAATAAATACTTATTTAACAAAACAATAAAAATACTGATGGATTAAATATAAATTTTTTTAATTTTGAAACATTTTCAAAATAAAAATATTATCATACCTTTAATTCACGATTTTGTCGCATTTCTTGTCGTCTCGGTGCTATCGATGGTTGATCTGCATATACTAAATTTCTAATTGAACCACGAAAACGTGGTTCATAGACAACGCTAGGCAATGCTAACAATGTCAACTTGGCATTATACCTGAAACATAATAATATATGAAAATAATTATCTAATTTATATAATTATTTGAAATGTTTATTTTTATTATATAGTTTATTTCTAATAATTAATGTTTAGCATTAGTTTATTATCGATATAAGTATATACTTTATTTTCTAATTCATGAATTTATACATATTCGTAAAGAATAAATAATCCTAAAAAATAAAGGATTATATATTACATTTTATAAATATATATAACATTGGTTTTGGTATATATTCTTATTTACTCGATGTACTAATTTTGTATTTTATTCTACATTTTATGCAATAAAATGAATGTTATTTGTTTTGTTATGTATATATATAATATATATTTATATATACATATTTTTTTTCCATAAAAAAATATCATATATTCAGCTCTTTTGCCATCTTTATGCAAATACGTTATACAATATACAGTACACAACATCGAATTATATATAAAAAAAATGTGTATATTTTGTACACATATTGAATAAAATAGCAAATGTTGTATATCATCATACAATATATGGTATTATTTTATTCAACAAAAGAAACGTATTTTATCCTTATATTTATGCATCTGTATCAAATAATACATATGTATTATATATGATAAATTTACATAGAATATTCAATAGCCAAGTTTACTTAATATTCTAAAAATGTTGTTAAGCTCATTATATATTAGAGATACAGTATTTATAAAATGTTATTACATTTTATTTTTATATTTGTTGTTAGATAACTTCAAGTTTCTCAATTTTATTCATATATGTATATGTATATATAATGTATTAGGCAGTAAATAACTAATCAATAATTTTTGTATTTGTTCTATTACATGTATATCATAAATTTTATGAAATTAATTAATTGACATAAGGTCAACCTGAAGATGGCATAAATAAAATGCCGAAACGTAGTTATTTTTGGAATATTTCTTAAATTTATATAAATAAATAAAGAATGAAAAAAATCATAAAATAAATAATAATATTGTATTAATTAGAGTTACTCCGATTAATACATATATATGACTGAAAACGCCGTAAATATCATTATTAACAATCACAATGTAATTGATCATTTTTCTTATGGATGTTATTATTTTATTATTTGCGAAAATTCAATTTACAGTTAAAAATGTTAAAATATTATATATAAATAACGCACTTAAATATAGTTTGTTTTCATTATTGAATTAATTCAAATATTTTTAGAAACTATAGTATATACATTTATATTTAGGGGGTACTTAACCATTAACAAAATATAGACAAATTAAAAGTTATTTTTTAATTTTATTAAACATATTTGAAAATGATTATTTCGATCAAAAAATGTAATGTCAATTGGCCTCAAGAAACATATAAAATTGAGTGCATGAAGTGAATATATATACACAGGAAGACTATATGCAATATAATCGTGAATTAAAGTATATATATAATATATATATATATACCTATTAACAAAATGCCCTTAAACCAATAAGTAAGATATCGTTCCCAGAAGACACAAAAGCAATATATACATAATCTAGTTGTATACATAAATAAATACATGTTTGATGTTATATACATGTGCATAACAATTTAGTAATGGAGCAAACTCATTTGATTTTACGATCCCGAACGTATACTATAATTTATCCGTATATATTGTTGATTTAGTCGAATATATAATTAACTATATATGTATATAAGTAATAATAATATTTTTATATATTACAAAAAAACATTTATTAAATAAATTAATCTATAGAATCCAAATTTCAAAAATATCCTTTCGAATGAGAATGCGAATATATTTCATTATCTCGTGAAGTTGATAATCGTTTCATCCTTTGCTTTTATTAATTCCTATGTACCATATATAATGAAAATAATAAATATAGTTCAAAATAATATATGATATTTTAACTTGTAATAATCAAATGTTATACGATTATAGTTGTATAGAAAATGTTTCTTATTTAAACAGATATAACGGTCGATTGAACTATATGTATTTTCATTATATATATATTATATATATATTACCTGTGAAACATTTTTTGTATAATACAATTTATGAGTGAAATTAAAGCTTATATTCTTGAATATATATATATGCCTTTAAACAAGCATTGTGGTGACAAAATAACGAAACAGAATATAATAAAAACTAAAGATTGGAAAAACACTGTTTTATGCATTATGTATATATAGAATAAAATGTATATATGAAATACAAGCAATATATGCGTGTATATACAATATATATATATATATATATATATCTGATAAAAAAAACTCTATATAAAACAAAAAAAAAATTCCGATCGATAACATTAATGGCTTTGAACTGCTCTTGCTTTCCACGATATTTTGAGGTTTATTATATTGCTATGATATAGTAATTTTTTTTCGTCTTGCGAGCTTATTTTAGTATATATTACATTCATGTATTTATGTATATGTTTTTATATTTCATTCCATTTTCATCTATATATCTATATAATATATGGTTAGTTATATAAAAAAAATGGTGTATATTGTATATATTTGTATTTTGTATAGATTGGTTGTGTATACATGTAATAAGATACGTCGATATAGATAAATATAATAATAATAATAATAATAATAATGTCTTTATAAATATTTGTATTATATTTATAATATATATAAAAAATCGGGAAACAGAAAGGGAATTTTGTTACTATATAAGTAAACGGTTTGAATTGGGAGTGTAACGTAGTTTTGTGAAATGAAAAGCATATATTGGGTTAGATACAGATTTGCTATGAAACAATATATATATATATATATATATAGTTATTGCATGCGTATAAACATTGTTTGATGCTGCGATGAACAGTAAAATGAATAATATAACTCAAATTGGTATAAGTTTTAGGGAAAAATTAATTAAGACTTTAAAAACAATTGATTGAATAATAAGTCTATATATATATATATATATATATTTTTTTTAGTACCTTATTATATTTATATTTGAAAAATTTTCTTTGTATATTACAACTGAAGTGAAATCCCATCAATTATTAATGAAATTTGTAATTATTTTTAAATATTTATTAAAGAAAATAAACTTATTTATATAAAACATATAAAACAATACACGTTTATTTTAAAAAAATGAAAATTTATTTATTATATATACTATTTTAAGTAAATTAAAAATGAATAAAACAGGATGGTAAAGTTTGTACACAAAATACAAAAAAAAGAAGCAATAAATATATAGAAACAAAATGTGTATACGCATATTGTAACTTAAAAAGTTGGTAAATTTGTATAAATGAAATTACTTCATATATACACAGAATTTAAACTATCGTCGTAATAAAGGAATATTTTATAACCTAATTTATTTATACTATATACAAAAATCGAGTGCACAGGAATGATAATAAAAAATATCTATATTAAATGAATATTATTCAAGAAATTATTTTGTGTAAACATTTAAGTTACAAATATATAAATTATTTATGTATTTAGTTATGTATATAAATTTATTATAAAAAATAAATGTATAACAAAAAAAAAACATTTATTTCAAAAAATTTGTTTTTTGAAACATCTTGTGATATAGAGAATTAAGTATATATGAACGAAAATATTTTTCAATATGCATTAAAAACAATGTAATTAATTTGTGTTTATATACTTTATATATACAGAAAAAAATGTTTTGACAAACTTAAACCAATTATACAACTAAATATTAATTTTATTTATAAAATCTTTATAATTTATGTAATTTAGAAAATATATTTATCTCTAGAATAATGTAATTAAAAGTGTTTATACTTGAAATAGTATCTTTTTGACATTTGTCAAATAAAAAACGGATCTTTGAGGATCAATTAATTGTTAAAATCAGGAACTATATTTCATGATGATATTTTAAATTGATGATTAAATTCAAAAGACAAAGGGCATTTTCATTTTTTATATAAATCGTATACTATATTTCTTTTTTATCTCCATCATATAAATAGATTGAAAAGTTTTTATTATATATGAAAACCTTTTCAAATCTAACATTTTATGTTATGCTGTCATTTGTATACAACATAATTTAAGAGAATGCTTTGTCAATAATATTGACTCAATATATGTTCAAATTACAACATATATAATATAAACAGGTATATAAAAACATTGCGAATTTATTTATAATGCGTAATATAAACATACATCTAATTTCTATATTATATATAAATTTATCTCACAAATTTTATGTGGTACGTGTAATTTTTCATTAGATTTATAATGTGTATATAACATTTTTATTTATTTTCATATTGACATGTTTCTATATACATGATGAACGCATTATATGTATATACAATAGATATATATATATAGATAACAATAGATAATGAAATGAAATTATTATTATTTTTCGTTACATTTTCGATTTCAATCACAAGGGATGTATATAAAGAGTTTTGCCATTCATGCACTAATTGATTGGCTATATATATATTTATATATATCATAAAATCGTATCTACTGCGAACACTTTTGAAGGTGTTTTGAAATGCATAAATATATAAATAAATCTGTAAAGTAATTCTTTGATTGCGAAGACTATAATTATAAACCATTACGAATATATTTTAAACAGAAAAAATGTCCATGTACGCAATTATATTGATAAAAATAAAAACTAAATTTTAAATTTGAATTGAAAGATCTATACTTATTTGATGGTTTACCTATTTGTATAACGATTGAAAATTTATAACGATTAAATTAAAAAACCCTCTCTCAAAATCTACCTATATATATAGATTTACAGTATATATAAAATTTGCTAATTCTAACAAAATGCAATGATATGGGTGAAACAAAGTAAAACTTTGAGAATATAATATAAGTTTTTGAAAAAGTATATTTTTAACATAAATTCCTATATACGGCAATTTCATAAATGTATAATACTTGTTAAGAAAAAGTAATACTTTTATATATAATGTTAAATGTATCATATAGAAAATTTTACCAGATGGTACGATTATCAAATTTAATGATAGTGTGATATAAAATATTTTTTCATTTTGTTATCCACTTCTTTTGGGTAAGGAAATAAACAGATATGTGCAATAAAATCATATTTTATTTTGCATTCAAATCATAAAATATAGAATAAAAAAAATGGTATTGCAACACAAATATATAAATAACATACATACATATACATACAAGATACAAGTCCTTAATATAAATTTAGAAAGATAAAATAAACTGTATATATTATATCTACATATATGTATAATGGTACAGATTAAATTTACAAAAATTGTTTTTTGTTTATCGCATATGAAAGTGACAGAAGGATATTGTATATATTTGACGACAAACATGTGTATATAAAAATATATGTTTGCGTATAGAAGATATATAAGTATCTTTATATGAAATATATATATTTATATATAAGTGACTTCATTTTGTAAGGATTTTCTCATGTGTCATCTATATATAGTATATACTACTCATACTTTATATGAAAATATTGCGAAAAAAGATTAACGATGTAAAAGAAAAAAAAAATTATGAATGTTATACTTATTTGATTTAATATATGTATAATGCATATAAGTAAATTATTTCATATAGTGATTCTGACAATGGAAGAAAAACGGCTTTATAATAAAAAAAAATAAATATAATATGTAAGTTAATTTTCTAAAGAATTCAATAATAAATCAATAATTGATTATATAATGGAAACAATTACAAAGATTATTATTATATTTATTTTGTTTGTAAATGTGAAATAAAGTTAATATATAGCATTTACGCATATAATATATTGAAAAAATTGCATATGTACCACTATTTTATCAATATTTATTTAAACACATTTTTGTTTTCAAGATGCAATAGGTTATATCATAAAAATATGAATTGAATTTTCAAAAAATATTTCTGTTTATACATTGCATATTTATCTCTGTACCGAATAATTTAAAGTCTGCAGTGAATTTTAAAAAATTTCTTTAATAAATTGGATATGTATATGTAGTTGTAAATTGTATCCGTATATATATTAATATAATATTTTATATTATACAGTAAATGTAGGTCAAAATAAATATACAAAAATTCACAGTAAAATAATTTCTTAATAAAACACATAAAATTATATGTATGTATATTGTATATAACATATAAAATCGAAAATATTATATTTGTGTATATATCATGAGAGTATTGAAAATATATTTATTATTATGTGAATCCTTTATATATATTGTTTTTGTTGTTTTATTTTATTTTCTTGAAGTATCTATGCTATATATGCTTTGAAGGTTTTTATACATTCTCTATATAAAAGTAGTTTAAAAATATTTTTTAATATGTTCAAATCATAAAAAAATTTTAATGGATTCTTTCTAGATGTATCTAGTAAATAAAAGTTACTCTAATTCTCCAACATCCTATATATTTATGTAGATTATATTATTATAATATGTCTGTTTATTTAATCCGTTACTGCTCCATAGCTTCACAATCCACATTATTATACTCCATTTTTCATTAGATATTCTGGCAAAATAAATTGCTTAAAATACGACGTGTCGATTAAATGATCCTTAATTGCAAAATATGTTTAATCCATCATATCAATTTGCCGGAAATGTTTACCAAATAATACAAAAAAGCTATGTCAGCCAAAGATACATTAATTATTGTCTATCTATTTATAAGAACATGGCAACAAACACAATATATTCTTTTAAGTTATTCACTGATAGGAAGATATCTGTATATACACAAGCTTTTAAAAGTTCATCAACATTTTCTTTCCAATTTTATAAATATAATTATATATATTCTTATTCAATAATAACCAGATATATATATATATATAGAAGATATCTTCAGATTATCTGCGATTCAGTGACTCAGCTTTTATGTCTGTTTCTTACCATTTTTATTCATTATATGTATATAAATAAATATTAATTAAATGCTTTTTTATTATGTATACATTTATAATATCTACAGATAAATATCTTTCTTTCTAAATGATGTGCATCGTTCTTTTATGACCCATCTAACGAATATATATAATAATGAACATTACATATAGGTAGTATTCTATATATATATATATATATATATCTATATGTATATACATACGAACAATGAACAATGATATCTATATGTATATACATACGAACAATGAATATATAATATAAATATGTATATACAAATGCACTTAACAATAATACTGATAACATTATATCTATATAATGATGTAATTTACCACACAGTTTTTATAATGAAATTTAACAAAAAAAAAATTATGTAAAAATAAACAAATAAATAATATTATATATACCATAAACAAATCAACCCTTATCATTTAATATATTTCATATATATATTTATATAGTAATTATATAATGTTAATGAAGCGCGCATATATAATGATATTGATTATAAAAGAAGGAGAATAAAAAAAAACAACTTACCAAATTGGCATACCACCAACGAATACATCTGAATTTGATGCAAATTTGCCAAAGTGAAATTCTTTCCCTCTTGATATTTTTGTTTGTGAAACACCATCAACGGTAAGGGTTGTACGTTCCTCATTACGCTGAATCTGCAAAATATAAATTATATCATTTTAATGAGTTATTATATATCATATATATTTGTATAATTATGTAATGAATATAATTATAATATTTGGGATTACACTATTGAATGGAAATTTTTTATTATTATTTCATAATATCATTATATTATTATATTATATATCTGTTAAATAAAGTGCGGTTACAATATTTGTAACATCTTAGCATTTTGACGATTAATTTTAATTAGTATATTTATTTCTATTTTAAATCTGGGTTATCATAAAATGTATACATACGAAAACATTTTAAGTGAACCAAGTATTTATAAATATATACGATATTTGTATATATTTTTGTAAAATAATATATTCGAGTGTACGGCTTATACATTTTAAAGAATTATTATATGTTTTACATAAAGTCTATCATTTTATAATATATAAAGATATCAAAATAAAAACGTATATTGCTACTTATAGTCTGAACTCGGAAACATATTAAAGTAATTTTATATATGATATGAGATTTAAATATACAATATACATATTAAAATAATTTCATGTTTTATGATATTTTGTAGTATCATTACAATATATGGATCCCTAAACTCAAATCCCGAACTTTTATATGTTGAATATTGTAAATCATATACATTCTACTTAAAGTTACTAAACTAAAATGCATTTCAAACAGGAACAAACACACAAGTAGGTATATTTGACGATTTGACAGAGAATTTTCTTAAACAATAGACTTCAAACAAAAGTAAATGTATAGATTCATGTTGTTCTAGATTTATAAAGAAAAATAAAAAATAAAGATTTGTATATAAATATATATTTATTATACTATGTATGACTATTGAAAATTACAAATAATACATAAAATATAAGGCTTGATTTATATATATGATCTATATTTTAATTTATCGATTCCTATATACATTTTTAACAAAAATTTATAAAATATATTAACATTACACTTCGAATTTCTTTAAACTTATTTCTTTAAAATTGCAATTCATTAACAATTTTGAGAGCAAAACTTTAATTACACATAATGTAATATTTTTGGAGAGGAAGATTAAGTATTTTTTTATAAAAAATCAATTTTATCAGTCAACCAAATCTGGTGCAATAACATATAAAGAAAATTTTATTTGTATAATCCGAATTTTTTATTCTTGCCAACTAGTTAGCATTTATTGATGCGAGAAACAATGTAATGAGACTGAATAATAACTGGTAATACGATTTAAAAAAAAAAAATTAATATCTTTTGGAACACATTTATTTGGAATTATAACCGTCTGGATTGTTATTAAAGGGTGCTGAATAAAAACGAGAAACAGTGTTTTGTAGGAAGCTCGTTTTTTAATATAAAAAACCCCCATTAAATTAAATTGTTTATACGTTTAACTATTCCGGTAAATGCAAAAAAAAAAAAAACAAACACAATTTTTTTTTATTAAATTTTCGATTTTATTATTTATTTATAAATGTGCATATCTTTTTATTTTTATTATTTCTTTTTTGTACAAAAACGTGCAATACCCAAATAAGAAGCGCATATGTACGCAAATAAATGAAATATCCATTGCTATCTGCTTTTTAAATTCGTATTGTAGTCTCATATGTATAAGAAAAATTTTATTTATATAAAGGAAAAATCATGTGTATGTACTTTATATAATATAAGTATTATAAATAAGTGATATTAAAATAATATTATATTTGTATTTGTCTAAACAAATATTGAGTTTCGTTAGATATGCTATTGATTTTTTTTTTTAAATTTTTTTGTTGTTAAATGAAATTTTTTTAAATGAATTTTTCAATATACCGAATAAATGTACATAAAAATTGTATATAGATTGATATAACGTTGATAAATGAACAGCCATATTATTTATATACTGTCTATTTGAAGAACTATTTTAAATGGAAAATGGTAAATACATTTTTGGAATATTAATGTATTTGTTTTTTTTTTAAGTTTTTATATGTGCAACTTTAAATACATAATATATTTTGTTTTTGTTTATGAATATAAATCAATAATAAAAAAAATTATTATACTGTGAAAAACTTTATTTCTATAATAACTGTATAGCATATATATATATATATATATATGAATAAATATATGAATGATGGTGCTAACGCTAAGTTTGAAAAAAAATACCTAACGAATACTAAAATATCATTAAACTTCAATCAAAATAAAAAAAGATGATGTAAAAAAACACAAAATTAGGAAAAATTGTTATGTCATCACCATCATATCACATATAAATATATAATTGAATTCAAAGATAATATCGATTTTAATTGTATATCATCATTAAACATCAAATAAATACACATCATCATATTACTAGAAATATATAGAGCATAGAGTATACGCATAAATATAGAACATTTCTCATTAAATTATTTTAATAATTAATTATAAATATATAAGTTTGTGTAGTAAAATGTATAATACATACATTTTATTTTGGTATAATATTAACAAAAGCATACAATATATATACCTCACACAATCGGAATATTTATATAATTAATAATTTACTATGTAATAAAAGTATTATCATTATCAATTACATATATGACTAATATTTTACGGGTATATACCATACCTTAACCACGCATACATATATAAATTTGAACTATGTATTGTGCTATATATTTTATATTTAACCAAAACATATAACTTTATCTTATATATAGAAATATATCTATAATTAATAATGATTGTATATAATATACCAAATATTCTATTATAAAAGCTTTTCATAAATTACACTGTACATTGAGAGGAAACCCCAAAATACTATGCCTGCAGTGTACATAAATACAAAACATAAAACATCCTATATACGAGATACGAGCATAGGTATATTAATAATATTTTGTTTATATTTCCATTGGGAATTAAGCTTTCGCATTGTTCTATATGAACATTTTTTTGGTTAAAAAAGATATACACTTTTAGATGCACACACACTGAATAAACAACATAAAAATGACAAAAATAAATAAATAAATGTATTCACCGAAATCATATGGTTGTTATATTTTCAAATAGAATAATTTCAATAACCATGAAAATCGAATCTCGAACCGAACTCGAATAATGATTGATAAACATTAAACAGTCTAGAAATTAAATGCACATATGATATCGATACACAAAACATGATTCGATTTTGAGTCAAATCGCAACGAAACAATTATATAAATACGAAAGTTATACAAATATTCATAAAGGTCTATAGTGGTGTATTCGCATATATTCTGGTTTATGATATGATTTACGTTTAGTTAAATAGTATAAGACCAATATTACTTTAAAAATAATTCTATTGCTAATCATTTTACATTTTTTTAAAATTATTTCGTAATAGTTATAAAAACAACTGTAATAGGTCATGAACTATATGTTCACATATTATACGATATACACAATACTCGCAAAATATATTTGCGTCTACCTATATTTCACAAATAAATGCATTTCGATTTGTTTTTATTTTCAAACGTTGTAAACAATTTAAATGCACTTTATATACACACAATAAAAAAAATTTAAAAAGAAAACCAGATTCATTTTTTAGTTTATTTATTTTCTATTTTTATAATTCATAGGAATATTAGTATTGGTTCTATATATAATATCATCACGTGTTTTTCAAATATATTTGCATAAACAACCGTGAACGTATTATAAAAGAAGCGACTTATATATTTATATTTAAAATATTTTTCTCACTTTTTTTTTTGTATTTTAGTCTTGTCGAAGTTTTCCACGTATTATCATATATTCTTTCACACCGCATAGTTATAATTTATAATAATAATCAACAAAACGCAAATAGAAAATTAACAATATATTGTGAAAAAAAAATTATTATTTACACTTCTTTAGTATATTATAATTTAATGCCAATAGTATATTGCGATTTTTTAGCTGGATGTTTTGGTGGTATGTATAAAAATATATTATTAAATAATTAAATGAATATTACCAAATTTATGAGAAATATTGCATATCTTTAAATTTACAAGAAAATAAAAACTCCTATGTAAAATAGGATAAATATCTCAAATAAATATTTAAACACTAAAAAGCATGTACTGCATCGTGTACTAAAATATAACTTTCTTGAATAAATTTAGAAATAATAAAAATTGTACCATTACAATTAAAATTAGTATATAATACAATAATACAAATTTTTTTCGATATGAAAAGTTAATCAAATGGTGAATAAGTAAATGAATAATACCATATAATGAGTGTATAATATAAATATAATACTTAAAAGAAAATGTGAACTGGAAACAACTATGACTAAAAATATGATATTTAAACATAGTTGTAGTTAAGTGCAAAATGGTGTAAATAACTTCTTTATAATTATAGAAAATTTTATTAAAAATAAAAAAAAACTATATACAAACTTAAAGGTATATAATATGACAGCATATTAGTGTCCTGTTGGGAAAAATTTTTTTACTACAATTTTTTTTACAAGAAATTTTGTTGAAAAACTTTTAAGTTAATATCCAAGAAACGAAAACTTTCTCTTTCTTAATTAATGTTAATGACACAATTACAATAAAGCTAACAATGTAGATGCCATTTTATTCTATATGTTTTTTCTTACTCGGAGCTGCGACTTTATCTGTAGTATTAAGTATTATCATATATTTCTGAAAACATTTTTATAAAAATAAGATTTAAAGAAAAAGAAATTTCTTTAATATATTTAATCAAATTTAAAATGAAAACTATTTAAAAAAATTGTTCCAATTCGAATAAATTATATAGAAAAAATATATATAGGTCAAACAAATTTAAAAGCTGCATCCTCATATTATTCATAATTTTAATAAATATATATAAGTAATATTTATAAGGTTTATAAGAGTAATATAAATATTTTTATTTAATTTTTTTGTATTAAGGATCCATTGGTACCTTAGTCGGACATCCTATGGATACAATTAAAACATGGCAACAAGCAACAAATTCTAAAATTGGCAAATCTATGTTTGAAATTACTATACGGAACAATGGGGTAATTAATAGTATATATTTTTTTATTCATATTTTAATTACGAATCTGTAAATTATAAACTATAATTTAAATTTATTTTCTCATTTATTTGTATCCTCTATAACCCGGTAGTTGAATGGATTCTACCGTGGAATGTTATTTCCATTGTTTACAACCGGTGTATTAAATTCAATATTATTTGGAATTTATGGTAATCAATTACGTTTATTCCAAGATAAATGTCGCAATGGATATGAACGAAAATTATATTGGCGTGAACATGTATTCATATCGGGATCAATTGCCGGATTAGTTCATTCACTAATTGCGTGTCCACTTGAATTAATAAAAATTCGTTTACAAACACAGAACTGTAAATATTTTATATATGTAGTAATATATTTTAGAATAAATTTGTAGCTTATTATGAAACAATAACATTCTTAAAAGTATAAAAGGATAATTGTTATTGCGTATATTTTTGAATGGTTACAAATTTATTGTAAAATTTAATCGCGAAATGAATAATTTTATATGTAGTATAATGTAATACAAAAATACATAAAGATTTTGCATAATTATTTTGCATATTCAAGGATAGATTACGTTGATTATAGACGTGGAGAGATACGTGGTCCAGTATCGTGTATTAAACGTATCATAAAAGCAGAAGGACTGTTTGGTTTTTATCGTGGTCTTGTTCCCATGATTTGTAGGTAATTCGAATGATATACGATGAATTGATATCATAAAATTATTTTTTTCGGTTTATAATTATTATTATCATAATTTTTACAGAGATGTACTTCCATATGGAATTTATATGTTAGCATATGATCAATTATTAATGTTTATGGGTAATTTAACATTTGTACAAGAGCGGAGAGAATTAAATAAATTAAAAAAAAATAATTTGTTAGAAATGCATATAACAATCGTATCTGGCGCAGTGGCGGGTATAATGAATTTTTTAATTTTTTCAATAACAATTTCCAATTCAATACAATACAATTTTTAATATGTTTTTTTTTAAATGTTAGGAGTATTATCATGGATATTAGTCATTCCATTTGATGTAATGAAAACTATTATGCAAGCTGAATCAAATCCAATTTATTATAAAAATATGTTACATTGCATTGAAACAAATGTAACGAAAAGTGGTTGGCGAATAATATTTCGTGGTAGTTGGATATTACTTTTTCGTTCGATTCCGGTAAATGCAGCAACATTTTTAGGATATGAATATGCGTTAAAAAAATGTAATCAATCGAAATAGTATACCTTTTTAGATAATGTATATAAACAATACATTTTATATTTTATCTCTTTTTAGTATACATAATTATGTATATATAAATATATCAATCCTGAATACATGTTAGATTTCCAACAATGATAGTTATATAACAATCTTATAAAATCATCATAAAAGATACAACAAACAATTTTTTTTTGTTTTTGTGATATACAACAAATATAGAAATCGAATAATAAACGCGTGGGTTTTATGGTCGTTTTCATACCCATTGTTGTAATAAAATATATAACCTAAAATTTTTCACATTTTCTTGCTGTCATCAATAATTCAGTACATACGTATTATATATATAACATATAAGATAACACATGATGTTTATGTTATGTGTGGGTGTTTGAAACTTTATTTTATCTAAAGTATATAAGTAAATTCGTATGATATTTTTGTTATATAAAATTTAAATCAAAATGTAAAATATATATATGTATATGGATATTGATCTGATAAATGTAATAAAATGTATTTATTGAAAATAAATCTATTGAAAAGTAAAAAGTAAAAAAAAATATACACGTACGAAAATAAATCTATGGATTACATCATTTAAATTCTACATCACTTTCGTTTAACATACAAAATATTTAGAAATAATGATATACAATAAAATAGATAATTTAGATCAAGTGATATTATTTATTTTTATTGGAATTTTTTTTTTATTCAAATATAAAATTCAAATGAATTTGAATCCGAATCGTATCGTGTTTTGGGTCAACATTTAGAAAATAAAGTAAAAAATATAGAAAGCAGTGATTTCAAATAACTGAAGAAGAAGAAGAAAAATAAAAAATTTACCACATTTAGGGTAGTATTTAGTTGGATATGATGAAGGTTATATTAGGAAGAAAATCTTTATACTGAACTGTATATAAACGGTATAATATAATAAATTTTTATTATAACGGTACTTATTTTGGGTTGGTATATGTATAATAAACTAACTCAAAGATATAAAAACTTGTAATATGTTGGTCGATTATCAATATATATGATATACTTCTATGATATTATTTATGAATGTGATATGTAAATATAGCATTAGATATATATACGAATAACTTACTAACTATATCATATATATTTACCTATATATGATTATCATATTTATGGTACAAAAAAAACATTCATCCATATAGAGTTTATATAAACGTTTCCATAATGATAAAAATATATACTATAAAAATATGTGAAGTTATAATTTCAGTATATATATAGTTATATATTATATGTTATAGATGTTATTATAACTAAAAGAAAAATCATATCACAGCAAATATTTGTATTATTATACCATTATTAATATAGTGTATATGGGGGCACGCAAATACCATTCTTTATTTTTATCATTTACATATATTATAACTACTTCTAAACATGAATAAATAACTTAATTTTTTATTTCTTTCAAGATCAATTTACTATATAAAACTGTATGTGCAGAATCAAAACCAAAAATCAATATCGAATTCAAATTGTATATATAATATAAACATTAAACGTTGTTCTTTTTATTATTGAATTCCGAGAAAACAAAAATTTAATTTTTGTATATTAACTATTGATATTCGATATAGTTTTAGCATCACACATACACCTAACTGTCGTTGTATTTGGATTTTCGTAAAGTACCTATATTAAAATATTTTCTAAATTCTCCTATAAATATAAATTCAATTATTATAGTGAATTTAATGAAACTAAAAAAAAATTGAATGTGTTTATTTATTATTATATACATAATGAAATTTGATGGGATAAATTTTGTTTTAAGCAATTCCGATAAACTAAAAATGAAATCGATAGCAATTCATTTTGGCCTATATATTATATATATATGTATATTAAAAACTAAATAGAAAATTTTAATATGTAGTTATACGTATTATTTATATTTATAAAGTTGTATATTATACTATGTTTATATATAGTTCAAATATTTCCATTGAGAATTCAACCGAATATCATTGAACTTCATATACTCTAATTTATTATATAAAATTTTTATTTTTAAAAAAAAGTTTATATTTTTTATTTCATATTTTATATCAAAAATGTTTATAGTTTGATATGTCGAATATTATATACAAATTATGTAGTTATGTGTATATATTCATCTTAAATGTGGTCATAACAAAATTGTCCACATATAAACAAAAAATGATAATATCCTTAAAAACGTGTATTAAAAAAATTAAATAAAAAACTTACGAAATTGGAAAATAAAAAAGAATTTTTTTTTTCTTTATTCATCATCTTGAATTTAAGTTTATAAATTGTGTATACAATAAATATGGATGTGTATATATTTTATATTTGTGTATGTGAATTTTCTTCATTTTCTTTACCATTTTTTTTTTCATGATTTTTTTTCTTTATAATTCCCCTAAGAATAAGATCATATTATATGTTTATTTTGTTTCACATGCTTTTTATGTATATAAATAAGTATATACTCAAATATAATTTTATCGATCATGTAAATTTATTCATCCATCATAAAGCATTTCAATATTATTTATCCCAATACTATAATATATTGACTACTTTTTTATATGTATATATAATATAACGATATATGCATATTTTTTCGGTATATTTTTTTGAAGTACCACACGATATGTAACTGTATATGTATTTTGTATTTTCGCAATTTTAGTATAAATCATGGAGAGGATTTTAAAAACGTAAATGTTATCACTATACATATAATATTTATTTTTAATAAAATTATAAAAATGTCTACTAAACGTATAAATAGTATCTATAATTCTATTCTATATGCTATAAATAGTTTTAACGAAAATTTTCAAGCAAATAAAAAAAGCGTTAAAGTTAAAAAATAAATAGTTTATTGATTAAAAGTAGGTATATGTACTTATACATATATTTTATTGGAATACAATTATGCAAAATATACTAGTAATACTTAACCCATTTTACTTTAAAAATGTATTCAAATGTAAATCCCCAGATATATGATATATATATTTTGTGGAAAAGTTCATTGATGTACATATAACAACATAAGAATACAAAAATAAAAATGAATGCATTCCTTTTTTTTTGAGTAACTTTGTGATGATAATATAATTTAAATTTCTATATATACTAAAAATTATGTATGTTTTTAAACTTAAAAAACTTAAATTTTTTTTAAACTTAAAATTCAAATCTAAATTTCATTTGTTATCAATTTTTCTCGTATTTTAAAGCGTCGTTTTTCTTATGTACATGTAATAAAATACAAAAAGTATATGTATAGATGTGTGTGGGGGTGTTAGAATATATGAATAACACTTAAATCAAGAATTGTTTATACCAGTTTCTTATATGTGGATAAATGCATGTATTTGTATACATATATATGATCATAACGATAAATAATGTTTTTTTTATATCTTGTATACTACATGAACAGTTGAATAAATATTTAATTTATCATTTATATATTTTCTACTAAATTGTTACTCGATTTTAAATACAGTTTGTGCCCAAAAAAATGTATTTTAAATCATATACAAACGTTATAAATAGGTTTGAATAAGACCATAAATGAAAACATCAAACATCAAAAACACAAAATCGAAATTAAGACGGTCAATTCTAATTTGAATAATATTTAGATATGTTTGAATGCATATAGACATATAGCTTATGTCATATATTTGGACATTATTAACAGTTTCAGCCCTGCTTTGATACAAATGGTGAATTGTTCACGAATTACACTTCCATATGGATAGAAATTTTTGTATTAATATCGATTTTAAACTAAAATAAATCAATTATTTAGTTAATAGTTAAGGTATTTCAATGATTTCAAAAAATCTATATAGCCTACAAGAAAAATGTGTATACCTTTATCAATTGTATATATATACTTAAACAAACATAAATAAAAAAAAATGACACAAAAATTGAAAAATTTCATCATTATTGATATACGTATATTGATAAAATATTTGCTACCATATAAAGTATAAACATCAAAACAAAAAAATTCATACTTTGACATTTCATATATGGAAAAATAACTTTTGAATAAATTATATTTATGACTAATTGTATAAGTATACATTAAAAAAAAATTGGTAATTATAGAATATTTATTATTAATTGAGATTAAATTTAGCAAATACATTTTTTCCACTGTTTTTTTGTTTAACTTTTAAATATCTATATATTGCGATATGGCATATATAAAATTGATTTAATGTATTCATATGGCATATATACAAGTTCAAAATAAAAATAAAATATTGATTGTATATAGAGAGCGGTATATATATGAAAATGAAAACTAACAATTTAATCTAAAAAAATCGTTTTATTTTCGTTTATATACACAAATAATTTGAATTATATATAGCACAGGTAAAAAGCTATTACTGAAAATGAACACATTATGAATTTTTGTTTCTTTTTATTTTATAATAATTTATTGATGAATGATGAGCCGTAGACAGAAATCGATATTCATGTATTATAATGTTATTTTATGGGTAAAACAACAATATACATATATATAATTCAGACAAATGATATATATATATATATATATACAAAAAATCGATTAACAAACATAACTATATATTGTGGAATGGCAATGGACATATATCCATTAACTTATATAATGGATAAAATATTTCTTATATATTATAAAAGATTTCATGGTGCGGTATATATAAGAAATATAAATTAATTTTTTATATACATCACACTCCGTGTTTTTACAAAAACTATTAATTGTTAAATTAAAAACCATCTAGTGATTTTTATGTTGAAATTCTATAAAAAAATGTTACAAAATATAATTTTGTTATATATTCATATATTCATATATCGAAAATATATAATTATATATATATATAAACGCATAATAATATCGAGATATTTCGGGCTTATAATATAAATATAATACGTATGTATATTTTAGAAAATTATAAATAAAAATAATACACACGCAATATCTGAATTTTGTTTATTATTTTTTTCCTTAAGTTTTATGTAATTTATTTTTTATATATATAGATCTAGGATATATGCATGTATATACATATGTTTATATACAATGTGCGTCTTCATTTACATTTAATATATATATAGTGATTTTATTGTACTGTTATATTGTACCTAATTCATGTTTTAGCAGTCTACAATTCGTAAACATTCATGAATTATGGATGCCAAACATTCAATTTCTTGATATTCTCAAAGTTATTGTATATATATATATATATTGTGTATATATACATATGAGTATAAGAATGATGAATTATTAAAATTTACATATTTCATTACGTTTATAGCGTTATTTATTTATATAGGGCAATATATATAAACTGAATTTCATCATTTCGTTTAACGTCATTTTATTTTAACAACATACAGTTTAAAATTTATGCTTCAAATGCTCGTGTTGGTTCCCAGTGATTTTTATTTTTCATTTATATACAAATGAATAGCTTTAATTATCATTCATATGTAGATTATAATTAATGATCAATACATGATGCATTTCCCGTCATTTATTCCAAATGATTCAATTTTTAAACATATAGTACCAATATTAATGGTTTCTTATTTCCCATATTGTTACTGCATGAAATCAGATTAACCTGTGTATCTTATGTATGATATATACAAAACATATTCATAATAATACAATGATCAAAGAAATTTTTAACCAAAAATATGAAAAAATGATATATACTACAATTTATGATAATTATAATTTTTATATTTATATAACTATAACATACATTTATCATTATAATGAAACTACTGCGTATATATCGTGTATACTGGCATATATTAAAAAATGTTTTTAAGAAATCGTACCACATATTTATGCATATGTATATATCCTTACCAAAATACATCCATGATATGGAAAAAAATTAAATAGCTTTTACGTATTTATTTTTATACATTTTTTTTTACAAAATACAGAATATCTAGAAGAAGAAACGACGATGTATGTCATTATTCAACTAGTTCTTTATTCCAAAAATAACTTTTTTGTTATATAATGCATACATATATGCATATGTTTAAATATATTCATTAAATAATAATACTAGAACTTATATTTATAGAATATTTAGGTTACATATCTTTTCCATATACGTGTGTTTGTGTTTTTTTTTCAGTTGCTATTCTCTGTTTTAATTTAAAACTATATATAGCATAAAATTATATGGAACTTGTTTAGTCAAGGATATAAAGTGGTAGTCAACTAAATAACAAAATATCAACATCTTTATTGTACCAGGTTATATATATACATAGAGAGTATCCATGCTTATATAGTTTTACCTATATGCTGTAGAAGTATAATATTTATATATAGTTTGTATAATAAATATTTATAATAAAAATTTAAAATATTTACACGATGAAAAACTAAATACATATTCTATAGCATATATACATAGTTCTCGTTCATATATGTGATGATTTAAAAAATAATTTTGCATGATCACGATTTTATATTATTTTAAAGAGTATTTAGTATCTTTTAATTTCCTGATGTATAAAATTAACATTTCAAACATTTAGAAATACTTTCCAATTATTAGAATTGTTGTGTTTATAATCTTATACTCATATGTATAAATGTATTATAGGTGTAGCTAGGTTGATGAGAAAAAAGATATTATATATATAATGGCAACCCTTTATCATTGTTGTTTTAGAAAATTTACATGATTTTATATTAAATTAAGAGCATATATAGAATTTATAAATATATACTTTATTTATATACCGCAGATACATAAATTATATTATTTTAAAAGTATTGTACTATGTTATTTATATATGTATAGGATATATAAATATAGTCTATATATATAAATATATGTCCTTGGGCTATATTTAATTTTATATTAAAACATTATATATAAATATATAGGAATTGTCAGAAAATAAGAGAAATTATATATTGAGATACAATTTTTACACAGTATAAAAATAAATATATATAATTTTATATACCTGAACTTTGTGCCAATGTCCATCATATAATTCTCGTCCAACTGTTATAATATTAGCGCCACCACCTAAATTATATCGTAATCGGACAGCCCCTTCAACTAATTTCACTTCAAAAAAATCAAATGTTCCACCATCATCTGTGTATACAATTAAGCCATTTGGTTGTTCTGTTTTAAATTCAAATTCCAATGAACCATTTAATCCTGTATACCATTTTCGAAATTGTGCAAATGAATTTTGTGAACCGTCTAATACAAAACTGTTACATTGATTCCATGATAATATTAAATATAGTGTTAGTAAAAATGTAACATGTGATTTATAATTTAGTATGTTCAATGATGAAACCAAATATTTTCCTATATTTTGACACTTTTTACTAAAATTATTACTATCAATCTGTAAATTATTATTATTATTTTTATTATTGTTACGAGCATAACAATAAATATTATCACTATTCTTTATATTATAAGATGTAACATTGATGTTATCATTATCAATATTATTATTATTATTATTATTTTTATTATTATTATTACTATTATTATCAATATTTTGACTATTATTATTAATTTGACTACTATCTATAGGAAACTGAAACAATTCTTGAGTACTATGATGATCATTGTTCTTATTATTTTTGTGATACAAATGATCCTTATAGTAAATATTATAATTGTTTAGAATTTTTTGAGGATAATGTTGTTCATGCTGATGATAGTCGTGATGTTCGTGGTGGTGGTTCTGCTGGTGATGATGATGATATTGCTGTTGATGCTGATGTCGATGATGTTGTTGATATTGATGGCAATGTTGGTTACTAATGTCGACCGCCATCTTTATATTTTTGTCTTTGTAAATTTCTCCGCTATACATTTTCATGTATATATTTATATATATATATATATATATATATATATATATATAGCTATATATATATATTAGCAGAAATAGTTCTCAATAATTTTCATTGATAATTTTCTTGTTTTGTATTTTTTAATTGTATATTAAATTTGAGTACATTTTTTTGTATAACATTTAATATTTTATTTAATCGATTTTTCTACGATATATATATTATATATATATGCTAACCATAAGAAAAGTTATATATATTTATACATATACAGAACACAACACAAATTACCAGTAAAACATATATAATATAGTTTACACTGCAAAAATATGATTTTCTTTTTATAATTTACACATTCACATAAACATATTACAAATAGACCCACTCACACGCACGCACACAACCTCAATCAAAAAAGTTTACCATCAAATGAAAATTTGATATTTATTTTTATTTTATATATAGTACGATTAATTATTTTTTTATTATGGGTTACAAAACTTAATAATTAAAATAAAAAATCACTCTGGAAAATCGATGATCACTTAACATGCACTAAACAAAGTTCATTTACATAACCTTTAAATATATTCCAATATGTATTAATTTATTTTTAATCCTTGAATTTTCATTTTTCCATCCGCAATTATTACTGCATATAATTGAATATAAATATATTGTTTTTTTTTCTGATGCTCTGCTTTACTAATAGGTCTGTATATAACATAAATATGCTTTTTTTTTCTTTGTATATATTAATACATAAATATATATTTATGTGTATGGTGATGTACGGAAAATGTATATATATACATATTTGGAAAAGAGCTAATTTTACTACAATTGCTGCTGCAGCTACTGGTGATGTATTTTTTTCTTCTGGTTTTTGTGATTTTAATATTACATTTTACAATTTATTTAATGTTCTAAGTTAATGTTTTAAACACCAATTTATATGATATACATTTTATAATAACAAATTAATTAAAATGATTTCATAAAATTAAACATTGAAAAAAAAAAAAAAGAAATGAAATGAAATAAAATAATAACTTTTCTGTTAAAATATAACCGATATTTCAACAATATATACCAAAACGAACATATTCTAACGAATATCAAAACTCAACTGCACTTATTTGATAATGCGGAGTGAACTTTATGTATATTGGTTATTAACCAAATAATGTGTTCATTCTAGTATATAGTTGAGTATGTATGTTACAGGGTCTATAATAGATGATGGGCGACAATATTAAACACAATTTTATCATTTTAAATTACAAACTTTTTTGAACGGGGAAACGGGGACAATATTAAACACAATTTTATCATTTTAAATTACAAACTTTTTTTGCGCAACTAACTAAATATTCATTTACTCGTGTATGAACATTTTAATCACCTATATCCATTACAAGAAAATGAAAATGTTGATCCGAAAAACTGCTTCGGAAAAAGCAAACGGCAAGGTATTGTATATAGCCTGTGAATGATTAAGAAATGCGCTGTATTAATCATAATTAACGTCCATCAATCCAGAGGAATATTACCAAATTATTAATTATTATGTTTTTGAACTTATACAAAATTTCCTATATAGACCCTGTTACCGATATATTATTTTATACTATAAATACATTGGTATACATAAGCTTATGTACTATTTATATATATATATACATGTATGACGACATACCCATTATTATTATCACTATAGAGCATCAATAAATTGTACTATTGTAGGTGTATATATAGCAATTGAAAAAATTCACAATCAGAATACGCCGGCGCTTTAGTTTACTACGATAGTACTTCATAGTACATCTACTAACTATATACATATATACTTTATATAAATATACCATGTATATATATACGGTATTAATGAAAAAATAGTATATGTCATCATATCATGTATATGTGCTATATATAAATATTACAATCTAAAACCAAAAGCATATGTATTCAAATGTATATATATATAGAGTAGTAGATTTTATTTTAACTTTATACCAGCTAAAAATATACAATTCTTTTGAAATATACATTTGTTGGGCTACGCGCATATTACATTTTATCGATTGATTGCGAAAGCATCAGGATACTATTTGACAAAACATAGAATATTATTTGACATATACATTTGAGTTGCCCAAATGTGAAATACTTATTTCGTAATTCTATGAGAAAATTGCCATGCTATAAAATTATTTAAAATATTCCGTTTGAATCCCAGTATAACTTATACAATATAAGTGAATATTAAAAGAATTTTTCGAAACAAAGTGAGTTTATATAATAAATAAGAATTTATTATATATTATTAAACTATAAACACGATAACAAATAAAAAGTTAATAGGCAAATATTAAAAATAAAAAATTAAACCCTTTTGTTTCAATACCAGTATAGGACATTTTAATACCATGAATGAATAAATATTCGTTAATCCATTATTTTATTTAATGTATAGTACAAAAATTTATTTATTAAAAATGATAAAAATAAAGCTAATTTGTGCAAACGATTGTTTTGGAAACTATATTAACATAAATAGGAAAATTATAATATGAGTATGTGATCCTCGTATGGTGGCATCTATGTGAAAAATATATAGTTTTATCCTTTAGCTTTATAATATCAAAACAGAATCCTTGTTTTTATTTTTTTTATAAAAAAGATAATACAGAAAAAGCTTTCAATATATTTCCTATTTTTCATTTTTCTTTTATATAGCTGTGGATTTTTTTTTTCGTTTTTGTTTTACAATTTTCTTTAAAATTATGAATGAAAAGGCGGAGTTTTCCAGTGACATAGTTTTATTATGGTATGACCAGATGTAAATTAGGGAAAATGTTTTTATGAATGTATAATACACTGTTTTTTTTTCTTTCTTATTTCATTATTTTATATACATACGTATATATAAAGGATAATAAAAATAACAGCAGACATGAATGTTATATATATCTATATGCATAATTGTAGTATATCAATATATTTATCAGTATATGAAAAATATTTATTTTACAAACACACAGAATATGTATATAAATAATAAGTTTTTATAGATGTAAGGTGTAGACACACAGACGGGAAAAGCAGATTGCAAGGGTGTGGAAAATTTTCGTTGTCGTTTCTTTAATATATATATTATATATATAAAGAAAATATAATTTATATGTATACAAAATTTTGTTATCGTGTGTTCGTTAATTCATTCATTCAGTCAGTAGAGGTTCGACGATCATTCGACGTGTATGTCACAAATATATCCGCACCTATATATATGTAAATAAATATATATATATAGATATCATTCGTGCGTTGCATATTTATTTGAAACATGGGTTATTAATTAAGTATATCATAAGTTTCATAGTGTATTTACATATGCGAATAGTACGGGTGTACACACAAAACGAATGTGATAGCATGAATAATTTCGTGTTTGCAAAATAAAAATAATAAAATATTGATGTATTGATTTTTTGATGAGAATATTTACTCCAATTATCATTAAACAAAGATTAAATTATATTTAAATAAATTAAAATAAGAAAAAATTATCAAAAATTTATTAATCACATTTCGCGTATACGTTGAAATATATATTGCATTAAATAATATTGGTATAGTGATCCGTAAAAAATATTTGTGCCGGTATAATTTAATACAATCAAAAAGAATAGATATCATACAATAAATTATTTTTACACCTAATATACATTTGTGCATATTTTAGGATACACATATAATATCTATATTTGTTGAACAGATTGTGGTATGTATAGATAAGTATTTATCTATATAATAAAACATTAGGAAAGTATTGGATTTCATAAAAAATTAAACGTTAAATTTATGATGCAATTTTTAATATAGCAAATAAACAAAAAAAAAAATAAAATTTGTATTCAAAAGTAAAATAAATATCAAAGTATATATTTTGACATGAATTTATCTTAATCCATAAATATATACATAACATATAGTAAATAGATCATATATATACAATTCATTCATCATACAAATTTATATAATAATACATAAGTATATGTATAAAAGTGTACGATATATAGATATAACATTCTATACACAAAAAACAAAACGTGTATGAATGGGAAAAAAATTTATTCAGCAGACAGTGTCGTATAAATAGTCTTCGTGTCTGTTCCAATAAAATTATCGACTGGTTAAAATTGTACATTATTTTTATACAGATTACAAATATATTATATTTTGTATATACAAAATATAATATACATATATAAAAATGTTTTCGATGTGTTCAAAAGCAACCCATAGGAATCCCACTAATAATTTACAGCACAGTAAGTATAATTTTTTATTTTATTTTATGCATTCATTGTATACAATATTTTATATGTATAAATAATCTATATATTCCAAAAAATTTATAATAAAATATACACGTTTTTAAACACGTGTATCATTCCCATGTATAGATATAAATACGCAGATAAGATACATGTATACTATATATTAAGAGTTAGATTGTTTTGTTTGATTTGTAAAATGTGGTAAAATACAATTCGTAAATAAATGCATACGTACGTATATTGTCAATGTATATAATTATAGATGTTATTCTGAACTATACATAGACATCGGGAATGTTAAATAAGTAAATAAAGTAAAACTTTAATAAAATTAATGTAATTAAGAATCATTTGATATCGCACTATATAATATGTATTTATCAGTTTTTTGTTTGCGAGAGATTTGTACAGATTGAAAACAAGAAATAATATATACAATATATATATGTGTATATAGTAGAGATTTTTTGATATAACTGTTTAATGATGACATATAGATCACATATAAATATATATATAGTATAGGAGAAAGACAATTCAAATTAAAAATAATCTTATATATTTCACAGTCACAGTCCATACAATTAGTATAATGTTAATTTAATATATATAATATACATAATATATATATATATCATATATAGCTTATGAATGCAATTAAAATCACAAAATTAGTAAAACGATTTATTTTTGTTAATCGGGTTTTATGAAAACTGTTTGTATTTTTTTTCATTTGAGCTATTTGAAACTTGATGAATCAGATTAAATATCTTAAATATATGACATATAAAATTTCATCAAAATTAGGTCATCTATCAGCTAAGAATATAACAGAAAATGAGGACATAGGTGGCTTGTATAATAAGCAATCCATATATATAGTTTTTAACAACACTTTTTTTCAACCAATTTATACACAATGTCGGATTTTAGTTATGTGCGGCTAATGTTGATGAAAAATATTTTGAAATGAATTTGATGATTAGTTTTGAAAGTATTGTTTAAAATAGATTAAATATAATGGATTAAATATATTTCATGAAAATATATAGGTAATACAAATCCTACGTTAAATCGTCTAATCAGTGACGGGACTTGAAAAAATAGTTTTGAATATCTAAACGGTCATTACGAAAGGAATAAATATAAATTTATTTAAAAGAAAAATTTTTTTTTAATGCAATTTTAAAATTTTAAATTTATCGAAATATATGTACAGTTTCCATATGACAAGAACATTTTTGGTCTTTGTTCTACAAAAACTTAGAAATTAATTGAAATTTTTCAAATGTGGCGCAAAGAAAATGAAATTGATTTTATACATACACCGTTCAGAATATTGTATTGTTTAAGTCAACAGAACCCATTTATTCAAGGCAGCGCCACAGTGTCTTATCAAAATTTACACTGGAAAACATGACTTAATAAAATTACAATATCAAAATCCCATTTTTTGTATCTTAACTATATTACTATACACACAATAAATTAACATAAATATATGAAGGAAAATATTAATTTTCTATATATTTCAAATAAATCATAGTTAATAATTATCAGTTAATAAGTAAATAAATAACATAATTGAAACTTAATTGAAATGATTACCATAAAAAGTTATTTGTTTGTTTAAATTTTATTAACGAAAAAAAAAATAATAAATAAAAATAACCTGATGTGGGTTGCTGAATTCGTGTAAAAAAAATAAATAAAGGTATATTAGAATAAAATACGATGAAAACTTTATTATAGCTGATTAGGGAATATAATGTACTATACTATATATAATACGAGACTCTATATGTGTGTATCCAACGTTACTCACTTACTACACGTCTGTAAATCGTAGTAATATATACTTTATAAAAGGTAAAAGCATAAAAAATTTGTTTCTTATATCATATAATATATCCCGTATATAATATTTGTATATATAATGGATTTATTCCGAAAGAAAACTAAACTTATATAAGAAACACACAATATTTCCAACATGTAATGTTTTGGTACAAAAAAAAAGGAGAAGAAAACATGATATATAATATATAAATTACGACTTCTTAAGGGAATTTATGTGTTTACATGTACCAAAATTGTACCACTACATGACTTACATATATGTATAACATGCACGTATATTTAATGGAAATTTAATATACAACCATTTTACACATATCTTATAATATATAATATATCTTATAATGTATAATATATGTACTATATATATACATTATAATAAATGAAACATAAATGTATAACATAGATATAGATATTGTAATTACATACATATACAGTCTATCTAAAAAATATCGTTTTACTGAACGCATAAATTTGTATATTTTTTGAATACCAATCAAGAAGCTTTAATTTTTGAATCAAATGAAATGAAAACTCGCGATGCGTTCTGAAAACTATTTCCAGTATTCTTTTAGAAGTCCTTTTAAGTTAGAGAGGTAGTTAAACATTCTAATATTCTTCGAATGTTTAATATCTTTTAAGTGCAAGAAATTATAAATAGAAATATTTTTCATAACACTCTGTACTTTATATGTATATGTATTATGTAAAATTTTCTTTATCTAATTGACATTATTTTCAAGGGGGATTTTATATTTGAATTCCAATTGTGTATATGCATGTGTATGCGGTGTGTGTGTATATATGACTCGAAAATTATCCTTGTTCATATTTATACATTACCATTTGTGTGGATATATATTTATGAAAGTTTAATATTAATGATGTGACACATTATTTGAATCACTTTTATATATATAGTTATATGATCATTATAGATTTATCTTTACCCGAAAATAAAATTTTTTTTTTAATCTAATATGTTTAAGAGCTATCGTGTATCATATAAATACAGTATACTATATTATAGACTGTATGTAATATGAGAATGAACTTAAATAGTAGATGTATTAATGAAATTCAACATCTACTACTTTCATTAATACATCTACTACTTAAATATATTAAATTTAGTCCTAATTATCGGAATAATTAACTTAATTAAATTAATATATAATGCATATCAAATATAGAATTAAAATTGTGGCATCATATCGTTGTTTGTTGATAAACGGCAAAAGAAATATACGAGATATTTTGGAACATAATAAAGTATATTATTTTATTATAGATCTTAATTGCATTAATTGCGTTCAGGTTCACCAATGCTTAATTCCATAATTTTTCGTATTGAAAAATAAATTGATTATATTTATTTTGTTTTTTAAATAGCAACGTTACAAATAATCTTTTAAAACCATGTCAATTAATATTATTCTACCTGCATTTATCATACAAAATATGTATTATAAACCAATAAATCTTAATATATACAAATTTTCCACGTGAATTTATTCAATTTTATTATATAAATATTTTACAATAATAAATATAATGCATATAATGAAGCTTTATATTATATATTAGTATATACCATAACAATAAAATCTAGTTATATAAATTAAAATAATTTTCTTGTCATTTGCATTTATATATAAGTATAATATTAACAAAATGAAATTATTATAAAATATATTATTATAAAATATATTATTCAATTATTCACATCTTTTTCCATTGAATTTATACACAATAGTTCTTCATTTAATAACATAAAATGAATATACTTTTACCTATACAGTAAGAAAACATTATAAGTTGTTATATAAGTATTTAAATTTATATACTGTTGTGTATATTCATTTCAATTTTCCAATAACAAATATAATATAGTTTCAATAACAACATGTGTTATATAATACCGCGCTGATGAAATAAAAAAAAAAGATTGTATAAGTTAAATAGGAATCCTTTATGATCATTTCAATTTTTTTATTCGAGTAATAAACAAACAAATTACTTAAAATACTTTTCTTGTATTATTTGAAATTTATAGTTTAACATATATATAAGTGTTCAATTCACAGCAATTAAATGTGGAGAAAAATAATTAATATTTTAAAATATACAATATCACTTATATAAATTGACAGTAATAAAGCATATAGTATAAAATACAGCACATTAAAATCTATTAATATATTTAATTAACTTATTTTAATAAATTATTCCACTTATATAGGTTTGTATATTGTATATCAATATATATATATCACATTCATTGTATATCCAACATTCATATATGTATATTTTAGAATATAATTTGGTGTATGGACATTAATTTTATGTATATCAAAGAATCACATAAATGAATATATTATGCACTATATTATACCTTGTATATACATCGGTATACAGGTCCTGTATTTGACAAATAAATGTGGATCCTTTTCTGTTATAAGTTCATATACATATAAAGAATCTTATACATTTAATATATAAACTGATACAAGTATATATTGTATTATACTCTATATGATTCCATATATATTTGTAATGTTTCACGTTTAATATTTCAACATAAAATGTATATAAATATAAAACATGGGTATTCATTTAGTAAGGTATATGGATACATATATATTTAAGTGTATATAGAACCATAGAGTAGAATGAAGTATAGACCTGACAAGCAAAAATACATTTATATAACCTCTGGTATTTATATATATATTTTAAATTATATATATTTTATATTGAAATAAATTTATGTTTTAAGAAAAATAATGTCCTATACACAGTTTGAAACTAGTTGATAGAAATAATATGCTTGTTGAAAGTACATAAAACTTTATATATATACATATTATATATAGTATATAGAATTTTTAAATTAAAATGAAAAATTAATTATATTTTTATATATATACAATACTAGATGAGAAATTAAAGTATTTCATATATTAATATGATGTCAATTACTGCAGTCAGTAGTTTTTATGATTTAAATATATATATCTTTAACTGTTAAGAATTGCTAACTTACTATATTTTGAGAACATAAAAAACAGGTTTTATAATACAACGCATGCATGTTTGGAAACCTAAACATTACTTTTTCCGAATGTCAAATGAAAAGCTTAAATTCTTTTGAAAATTAATAAAAGCCATATGTCATATATGCATTTGTTACTGAAGGAGTGTTTTCCATCATCTCAAACATATAGAAACAAAAATGACCAATGATTTAATAACAGTAAGAGGGAAAATTCCATTATGTTTAAATGTATTTAGAGATATAAATAATTTTACTTATATTTTAAACAAAATGTATGTATGAATGTATAAAATAAATCACAAAATGCAATTTAGATTTAAATTTAATAAGATTTAAAATTGAAATTTATATGAATTATCTATAATAACATATAATTAATAACATATAATTAGCATATATATTGTACTAGTAATTTTATTCAATAAAGTAACATGTAAAATGTTACTTGCAAATATGTGTTATACATTTAACATATATTTCATCTTCATATATTTATGTATAAGATTATACAAATAATCTGTAGAATAGAATAAATACACTTAATAAAAACGTATTCATTACATTATAACATTCTTTTCGTTTATTTTTTATTATTTGTATATAAACACACGAATACATTATTCATATAAATTTACAGATGAAGAAAGATGAACATGCGAGCAATATACCATATAATATAAGATCCAAAAATTTCATTGAATATCTATATTCTATATATATGCATATATCATATAGTATACATATGTATAAAAGTAGTGAATTTGCCTCTATGCCAATTCTCTTTAACTTATATCGGACGCGCACATCATCAATCACAGACCTGCCAAAATTAAACACTTCACATTCATCCTTTTAACACTTTATCATTTTAGTGTTGAAATTTTATACAAAATATAAATCGGACGTAACAGCAAATACATTTATATACTATATGTATATTTATTTATAAATATAGGCACACGAAATACATAACATATATGAGATAGAAAGATGATATTATATGGTACACGCTTATAAATATACCTACATATCTGAAAATATGTAGGTACATGAAGAATAAATGAAATATTTATATAATAATAAATAATCCTATATATGAAAATGAAAATATAATGAAACGACACAGAAAAAAAAAATAATATGGCATTAAGCATGAAAAAGGATAATAAGATTATGTAGAAAAAGTTAATTAGAGAAAAAATGTAACCTTTCATGCGTGTATATAAATGCAAAAATTGTGGAAAATGTATATTATACTGCCATACCGCACCATGACCCGTATATATATGGGAAAAAGTATATTAACAATGTATTCTGATTTTTTGTGTTATTTCAAGCTTTCAATGTCAAATACCTGCATCATGTACGAGTATGTTTAAAAATTTTTTTTTGTATTAATATAAATATAAAATAATTTAAAATTAATTAAGTAATACATAAAAATAAATTAACAGATATAATATCGTAATATAAAATATTATAAATAATAATCCCTTGTACGTTTTCTGAATATATAATAGAAATATTTCAATCAGCACCTATCAAAAAAAAATTTTTTTAAATATTCATAACAAATAAAATGATTTTTTGTTTCAAATTTAACATACACGTCAATTAAAATGTTAATATATAACATCATGGTTATATATGTTTATAATATACATTACAATCATATACAATTATTGAAAATCCTTTTCAATATAAACCTATATACTCAAATCACATGGTACATGGTATAATATATGTATATACAATTATATATACCTACGAATATATACGATTGGTCAATGGAGTGATTTATTAAATAAATCTCTAAATATTTTGTTTATTTTGTTTTGTAAAATAATTGTTATGTAATTTTATAATCCTACAATAATACCTTTACATTAACAATTCATTTATAAAAGTATCAATTAAATGTTTCCAATAAATTCAGATAAGGGGAAACATATATACATATGTTAATGGGAACTCTGTCCATATTTAGGTTATATTATCTGTACACAAAAAATAATAATATATATAGATATTTTTAGTATAATCCATACATCCACAAAAATATAGTATAATGGATATACAATCCAAAATTCATAATTATATTATTAGGAAATAATTTTTATATATAACATATATGGATATTAAAAAATATAAATGCGAATCTATATATAGACAGAAAAGTTATACAGAATATATATAGACTTATCAACAAAAATATAGGTCAATTGAATATGTGGTTGAGTGCATATAAATGATTTTATAATGTATCTGGTGTGTGCATTAACTAAAACTGTATACATATATATGCATATATACACTATGATGTATAGAGATTATCTATATTTAAAATCGTTTATTCATCTTTTAAAAAAAAAAATTGTTTTCAATTTTTATTTTGTAAAGCATGTATTATAATATTATTGCTGTATTTAAAATAATTTTTTTACTATAATAACTGTATCATTTGTAGGCAAATGTAAATATTTTTATGTCCTATTATATAAAGAAAAAAATTAAAGAGAATCTTTTGGAACAAACAAATAAAAAATATATATATTTTATATCAATATCGTATATAATAAATATTTTATATTCAAAAATACATATATACCTACATGCGTTCTTATAAATATATTTAATAGTTTGTTTTTCCATATTCTATCTGGTGAAACTCAATAAAAAAAAGTTTTCTATACATATATATATAATAATCCAAGTTATTATATTATGTATCATTTCAATACGATCATACAATTCTTTTTTTAGCGCATATATATGGTTTTTATAAGATGTTTTTATAGTTTTATATACACTAATTTAAATATGGTATATGAATGACAAAATCTTCTTTTTTTTGTATACTTTATACATAGCGCAATATAAAATATATATATAGGATAATATCTCCTGATATCCGAACAGTTAACATTTATTTGTTTTACTTTTAGTTTATCGCAATATATGTATTCCTTCAAAAATTTTATTCCTTCAAAAATTGTTATTGTTGATGATTGTAATTTATTTTGTATTCTAAGAAATACTGGTAACTGATGTTTTGTGTTTATAAATTTTCCTAATCGTAATATTTGAATGAACGAACATCTATTTTAAAAAGTACTAATGATAAGATTCGATAGAAGTTGACAACGAATTTCTTAACAAATTGTTAGTATATTCGCCAAGTTCTTCGTAACTGTATATAGTATGTATTATGATATTTGTTAAAATATGCTGAATGATATTTGTAAAAATAATTGAATTTAAAGTTATATAAAACCATATAAAACGTAATTTAAAATTGTTGTCATATTTATATAGATGCTTAAAGAGAAAATTTTAGAAAATAAATATGTACATAATATCATTATTGTCGTCTATTATTTATGGTATATACGGATGCGGACGTAGTATATAATATAATAAATAAACAACAAACAACAAACAATATTTTCAATCAATTGCGCTCTGATATATATATCTAATATCTATAGTTATTTTAATATTTTGTTATATATACATTCCATTTTACGTAATATACATTATGTACTGTATTGGTTTAAATATATAGAGAAAATCTTTTATTTGAATGATATTAGTGAATCGATTTAATGAACCATTATATACAAAGTGAATTTGAAGTGATTAAAATACAAATAATTCAATAGTATATATAACAGTTTATATGAAATTTCAGTGATTTTAATGATGAAAAAATAAAACGATTTATATTTCTATATTTTTATATATTTGATATAATAAAATATATTTTAAATACTTTTATAAAATGTTAAAAAAAAATCAACCGGTCTGACACAAATTTCCATAAATTGATCGAATTGTCTATAAATGAAACAGGATAAATATAGTGGTTTTTTTTCAATAAAAGTATATAACCGTTCGACTGTTGTTGCTTTCATACGGATGTCCTTAAAATATTGTCAAAATTTGGAGTCATTAGGTACAACACACATAGTACCGCATATAAATGCTTATAAATGCTTATATAAAGATCAATAATTGATATTGCAATTTTGCATGATATACATCTAATGTAAATATTTTTTAAAACACTTAAACTTTAAAAAAATACTTTTAGAAAATCAAAAGTTCAGCATCAATCTTACCAATTAAAGTTTTAAAATATTTGAAGTTGATCTTATTTTAATTTTTGGAAAATTTTACAAATTATTAATCGATATAGTGTTGTATAAAACATATATTGTTGACTTAAATTCATATATAAATACAAATATGAGAAATGATATGTGTATAGAATATAATACTATATATATTTGTATGTAAGCAAACATAAAAAAAAGGAAGAATTAGGTCACCCAATACCATGTTATTTTTCACAAATACTTTAACTGTAAAACCTCCAACGGAGCTACAATTTGTTTTCTGTTTATATATATCTAATATAAATATATATTTCATGTATAAGAATGCACTCCATAATTTTATACATTTGAAAGCATAGTTTATATATATGGAGTATAAACAGTATACATTATATCAATTTAATTTCTCTTATTTCAACGGATGAATTTAATAATATTATTGGTGGTTTTTGATGTACTGTATTGTGTATATTATATGTATATATTAATCCACATCGGTTAATGCAAAAAAAAAGGATTCATTCAATACCATATATGTTCAGTCTATTGATTTGAATAAATATAAATAATTTAAAAAAAAACTTGGTCAAAATACATTGTATCCCATTTAAAATAGAACAGAAAATCACTATAAATCTATATATATAGTATTTGATGAATGCAATACATTTATGTTTGTATTTATTTTTTACCTTAATATGGAATTCAAATTGCATTAGTAAATGAATTTTCTTTTTTATATATAAATGTATTATTTATATGGTATGCATTAATACATACAAACCATTGCATCTTTACATACACGGATATGATTTTCCTTGAAATTGTGGAAATTGTTTACATATATATATATATATTTCGAATACAAACCATAGTCATATGCATATATATACTACATACAGGTTGCTCAAAACGGTATCAGCCGTATAGACGGTGATAATATGATCTCTGGAACAATAAAGTATTTTGTATGAGAAAATTTAGAACGAGTATAAATTCTAAACAATTGATTGAAACGTTTAATGCGCTATAGATATAGTTTTATCTTCCACAATATTGCGTATAAGTACAATTATTTATTTTCAAAGTTATATCAATTATTATTATCTCGAAATACTAACTCTAATTTTCCGAGGTCATATCGCAGAATTAAAAACCTAAATCGAAAAATGTTATTAACACCGGCTCTATATATGACTTGCACATTTTAATGGCATCCTTAGTACACATAAACGATGTAGGACAGTGACATGCATTTACATATATATGTGATTTAAAACAAAAATGTTTATATATACGGTAAAATATAAATACGAAAAATACAACGTGAAAAAAAAACACAATATTTATTTTCGTTTAAACATACAAAAATCATTTTAATTATAACACGGATGAAAAGATAAATATTTACGATAAATAAATATCTAACGCGATTGTATACATTTATTCTGTTATTCTGTATACATTTATTCTTCTGATTTATATAAGGGGTTTTCATTGTTAAGATACAAAAATTGTATAAATTAATTTTTGTGTATTTTCAATACAATTTTATTTATAGGTATATATAAATATATATATCTATAGAGATTGAAAATTGTTTCTTTTTGGTTAAACTTAAATTGGTTAAATGAACTTTTGTTGATATATTCCGTTACCATATAGAGATTATATTATGCATCCCTTTTATTCAATTTTAAATAAATAAACATAGATATAATAACAATATATCTTTTTTAATTAATTTCAGGTACAGATGGTAAACAAGTTAAGGGTGGCTACTTGTTAAGATATAAAAGTAAGTATTATGAATCCAAAATCCTTTCAACCGATTTTATAATTTAATAAAACTGTATTTATAAGGTATTCGATATGAAAAATTCTATGATATTAAATTTATCTTTAAGCTTTAAGGTATTAAAATCTATATGTTTTCAAATAAAATGTAGCTATAAAGAACGTACTTCTAATATTTATATAATAATATCAATTTCATTTACTATTTATGGTAGATATTCTAAAAATTTTCACATGTAATTTTAATATAAGCCATATGTAAATATGAAAAAATATACTCGCTTCCCAAAAAATTATGATTCAAAAATATTCCTATATGCAAGTATATAAATATATGTAAATACAACAAAATACACCTGTTTCTCGATTGTCTTGGAATTATTTATCATTTTTTTCGTTACACGCATATATCCTTTTATATTATTTAAAAATACAAAATAGGCACATCATCATGAAATTGAAATATTCACGTAAAATATTCAAAAAAACATGGGCCACATATGCAATGAAATATATAAATATTTATTTACGTACAAAATTTATTTATAAAGATATATTTTTTGAACGATATATAATGTAGAATTTCCATGAAACTAATTTATCCAACTTTATATATCTACAAAATATGCTATAAAGAATATATGCGGTGGGTTGACACAGAAAAATGTGTAAATTGTTAACTTTTGGTCTTTAAAAACTTTTATTATTGAAGTACATATAAGCACAAATTTATATATATTTATATGTATATACATTTTAAAATCTAACATTTCATTTCAAAAACATTTATACATCATATATACATCAATTGTATATATACAAAAAAATATTTTTTACATTATATGTAAACGTTCTATATATATTTTGAAACTAAATTCACTGTAATATTATTGTGAATATTTTACAATAAATATATATTTATGGATATTCTTCACATGATTCTCATATAAATATACATATATCTATAGGAGAGTTTGTCAACAACAGCTACAGGCAATATATACTGTTTTATATACAATATATACTTATTATATTATATGTTCTATTATATCTCAAACCACAAAATAAAAAAAAGATATTATGATGTTCAATATATGGAGAAAAAAATTGATTGAGTTTTCCGCCCTCATATCTATTTCCAATAACCTTGTTTAATATATTTATTCAATTTTACTTTTTTCAAATATATTTATGAATACACAAATGTACAGCAGGGTGCTCTAAAAGCTAAAGGATGAGATGGTGATTCTATATATGATTAATTCTAAGTCGAAAATTATTTACATCTCTATAATTCAAAGTAATGCAATTTTTGTAATGAGTAATGCGGAATATTTCATAAAAAATTTGTTTTTGTAAATGTATAATATTTGATTTTATTAATTTATTTGTGATTGAGTATTTGGAAATTGTATACTTAAATATTCATGATCTGATGTTAATCAATTCTTATGTTATAGTGATGGGTTTTTTATTGTAAAAACGCATTATATATCTATACGACTCATAATCATAATAAATACCGAAACAATATTTATAAAATTAAAATCAAAGGTGACAATTACAAAAAAAAAAACAAAAAAATGAGGTAAACCATTTTTAAAAGAAAAACAAATAATTTAAATTATACTAATATAACTGATCTGATGATTGATTGCATGCAATTAAAAAAAAAGAATGCTTTTAATAAGAAAAGTTAGACTATAGATAAAGCATTTTCAAAATTTTCGCAATTGAAAATTTCCAATATTTCATAATTAAAATTTGTTTATATTATATAGTAGAATATACATTTGAATTGCATTAATATATAGACAAAATTGATGATCTTATAATGTTATATTTTATATGTACATTGTATATCTTAATAATATACTATTTTCCTTTATATGCAATTATAAGTTTTCATATATAGAGCAATAAAGAAAATTATATTAATTTAATTTTGCATTCAATTATAAAATAATGTATATACTTATGTAAATAAAATAATTTCATTATATGCGCTACTTTATTGTTTATTTTGTATAATAAAATAATTTATATTTGTTTTGTTTTATTATATAAATTATATAGACATAGCCTGATATAGCATTAATTTATTGATCATAAAAATACTTTGTGAATGGAGATGTCTTCAAAATAATTTAACTTGGTAAATATAATTAGAAATTTATAACCACGATAACGTATAATAATAAATGAAAAACGTGGTAAATTAATTATTCCATGCGGTTTTACTTTCATTATCAACATTTTTGAATTATCATCTTGATGTCCTGTGTGTATAAAAAATAATTTTCAAAACGAATTCATAAGTTAATGCAAATCCAAACTATATTTTATTCAAGTGGTTTTGTATACATTGTATACACTTCATCAAAACAAAATTAAAAAATACAAATTGCAATTTATGCATATAAACAATATAAATCGTTATTTGCGAAATAATTATCTTTTTATAGGTTAAAGTTGTATAAGAAGAGGTTATAATTTGATTGTAAATTCTATAAAATTTTATTGGCATTTGAACGTAATCTTTTATGACTGCAAATATATATGTGTATATAATAATAATCATATATGCATATGTATATCAATATGATAAATTAAATTTCCTGTTCGCTTTTAAATTGTTATAACTTGTATAGGATTTCTTATTAACTATATTATATATACATATTATATCTTATATTACACATTTTGTATATCCTATTGGATTATAAATTATATTAAATTTATAATTTATTATTACATATATTTATACAATAGCATATCATTTTATTTTCCGTTTCAAATTTTATAAAATATGTGTGTACTCTTTGTATATATTGTTATATGTGTAATATATTATTATGTTAGTATATAGAGAAATATACGTGAATTCATATATAGAAATGGTAAAAGTTTGCCTCTATATATAGCGCTCAACAAACCTTTCAAATCCTTTCATCCATAATATGTAATTTTAGGATCAAGGAATACAATGCATATGTATTACTCTTATATACATATAGATAGAGCATATTTACGTTTGTAAATATATTTTTAGTGAATTTTTCGAAACTTCTAAATCATGACATAATTTAATATACAATTAACAATCGATCAATATTAATGGCATAAATAGAAATCGATAGGGATACGGGTACAAGTAAACCATATAAACAAATAATTTTTCTTTGATACGCTATACGAAACCGAATATATATGCTATTTGCGGTTTCTGTATAATCAGTATAGAATTAGATCTCTTTTTATCACTCTTCATTTTTTCAAATTTAATTATTGAGGGTTGATATAAAATGTAAAATATACAATTCCTTCGAATCATTTGGTCAATGGACCTTGTGAATGACGGAAGTTTAAAAAATGCACGGTATGCAAGAAAATGCACAAACGTATGCTAAAATTTTAGTATATTTTTATTAAAATATATATAATGGATATATGTATTTATATATATATATATACTTAATATTGAATGTTTTCAATTCTGTAGATTTATTTTTATTCTACACCTTTCTTTATGTGTATATCCATGTTTAGATATCATAATATTTGTTTGTGATGATTTTATGTATATTTTTCATATATGATCAGTCTTTTCATCATCGCAGCAATAACGCATTTTTTACTTACTGGATCATTGTTATTATCATCAATGTCGTCTTCAGCAGTGTCGCCATTGTTGTGTACCATATAATATCAAATGTATTGTACATATAGTATATAGCACACTATATATAAATATATATTTATATAAGCCCTAAAATATTTTCACTTACTTACAACGTTTGAACAATATATAGATAAAAATGAATGTTATAAGGTATGGGTAATAAGTTTGTATATAGCTAGCAAAAACATATTGGCAACACAACAACTTTACAGATTTTTTCTTAAATAAGATTATGCATATAGATTACAAAATTGCTTCTGCTCTATAATATCTTAATTTTATTATTAATACTAATTCATACAAATCCCACTTCAATAATATTTTATTTATATTTAAGTTCTTTACTATAATGAATTTATAAAATTTTCGGGATAACCTACGGCGGTTCTATTTGTTGTATATACCAACGACGCTGTTATATATGAAAGAATCTTTATATATAAATAATATTTTTACAAAGATTTTCTTTTTTTCTTCACTTTATTTATTTAAGTATGTATACCCCTATTTTTATTGTATGTGCTTAAAGATTTCCACAATAATACACTATATTATTTACTGTACATACAGGATATATAGGAAAGATTTTCATGGATTCATTTTTTTCTTATAAGAATACTATAAAACCTATCTATATGTGTACATATACTCTAAATATGAATGATGTATTTTATATTTTATATATACAACATTTAAAATATGTATATGGTAATATAGGGTAATTCTGTATATAGCCATACTAAAAAAAATCTGAGAAATTCTTTATATAGTGCACACTACTTTTTTTTTTTTAGAATTTTTACGACATATGTATGTTATTATGATATTAAGGAAATATATAACAAATGTAAAATCTAATAAACATATGCATTTTCAATATATATAAAAAATTGTTACATATCCGATGAATTTTAAGTGTAAAATATATGCACTATGTAAATTCCTTATTATTATATTGTACATACATTTTACTGCACTTATTTTGCATGCATATAAACTATCATACATATATATTGAATATAGAATAATAATGTAGGAAATTTTTATATTAATAAAAAAAATCATGAACATTGAAGTTTAAAATATGTATTAAACTTTATCATTTAATCCAATACAAACTCTTTAAGTAAAAAATCACATTATATAGTATATTATATTGGATTTCAGTACAAGGAAATACAACATAAAAATAACTTAAAAAAAGGATTTGATTATTATCATATATTCGCATATATATTAAATATCTTCACGATTCAAGTTTCAGTGAATTGATACTTTTAATATATGCATTATTAAAAAATTTCTATCATATAAAATATTATACATCATAAATATGACTGTGAAATTTATTTATATAAAACCTATATAATCTTGTATACACGTTATACAATGTTTTTCAATTGTGTTCTTCAAATTCCTTAAATTGAATAAACTTAATTATTCATTGTTTTATTCTCTTACAGAACAACTGTTATGGAGTCGATGGGCTGAAGAATGGGTGGTTTTGCACGATGATTCAACTATGGCTTGGTTTACGGTAAGTTTTGTTATTTGAATTAACATTATATATTATAATATATTTGATAATAATTTATAATAAACAATTTAAAATCATACAACATTATAATTATAAATATAATTGTTTCCTACCATATGGCAAAATAAATATCTTATATTCTGTAGATTTAAACATATTAATAAATATATGCAATATCCCTTTCCAAGAATTGTTTATACAATTTTGATTTTCATGTTGTATTCTAGAACGTAACTCATAAAAAGATGCATTTCTTATAAACAACAGTTAAATGGTGGTGAGGCAAATCATAATAAAAGTACGGATTTATTCAAGATCTTTTGTAAACCTTTATTTACATTTACATTATTAGAAATTATACGTTATATGATATAGATGATAAGAGAAAGAAGTATTATGTATTTGTAATACCCGCGTATATAGCATACAAAAGAAAAGATTCTTAAATAAGTATATAAATAAAATATTTAAAATTTTCTATACAGGTATTATTTAAAAATGTATATTATTTCTATATATATGTGAGTATTTTACATTTTTGAAATAAATGTATGCATGAGAAAAAAGAAATATGACATTACATAAATAAAGTATATATGAAAATAAAAAAGAAAAAAAATACATATATTCAAAGGAATCAAGTGTGATACTAAAAGAACTTCAAAGAATTTCAACACAAAATCACATGAAAAGTAGAAAAAAAAATTAAATAAACGGAAATATAAGTGTCAAGTGTTATGTCTTAAACAAAATATCTATTGTATATACATATATAAAATTACACAATTAAAGTTTTATAAATACGTACAGGACAATACTTGCTTTCTGCTATTTTTTATCTATTAAATAAGTGAAGAGCTACCTAAATATAATATGCGAATAGATAAAACACCCGTCATGTGATGCCCATCACATAATATAATTTAGAATAATTTCAAAATTATTGATTTACCGGTGTAAACTGAAATTTATTTCAAATACATTCAAATACATAGCTATTTAGAAATATTTACATTATTAAAAAGTTATATTATATAGGTTAATTTATAAAATGGTATTTTTAATCTCTTTCATAAGGTATGTGGTATGTTAGGATATAAGCTTTATATTGTTCGCAAATATATAGAAATATATGCAGTGTTCAATTTAAATTTCATTTTAAATTCAATTGTCTACATTTAATAAGATTTAAAAAGCATTAGCTGTATTTATATATATACACAGTATGAGTATTATTTACGAATAATGAAAATAAGAGAAAAAAAAGTATATTAAAATATATTAAATATTTTGCGATATAGTAAAATAATAAACAGAAGAAAATTAAGCGCAAAGAATTAATGCATAATAGAAAATGTATTTTTTATTGTGTGCCCCACGGCTTTATGAAACGAAAAAAAAAAAACAAAAATAAAATATATATATTTTATATCAAAAATATCTATATCTACATTTCTTTATCAAAAATATATACACGTGATAAACGTAAAGCACATGAACTTAGGTGCATTATGCATATCAAATTGAATTTAACTATTAAATTTAAATTTTAAATTGGATTTTTAGATTTTCCAACACAAAAAGAATGACTCTGAAAGAAACATGGTTGTAATGCTATATACAATGAATCATATTTTTCATCAGCTATCACAGTTCACAAAGCATTTAAATATATATTTTTGCTTTTAACAATTTATGTGTTTTTAATAAATAAAAGAAAATTATTTTAATCCCTTGATATGAATACAAAATATAAAAGAATATATAACATAATTTTGGATAAAAAGGATGAATTTTCATTGTAGATAGTGTAATTCAAATTGATTTTAAAGCCGTTTGATAAAATCAGATGCCTTTGTGGCGGCCCTATGTTTTATAAAATAACTAATATATTTATTTATTGTAAGTTATTCGGGTTGTAACGGCCTTTTGCTAATGAATTTATTTTATATATATTTTATTATTATATTAATCAGTACTGTTCTTGTGGTTGTCATAAAAACTAGTATGTAAAGTGTATATAAATAATCGGTAAAAAATAAAAGTTATATTGTGATGCAATGCTGCATATTCTAAGTGTTATGTGTTTTTATTGAAGGGATTAACCAAATCCCCTCTTTATTAGCTTTAAGGAAGAACGCTACACCCTGGGGTTTTTTACTCGCTAAATTGGTGACCCCGACGTGATAAGACGCATCTGAGAAGCAATTCAACAAATTCCCAGCATTATCACAAATCCTCTCATTCAACAGGAGCTGTTCGACATCAACATCATCACAATATCAACGTGATCGACAACATCAACATAACATTCTCAGCAGCATCCAGCATGTAATGTGCCAAAATCGGAACATATAGTTTTTTTTGTAGTCATATACTTTTAATTTTTTTTCTTTCTCGAAATATTCTTTTACACGTATGAAGTACCATATTTAAAACAGTATTCAATTGTATAAAATTTATTTGTATTGTTATTTTTATTTTTGGTGCTATCTATTCAAAATTTAAAAACACAAATTTTCAACAATGAAAGTAAACTTTATTATAAATGTAAAAACTACCGCTTTCAAACAAAACGCACCTTTTACATCCAACATATATACACTACTCTACAAGAATAGGTGTTCAACTACCATCCAAATACCACACTATTAATTGCTGGTGAAACGATGGCGCACCAAAGCCTCCTAACACTGGAGCAACCAAAGCCGCCAAACAATGGCGCACCAAAGTCTCCTAACACTGGAGCAACCAAAGCCGCCAAACAATGGCGCACCAAAGTCTCCTAACACTGGAGCAACCCAAGCCGCCAAACAATGGCGCAACCAAAGCCTCCTAACACTGGAGCAACCAAAGCCGTCAAACAATGGCGCACCAAAGTCTCCTAACACTGGAGAAACCAAAGCCGCCTATCACGGGCGCAACCAAAATCTCCTAACACTGGAGCAACCAATGGCGCAACCAAAGCCTCCTAACACTGGAGCAACCATAGCCGTCAAACAATGGCGCACCAAAGCCTCCTAACATTGGCGCATCCAAAGCCGCCAAACACTGGCGCAACCAAAGCCGCATAACAATCGCGCATCCAAAGCCACCTAGCACGGGCGCACAACAAAGCTGAACACACCGTAATTAAATGCCATCATACAACGGTAAACAACAGGCCAACGAGTCAGCATAGTCGCCATAATCTTTGTGTATATCGTGATCCGTGGATCACTGGGGAGGGAGTACTGTGGCGGCCCTATATTTTATAAAATAACTAATATATTTATTTATTGTAAGTTATTCGGGTTGTAACGGCCTTTTGCTAATGAATTTATTTTATAAATATTTTATTATTATATTAATCAGTACTGTTCTTGTGGTTGTCATAAAAACTAGTATGCAAAGTGTATATAAATAATCGGTAAAAAATAAAAGTTATATTGTGATGCAATGCTGCATATTCTTAGTGTTATGTGTTTTTATTAAAGGGATTAACCAAATCCCCTCTTTATTAGCTTTAAGGAAGAACCCTACACCCTGGGGTTTTTTACTCGCTAAACTCGCTTTTTTTGTACGAAATTCATTCGTTTTCATTTCCAAATATTACATTTAAAAAGTATTTAATAAAAAAATAGAATTAAGAATTATTTAGGGTTATTAACTTTACCGATAAATATTAATATATATATATATATATATATATATATATATATATACTTTACTTATGTATAGAAAATTATCATATTTCGGCTGAATAAATGTTCAAGTTATATTTATTGTAATACAATATCCCATATATTGTATTTTTACCATTATAGCATAATATTTCACAATTGTAAATATGATAATGTATATATACTATAGTATTAAAGTTTAACATATACAACAATATATTTGAATATATGTATGTTATTTATTAAAAATAAGAACATATTTAAGAACTGAATGATTTATTATTTTTGAATTGTAAATACAAATAATTTTAATATAATAATACAATAAAATGCCTGAAATATATTTTGAAATGACCTATTATTATTTATATTATTATTTGACGTATATATAATATATATAATACATAAAGATTTTTTGAAAAATTTCTAATACTTTTATAATTAAATATTAAAAGTTCTTTATTATTATCAACCACATATATAGTGTATTATAATACCAATTATAAATAATTATGTTTAATATTTCATGTAATATTCCATCACATTTGGCTTATAAAATCATCTTTAAGACAAAATCATATATATATATATATATATATTGTGTTGTATTTTTTAAATCATATAAAATAATCATTGGTAAATATTTTCAAATAAACCCTTCAGACATAGTAAGTTATTTATATTTATATGCCTAGTTTTCTATAAGAATAATATAAACATATTATCAAAATATGTAATCAGATATTTATTAAAACATCAGATATTTATTTTTTAAAATACCAAAACGTTTGAACATTTTATCGAATAAGAAGATTATGAATTACAACTTAGGTTATGAATAAAATTTTTATTATTATCCAATCAAATTGTAAATACATATATGTATATATAAAAAGCATAATAAAATATATCTGCGTATTTTATATGTTTACAAAAATATTTTATTAGATCAATTGAATATAAAAATTCGCTTTTCACAAACCAAAATTCATTTTCAATTGTATTAATTTTGGTAAATATTTATGAAATTTTTCTAAATGATTTTAACGTTGAATCCATTTTAACATAAAGTTTTTACGATATATGTATTGTATATATATAAATTTTTGCATATATATATTTTTTTTTATAATCTTTTAAAGTTGTTATATCAATATGTATAAAGTTAAACTGAATCAGATTACAAAAAAAATATAATGGTTATATTATTTACAAGAAAAATACTAATATATAATACAATTTAAATATAATGATTTCGAGGTTACAAAATAAGTGATACAAATACATATATAAAAAAGCAACATATAATAGATAAAAGTTTTATAATCGTTTTACAAGAAGGACAAAAGAGCTTTATCGAAAAACTTTGAACAGGAGTAATAAAAAATGTGTTTGTTTTTTATATACCATATATTATATTATATACATATATGTACTTGTGTTGGTCAAATAAATAGTACATCTCATCTATATATTCTCATGAAACAAACATAAAACATTTATAATGTCATATTGATTTCTGGTAGTTGCCAATACAACACTTTTAAATTTGATTCTTTTATTGGAACGAAACTACATAAATGTCAGAAAATTGATACATACAATAATGAAAAATTCAGATTTAAAAATGATGTGATTCTATAAGCAAATTATTTTATTTCTAACTACAGTGGTCAATTATATTTGATAAAAAGAAGTTATCTAATGTAAAATATTTTATATTATTGACCTACAACCGTATATACAAAAATGTCATATAAAATTTTGGTCAAATATGTGTGCGATAATAATAAAAAAAAAGTGCTGAATTGAACAAAATGTTCAGTTCTATATTCAGAAATTATATTTCAAATATTTTTTTATTGTACATAGTTCATATATACATAATTTTATATTTTTCGAATTTGATTTCTATTTATATACATTGCGGTTTACGTTTTATGCCTATCCCAATATAAATATAAATATTAATAACTAAAAATATATATGATGTATAATACATATGCGTCCATTAATTTTATTATACCATTAAATAAACAATATAAATGAATGGATTTGTTTTCAATGTAAATACAGGAACCAGGACGTTCGTCACCATCGGGAAAAATTCTCGTTAAAGAAGCACCAGAAATGTTAGCCATTGCTCAATGGACCGGCCAGATACCAAGTCGTCCGCCCCTACCACACGGTTGCCAAATATCACAATTGATAGCTTTGGGGTCAAGGCGAAAACGTTCAAAAGTATATTGGATGCTGGCCAAATCAGAACAGGAAGTCAGGTAAGAACAGAATAATTTATTTTTGTTTTACCATTCATATGTATATATACATACTCATAAAGAAATCAAGTTGCTATTATGCTATTTGTATATATGATGCAAAAAATGTGTTAAAAATATTATTTTATTTATCATAACTACATATATAACTAACAATTAAATAATGATAGCATTATATACGTAATTTATTTTAAATTTTATCTAATTATAGAAAAAGGTTAACAAATTATATATATACAATTCATGATATTCTCATTACAAATTAAGTCTATTGTATAGACATATATAGCATATGAATAAAACATTTATTGTATAATTTCTGTATAAATGTTACATTAACACTTCATCAGTCACATTGTGGAGTGTTATCAAAACAGATTCTGTTGTTTAACATAAAATACTATAGTTATACTGACATGATTTTGTTAAAAAAACATTCTTGAGGGATAATTAAAACCTAAACTTATGATTCAATAAGTATATATTGCTGAAATTACGATATATCAAAATCTTTATCAATATATACTATACAGTTCCGCAAATAATAAACGTTGTATTGCAAAACTAAATTCAGATATACTATAAAGGGTTAATTTATAAGTTATATAACAATATACGTGTATAATATCATATGTATACGTATATTATGCGGTGCTGTATACGATAACATTTTTACACACTTGAAATTTAATTAGCTTCTAAATTTATAATCTAAATATGTTTTATGTGCTTAATTAAACTGATTAATATCCGTCATACTTGTGGTGTATATTCAACTGTATATAGTTAATATAATATATATATATATATATATATATATATATATATATAAAGAAATATGTTATTTACATGTATATTGTTTTATTCTATACATAGTTATTATATGGTATATAAAGGCATGTATTCCATCCATATTCCATATATATATATATATATATAATATTATATTATATATATATAATAGACAGAATAAAGGACTAAACATTTTATATACATCATATTTCAATTGTGTATATATATCATATATAAACTCACAATTTGTTATAATAGCTGAAATTACATTTATCATATACATAGTATATTTTTAGATTATCATATTATATAAATGTTTTCAATAAATATTTCTTGTATATGAAACATTGAAAGTTTTTCTTTTCTTTTGAATTTCATATTTTCTAATCGTAATCGTACAATATATACAATGTATATATTCTATAAATAAGCATATATAAAGATCTTTATATATGCGTTTACAATGTATATACTTCAAGTATATATATTGAAGCTGTACAGTGGAAATCTAGAATACTCATATATACGAATATACTCAATTTAACAATAATATATGTTATTATATTTCACATACATATCTATAGGTAATGAATTTATGGGTTAAACATTTACATATATATATATACACATGATATGATAAATGATAAATTATCATTGTCACATAAATCTATATAAAAATATGATATATGTGCGTATAAATAATATACGACTTACAAATGTATAAAAATCTTTTATTTTAACGTACACTCATTTTCAATATTGTCAATACAGAATTTCACTAATAGAAACAAAAAAAAAAAGTTTCGCCATTTTATATATATATACAATACATCTCTATGTAGTACATATATTATATTGATATTGATTATATCTAATAAATATGTATTTAAAGATTTATCTATATGATAAAAGAAATATATATTATATATAGGAAAAATACTTTTAAATATACATAAAATTGAGCATACAAATAAAATGATATCCCTTTATAGGCAATCCTTCGATCTAATATAATAACAATACACAATTCACATTGACAAATTATTTATATTTATATGATGAAATCTGTTATAAACAAAATGCACAACCGATAACATTATTTCAATAAAACAATTTACTTTATAAAATAATTTCAATATATATACCTTTCATATAGCAGGATAAAGTTCTGTTAAAAAGAGTCTGCAGAATTATAGTCCTTTGAATGACTTATTAATAAGATCAAACAATTTGAAAATATATTTACTTGTCCATATAATTCATTTAGATGAAAATATTACTCTCGCTTATTTAAGTCAATGAAATAAATAACGTTTCAAGGGTATCCTTAAAATATAAATTGTATTTTATAAATTTTGCACAACCTATAATAATATGTACTTGTACAGTAACCATCGAAGAACAAGCAGACATAACAAATATTGATAGGATCTAGCTTTGCAGATTCTATTAACAATATTAATTTACAAATTCTAGGTATTTTATTTCAAAATATCGAACTCAATGATAATTCCGGAAACTCAGATCGATAAGAATAATAAATTTTTTAATAAACGAGTGAAAGAATATATATAAGAATTCTTAAATAAGGAAAACCAATAAAATTTCTTGATTATTAAAATGATCGGAATGTATATATGTTATTTATATATAGTATATATATATAAAGATTTTGAAATAATCCTTTACTTTTAATATAAAAGTTTTCGTATATGAATACGGCAGATAATGTAATTCATTTACATAAATATAAATGTATATACAATCTATTTTCTAAATATATAAAGACATACAAAAAATCGAATGTAGCGATGTATATTTATATTCATTCATTATGTACTTTTGGAATTACATTTTATTATTTTTTTTTATATTTATTATTAGAGTTGATTAAGTTTATGCTACTAATCTCTTTTAACATTTAGAAAAAAATATGTTAAAATACAATGGAAAATAAAATCCGCTTTTCTAAATATATTTTCTCTATCAATTTTTGTTACATCTATATTTATATATATATAAACATAATTTTCACTGAGAATGGATTTTATTCTTTAAATGCACACAATACTTTAATACAGGGCATTTAGTAATTCTGGTAATAATCTAATCTATGTAGAAGAATAATATCTATATGTGATTATGTGTATATGTATACGAATATATAACATATATAATCTTTCTTTATATATATTAACTACTTATTAAATGTACATTGTACAAGCATTGCATCCATTTATATAAATATATATGTAGTAAATATATAATTTATATATAGAGATATACATACGAAAAATGTATATTTATATATATCTAAAAATCTCACCAATTTTTGGATTGAGGATAATTTTGTGTGTTAGATTAGATAGTTCAATCGACTGAATAACTTATATCGAAATTACATATATAATATATATATACTCGTATAGATGGATGTTTATTTGTGTATAAATAATATACGAAAAGCACTTTGCACGAAAAAAATACTGACTGAGATTATGAGTATTACGAAAAAATAGCAAACGAACACACTTTTTCAATTATTGAATTGGGTTGATAAAGCATATATTAGATATGTAATACATATACATGATATATATATGGTAAATTACACTGTATCCTTTTCATATTACATTTCATTTTAGACATAGAAATATAAGATTGTATATGAAATGTATAATAATAAAAAAAAATATGTAGTAAATCATAAAAATTTATTTACATTCATTTAAAATTATATATATATATAATAAATTATGCATACATAGAATAAACAAAAACAATGTTAAAAAAATATAAACTATAAAGTTAAAGAATATTTTCAAAATGTATTTGTGGTAATCCTGAAATTATACCATCAATTCACAGTTATATATGTATCTATACGATAAAATGGGGATTTTGTAACGTATATCGATGCCTATTTTATTCCCAAAAAGAGATCATTGAATTTGATAAACGTTGAATGATTATATGCTTTACTTTAATGTCTACCGATGAAATGTTATGCAATGGAATAGAACATTCAGAAACTATACCGCGTGAATTACAATAAGAAAGAATTAAAATTTTGATATACATATTATGTGTATTAACAAAAAATGAACAGTTTTGAATAAAACCAATTTTATAGGGGTTTTATTAAATTTTCAAAATAATTTTAAAGAAAATACAATAACTGATGATATTTTATCCAAATATATATACATAAATACAAATTCCATATACAATACAATCTATTTAAAAAAAATCTAATGGTCACGTTTTAATTATGTATGGTATAAGAAAAAAAAAATGAAAATGAAAAGAAAAAGTTTTCAATCAGTAAAGTTTTTGTTTTTTATAGACAGGTTCAAATGAAAAAATAAATAAACATTTGATTGATTAAAAAAAATGGTATTAAAATAAAACAACATTTTATGGTATATCTATCTATATAGACTGTCAATTATAAGTTATTGGTTATTTACCTATATATTTATGTATATATAGAAAAAATAGAATATATACCCATACCTAATATAGGCGTTTATACTTCGCAGTTTATACAAATTTTAATGTATATAAATGAGCAAAATAAAACAGGATCATATTATACATATTTTTCAATATAACCACATCTCCCTTATTTCTATCATATACCATATATATTATGTTATATATAAAGATGTTTGTATTTCCTTGAATATTTCAATTTTGTAATTATATACTTTTTCCATTTGGAACTCAAAGAAATGTTTTTAAATTATTTATTTATTACATAAGTATATAGTTAAATCAAAAAATAAAACAATTTTTAAACATCAAATGTATTAATATTTTTTAATTATAATTTAAATATTCATTTAAGGAAATTATATTTTTAAATGTAAAGAAAGTATGTATAAAAAAATAACAATTCTTAAAGGTAAATACATAAATATTATATGAAGGATTGTGAATTCCAACTTGATCTTTTATTTTTAGTGATATTTAATATATTGTAATATTTTAATTTTATTTAATATATCATTTGTTTTATAGGGAAAACATTTATAAAAATTGTGATTGCCAAAACTTATATAAAAGGATATTTATTTTAATGCAAAGTGCAATATGGACGAGGCATAAAAATATTAGGGATCATGTGTATAAGGTTTACAGTTATTCGATATCATGGAATCTGATCATAGAACGTATATTCAAAATCATTTCTATCGATGTATTCAAAACTAAATATTTAGCACAAGAATTAATCCGACGAACATAAGTTCATTACTTTCATAATATTTCATTTATATACAGATTTTATATATACGTGGAACGTGGCAACAAAATCAATAAACCTTTTCTTTACCAACAAAAAAAGGGTTAATATATATACATATATTATTGATTGTATATAATGTAATTTTTATCCCCTATTTTATAGGGACAAAGTTTCTAAATAGGAAATTATAACAAACAAACAAATTATAAATAAATATGATTGAAACTTCAAAAAAGAATCATCAAAATCTATACTTTTGAATTAATGCACAAAATATGTATATGTATTGACAACAAATTTTATATTATTTCAATATTATATCTTTAGCTTATTTTATTCGTATTGGAATACAATTTTGCGTATATATATATAAGTATTAATTATATTCCCGGTATATAAATGTAAATATTCCTATATATTTATATATTTTCCTGCATATATATTGATAATTTATTCAATTTCCGTTTTCGTGAATAATATAATATTATCTAATATAATATCTATAAATATACAAGAAGAAGGCACATTGTTACAATAAATATGACGTCAATAAATTCTATATATCCACAACATTACATACATATATTTATATATGGTGATATGAAAAAAAAATAAGAAAAACTGAACCACAAAATTATATATTAAAATCGCAGACATTCGTCGTTGAATACAATAGCAATAAAATACATTTATTTAGAGACAATAAAACATGTATATTTCAATAATAATACAAGAAATATGTAAAATAATAATTTATGTAAACATCTGAAAAGTATTACACAGTATGAAATTTACGTAAATTTATAAATGACTACAAATGCGGATACTATATCCCCCAGCTAGCCTACGATGGAATAATATAGAAATAGTTACTTGCAAAATGCTATTTAAACACCGTTCAAAATATTGTGCAGAAATGAAAATTGTTCATTAAAATTTTTATGTAATTCATGAAATTATTTCTTTTAATGAACATTCTATTCAAATACATTATATTGTTCAAGATGATCTTTTGAAATGACATTAATTTTTTAACAGTCAATACTTTTTTTATACTCTATCTGCATTGCTAAAATTATATATTGTCACAGACTGTTATACACGTAAATATATCCAGATATCCACACATTTCTATATTTCTCATATTATAACAAAAAATAATATTATTTTTGTTTTACAATAATACAATTCTAAACAAAAATAGAAATTATTCTCAATGCTACATAATTTATTCATCGCATAGTATAGAGAAATGATATTATTACCCTATTACTTTTTTATCTATATATATTATACAAATAAAAATCTATCATTGTTATTATATATACAGTAATAAAATTTATCATCAATATTTTAATGTCCTTCCTTTATATATATTAAAGATATACGTATAAATTCGCATATGTGAAACCTTTATAGAAATAACAAATTCAATTGTATTCTGAAATAATTGTCTTAAAAGATTTATTCATATATTTATCTTTATACGTACATAATATGCATATACAATTAGCGAGTTAATTTTTTTATATTTATAATATAAATGTATATGTTATAAATCTAATATATATAGGCATATCAATATCAAAATAAATATGATAAAAATAATTTATTTTTGAAAATTCGATTAATTTTTTTTTGTTACACGAAACAATAGAACTGAAAAATTAAAAGATGAACACAGAACTTTTATGATATGATATATCAAATTACAAAATTAAACATTTTAAATTTAATTGTAATGTTATATATATATTACAATACATATATACATCAACCATACCAACTAAAAGTTATTCTCGGATATGTTTATGTATAAATAATTATATATGTAAATAAATAAACATTACTTTATGTTGTAAATAGTAAATATAAATCAAAAACTTTTTAAATGTTTGTAAATATTTGGTATTTTTGTTTTGACATTCTTTTATGTTATCATGTATATATAGTACCAATAGTATATAATATACATAAAAATATAAACAATTCAAATCGTTAAATTATTTAATTCAGATATAAATCTCATATATAGGGGGATAAAAACAACCAAACACATCATAGATTAAATCATATTAAATTCGCATATATAGAATTAATTATCATATTCATATACATATACCTATATATATGATATACATAGAAATCTATGTATATAAAAATAGAATTAATTTTAATACTTATTTTATGTTACGTGTGTATATTCCCATTATTTGACGTCAACCATATATACTTTACATATAAATTAGATTTACATATCTGTTCGTTTATGAATATACAAAAATATATAAATATACATTTATGTTATAAAATATATGTATCAGAATGCATATATAAGGAGAATATTTTGTTAAAGCCTAATTTAAAAATTCATTAATAAATTAACTACAGCTGTAGAATAATTTTTAATTTATTCATATATTCAAAAATGTATATTGAAATTTCACTTTTATATTATTATATTTAAACTATACGTCCCATATTTTTGGTATTTTAATATAAAATTATTTTTAAAAGGATATATATATATATAAATATAATACTATATTAAAGATATATATACCATATATTTATATATAAACGTTATGCTATATAAAAATTAGTTTATGAAATAATGTTTGTTTTATATAAAATATATATACATATATACAAAATGTATCTATCTATCTATCTAAATATGATACATTGTTATATGGCAAAGTGAAAATTTTCAATCGTTTATATTTATATAGAAAATAATTGAATGTACAAGGATGAAGTGTATTTATATATACATATGGGAATTGGGAAAATAAAATATAATATTAATAATTGAATTGGATAATAATTTGAAAAGGTATACATGAAAGTGTTAAAAATATAATAAATATTTAAAGTATCTATAAATATGAAATTTGCTCTAATTAAATGTGTTAAATTATATTTGATGAATAAATTCATATATCAGTTATAATATTTTTTGACAGCTATTTTTCGTATATTAATATCAATATATTTTGAATATTAACAATTTTTATGAATTACGCAGTTAAGTTAAGAATATTCAATTCCTGCCGAAATTACATCTATATAAAGACTATATATGTATGTATATATATTCAGTTAAAGTAAACCTTTACACACAAATATATGATAATTAACTTCACAAATACAAAATATAAATTTATAAATAATGAGAAGAAAATTAAAATCACTAAATACATTATTTTCTTATTTTTTTTGATAATTTTATTTTATGTGCTGAAACATATTGAGAATTCCATCGTTTTTGATTAATTATACAAACTATATATGTATACCAAAGTGCACCGGTTAGTTTGCAAAAACTTATACAACCATAATTATATTATCTATATCTTTTGGAAAATGGCTTCAAAATTCGATGTATTAAATGCTAAACAAATTATATGTTTTAGTTTAAGATCCGTTCTAACCTATCAAAGGATTTTCATAGAGGGAATATATATTATCTTTAACATAAAAAAAAAATCAGACAGTTTTATTCACTACATGGTGCACCTCGTATATATGTAATCGAATCGATAAATTTAAATCAATATTATATATAGTCTATACTAAATAAACACATATTTAATTCATATATTGTATAAATGAATGAACACAATATATACAATATACATATATATATGAAAGGTGACATATATTTATTATATTGGTAACCGCATTACTATATATATATATACTATATATATATATACAGAATAGTAAAAAATAAATAAAGTAATTTAAAAGTAATTAATTTTCGAGAAAAAATTATTTGAAAACTTCGCGTGCATAGAAATGTATATATGTATATTGTATATATATATATATATATATATTATATACTAATAGCAAATAAAAAAAAATCGAATTTAAAAATAATTGAAATTCTTAAATAAAACCTTTCCATTTAAATGTATATACGCTGTGAAATGGAATATTTATAAATATAGATGCAGGCAGAAATCGAATCAGATAGTGGTTTAATTGAAAATACTCGAAAAGTACGAATAAATAAAACCAAACACGGAATTCTTTATCAATCGTTAGTATTTTTAATCACTCATTTAAAATATATAGTTATACATACAACCCACTAGAAAATCAATCAATTTTCAAATACATATAGGATATATTTGATATTTGGTTGGATTGAACCATATATATATACATATATACCCTTATATATAGATTTTGTCATTTAATATATACCATCTTCAAATCATTTGCATAGTATATATATAAATATCGTCTATATACACACAATAAATAAAATTTTATAATATATGCACATCATTTAAATGAAATGCGAATTTATATACGATGATAAACAAATAAAGTTTAAATATGTGTACTTCTTATATTTGCAACTCTCTATGAATCCTCATATTTACATATATAAATAAATACATACAGATTTATATGGTTTTTCGTTTGTATTTGCCTGGAAAGCTATATGAGGGTTTATTATTATTATTATCATCATTTTGGGTTTACCACAATATATACATTAAACATACTTCGTATAACATAACATTATTTTATCGGTTTGTATGTCGTGTCTATTTTATTTTTTGTATTTGGCATGCCACGGAAATATTTATCAAAATGAATTTGGAATGCGGTATAGTTTTTAGGCGCACAACTTTATAAATGTATAATGTATGTATTCTAAATATTTCATTTAATATTTATATCAGCTTATACAAAATTTTTAACGGTCGCAAAAAATATATACATCATATACTAAGAAGAAAATGGGAATCTGTTTTATAGTATATCATTAAGTAATTGAAAAGTTAATAAATGAATTTTTAAACCTTGAAATAATCTTGCAAAAAAAAACAATCAACGAATAAAAAAAAATAACTTAAACTTTATTATTTTTATTTAAAAAAAACAATGTATTTTGTTTTTTAAAATACCATTTATATAATATTAAAGTAAATGGTTTACAATCGAAATTTTTTATTATATTTATAATGTATATATATATTTTAATATGTATAAATGACACGACTTGGTGGTGCCGTTGATAAAGCATCCAACCCAATTGCGGGTGGTCACGAGTTCAAATCCTAGCCGGAAAATTTTTTCTGTGCTTTTTATGATTTGAATTCATGAACTAAGTCACCATTTATTCATTGGGATCAAATTAATGAATATCTTTGGTATATTGTGTCGGACGCAGCCAAAGATTTACAAAGTCTACTACACACACATACTCGCAATTATATATGAAAGTATATAACAAATACTCATCATCATTATTAAAATTACATTAATAATTATAATATTAATGATTTCTAATTCCGGTAAAAGCCAAAGGCCCTAGCAGCCATAGTGCTTATTAAAAACTAATGTTGGCATTTTACATACATCATTAGTTGTTAAATAATAATAATAATAATAATATGTATAAATGTATTATTATGAAAATTTATCTTATAATATGTCTATTATACAGATATATTTATTCATTCTTATTTCTTATACATATCGAACAGTATATATTTATAACATTTTAAGATAATGTAATGGGGTAATAGCATAGGAAATTGAATGGATTTGTTTAAATTCATCCGTTTTCGTTTTCATTTTAATGTAATTTATTTTAGTTTGAATTGAATTTTTCTCAAATGCGTTGTCCAAAGAGCTAAATAATTTTATATTTATGTATACGCGTTTGGATCTATGATGTGGAGGTGATGGTATGCGCTTGGAAAAAATCCATATAAACATATAAATGAATAAGGCAAAAAACTGTTTAGAATTATATGCGGGTATATATATATACTGTGTGCATTTTCGTAAAACGAAAGAATTTAGTCATCAATTGAAATATGATTAAATATGTATATGTATATATAAAAATACATTTGTTTTGTACAGGGTTGAATTCATGAGATAATATCGTATGCTATTTATTGTTTATTATATAATGCAATTCGAGGAGATCACGTATTTAAGAGTTAGCATATAATTTTTGGAATTATCATTGTTTTAAAATCGCTCATAACCGAAATCTCGTTTAGATACAAAATACTATAAAAATTCATAAAATATTGGTGATAATTGAAATGTATATATATAACCTTTAGATTTAACTTTTTGAATGTTTTATTGTATTATTGATTCCATTTCATATTTTGCAAAATATTATAATTGTTATTTAAATACATTCTTTCAATATTTATGTATAATTTATTTATAAGATAGAATTTAGGTCAATAAATATTCTGTTTTTTTTTGTTATTTAATGCAGCGAATGGATGGCGGCGATTGCCAAAACTGTAAGTAGATATAATACATTTATCATGATTAAATATTCATTTATTGCCGTATGTCAACTCATAGTAATCAATTATCTAAAACTCTGTTCTACTCTACGAGTTTCACTTAAATTAAACATGATCATAAACTTCAACATTTTCTGAAATTCATTATTTTTTATTAAATTATATTTTTATTATTTTTTTTATTTCTTCATCAAATTGCAGTTACCACCAGCACCACAAATTGAACTTGTAATCGATAAACCACATTTAAACAATGGGGTTGTTAGAAGGCCAGTGGTACGAATTAGACGTAAGTATAAAATGATTTGTTTGTTATTTCTTTTTTTTTTTGACAAAACGATAAAATTTTTATTAAATAAAAAGATAAAGCAATAAAATATATTGAACATAATTTTTTTTTATTTAAGTTTTATCGTCATATATGTTGTATATTACCAGAATTGATTTGTTCAATAATTTTGTATTTTGTTATGATATCTCGTGTTATAATAAAGTTATATATAACTGTTTTTTGTATGATTTTCCTATATATATATGTCATAGATCTATATATTTCAACGATTCAACACTAAAATAATTTAAGTTGTATAGAAAAACAAAAACTTTTGATTTAAGTTAAGATAAATAAAAAAAAACAAAGTACAATATGAATAAAAAATGAATGTTCGTTTTATATACCCCAAGAGCAATTGTATATTTAATAAATGTGTTTTCTTTTGCGTCAGCCAATAATTGGTTTTCTGACAACATTCCTATGTTGTTTGTTACATAATTAATGGTGTTTTTACGGTGACAGTAATTAGTCATAACGAATAAACGGAAAATACGTAACTCTGCATGAAATTCAGAAAATAACCAAGATTAATATAGATTAATATAGTAAAATGTTCTTCTTCTTTTGTTTATGTCATACTTTTTTTTTATTATTTGTCGTTACCGAATGGATACATAAATATTAAAATCTAGTTTCAAACGTTATTAATAATAAACATTACATCCATTAAAGATATAATATATATATTATATCATTAAGGATTATTGAGCGTTCTACTTGTATTGCTATTTAAATTAATATCGGATATCGGTCATGATACATTTTTTTAAATGATTACGCTTAGAATTATATATATATATATATATAGATATATAATATCATAATCAGTGTATCGATTAGATATATCTATGTATAAGTAATTTTTTTACATAACATTTCTAAGCATACCGTTTTTCTAACTTCTTAATATTCTTGATATTACTTTTGAACTTTAACAAATATGATATGATTTAATTTAGTGATATTGAATAATAAATCTATATACGAATGAATACCCATAATAATATTGATGTATTATGTAATTCATCAATGGTTATATATTGAATTATTTATGGGAAAAGAAAACTTTCACATAAAGTTTATATCTAAGATAAATATGGGCAACTATATATTGAGAATAAATATATTAACATAATAATATAGTACATTATACGATTTATAACATGTGAAAATGTAGCTAATTTTATGTAATAAATTAAATGCTATATATATACAATAATAATTTTCAAATAATTGGAAATGGTATAATTAAGAGCAAAAAAATAATCCATACATATATAAGGTACTCGTATATATATATAGTAGATACGTTAAAATGATCTCATCAAATATATATAAATATATGTAAAAAAGTGTTAATAAAAATATAAATAAAAAATTTATCGTTTCATAAAAAATAAGAAAAGTTTAGTTCGTATTCACTGAAACAGAAAATTACTTTGGTTTTCCTTTATATACCTTAATTTTCTTGTAATGGAATATATTATTTACATTCATATATATTTACGTATAATATTTTGTCTATCTATCTATACATATCTCAAAATTCTTTGCTCCTAAAAAAGAAAAGAAATTATCAACTTCAACAATATATGACTATACAAAATATTGCATAAATTTATAAGAAAAAGTTTTATACAACTAAGGATAATATGGAAAATTTTTACTTTAAATGAAAAAAAAAAATGCTTATGGATAAAAAAAAGTATCTATTCGCAATAACAAAACAATATATATACCATATAGTTATGAATGGAAAAATATCTTCCCTTAAAATTAAAAGAAATATTTTGGTGATCTCATATTATACATTTTCACGCAATTCTTTTTCTTTTTAATATTATATAATATAATTATTTATCCAACCCTCTTTCTTTTTTGTATATTAAATTTTTTTATTAATATTATTATTATTGTATATTTTTTACTATTTTAATTGTTTATGTGGTTATTAAAATGATGCCTTTAGGAAATTGTCGGCGTTAGAATTATATTTAACTTTTTTTATTGTAAGATATATATGATATACAGTTTCTTAGATAATTTTAAATGTAAAAATTAAAAATTTGAATGGAAAAAATTGTGTGTTAGCCATTTTTCAACTTGTATTTATCCCGATTAGATTGATTAATGAGGGGTGTTCATGTATTTTATTGCGATAAATTTGGTTAAAATGTTTAATTCATTGATTTTCCAGAAATGATGTCAGTTTTACAAATATTAAAATGAGTTACGGGAAAATTTGATTGTACAATTCTCAATTCTGTATAATATAAAATTTCAAAATGATTACAAGTAATCATGTTAAAAATCTGTGCTTTAATAACTGTGACAATCTAATATTATGTAGTCATGAATGCTATACATTCCCAGATAAACAATATGCACATAATTGAAATTTAGTTTAAATCGTATATATACATATCCTATATGCATATATAGTTTAAACTATATAGCGTGAACTATTAATCTATATTATATGCATGTATGAATTCTAATTCAATATATACAAAAATGAAAAAAAATAAGATACCGAAAGCATTGAATTTACGAAGAATTGTGAAACAAATGTTAAAATGTAACATTATAGATTGTATAATTTCATTTATTCTGAAGAGTATATAAAATGTCACAATATGTCACAATATATAATATTTAAAATGTTTTATGTATATACATCCACCTATATATTTATATCTAACATACATTTATATTCATTAACATAATGTATAAGGGAATACACCTTGTAAATATGAAAATATAAAATATATATATATATTTATATATTGAATATTTATATTTATAATATTTTCCATATATATATTTTAATATAGTATCTTCTGTCTGCGTTCGAATAACTATATATACGGAATGGTTTATATATACATAAATATATAATATAAATTCATTGTGATGTGTATAATAAATTTTAACGAAAAAGCTAAAAATTTAAGCAAAAAAAGACATTTAAGCTACTTAAATTGTTAACATTATAAAATATATATATATGTAATTTAACTTAAGAATTTTGTTTTTATATATATGTACGTACAATACATTAATTTTCAACATTGCACATGTACCATAATATTAAAAAAGTTTTAAAATTGGTCTTTATTTTAATTTTTTTTTATTTTTTAATATAAATGCGATCATCTTAACTTATATATGTACTCTTAAAGTATTCAATTTATATACATCATATAGTTATATCTTCTAGAATGAAAATTTTTAAATTATGACATATATACGCATATTCAAATAAAATATTATAGCTTGCGAATATCGCATACCATAAATTATAATCAATTTTTTATAAAAATGACATTTTTTGATATAGGCTCCATTAAAATTATACTGAAATATAAAATCACTATTACGATATGTTAAAATTATAAAATGCTGTATTGTATACATTGTTTTGTATAAATAAAACATTCGTATTGTATATATCTATATATATCTATATAAAACAAATTGTAGAATAAAACTTATACTATATGTATATCGATCTTAATTAAAATTACATATTGAAAATTTATATATTGATTGTATATATCAATCAATCAAAATATACCTGTCAATGAATATACTACAGTAATAAGTGCATTTTGTGTGGAAAATGTAAAAAAAAATTCAAATGAATGTATATACGAATACTAAAGCATATATCGGTTATATTATGATTGAATGTTATATACTGATTTTAAATTGAAAATTTTGAAATGCATGAGAAAATATATTAAGCAACACATCTTTTAACCTTATTTAACAAAATATTTGATGTCATACTTCATACATGACTATACAGAAAATCCATATATATATATATGGATTTTCAATTTCTGCATAAAATATAAATGTACGAAAACGCAAATTTTTTGCTGTAATATATCATTTAATTTAAACATTTTTTTGGTTCTTGCAGCACCGACAGGCTCAGAAATAATTGCAAGAAAAAATCAAAATGCGATGATATCGAATTCAAAAGTAAAAAGTGATGCGGCTATTGCAATTCTACAAAAAAGTTCTACATCCGATTCACATTCAAGAGCTACATTGGCATGTTGTTTACCATGGGGTCATGGATGGGGTTGGGTTACATTACCGAATGGCGTTTGGAGTGGTGGTAAGTACTAATTTACAGTAAATGTTGCAATAAATGTTGATTATTTTTTACATTTTTATTAATAACAAATAATATACGTGATCAATTGAATAAAAATAATATCTAATATCTATAATATATATTATATTCGAAAAAGAACTTTCTTTTGTAATCTATTCGATATTATTTATTTGTTTTTCTCATCAAATACAAATTCACATATGGAAATGAATAATAAATTTTGATAGGAAGATGCTGCCTTCATTATACAAAAATAAATTTAACCTATATAAATACCTAAATCTTATATATTATGATTTATTCATTTAGGTTCGGTTGCGGGTTTCGACGTACAAAATTTGCCTTAATATATATATACAGTTCATAATAAAAATGCACACATATAAAAAAAAAGATAAAATCAAAAAAATCAATATAGAAAATGAAACAATTCTTTTATATATATTCCCAAAACAAACATTTATATTGAATATTTAAAATTTATATTATTTTTTTTTGGTTTGCCTTGATATGGAAATTATTCTTTATTCAACTTCGTTTTTTTTTTTTTTGACATTCAAATGAATTTGGAGTATGTATAGATATGTTAAATGAGCATAAAAAATTTGTATATATATATCATATATAATACATTATATAAACGTAAAGCAACATAGGTGTATGTGATATATTAAATTTTAAAATTGCATATGGTGTATAGTAATATTGTAATACAACACGTAGTATACACCATATACATATATGTTATTAGTGCGAGCTACAATATTATTATTTATTCAATGTTTTGTGTAAAATACGTATAATCAAATCAAAAAAATGTGTTGGGATAACGGAAGACAAACAAATAAAGGTATTATATATGTACATATCATAGAATCATTTCGTGTTGCTGCCTTGCGAGAAATGTCTTTTCGTTATACAAAATTCATTTGAATTTTCCATATATATATATATAATACATATATATATATATAATACAAAAACACATTTCTTCTATTTCTATTCTTTATTCACTCAAGATAACATCCAATTAATAAAATTCTGCACTTATTTATCATAATAATTTAGTAGAATGGTCAAATTTTGAGTAATATAAAAATTTGTTTTGTTTTATTGACAATCGCATTTATTATCTTTTATAGGTTATAAGAATAATATATATGACATATGCATCTATATATAATTTTTGAAGTGTGGGCGAACACTTATTAATATGCATATATCTTATTACATATATATGATTATGCATAGATAAATATAATGGTATGCTTACCTATATAATAAATATAGACAACTTTGTTAGCGCTTATAAAAGAAAAAGAAATACACTGTATCTTGATGTTCAAGTTTTCTTTCTGATTATGACATTATGATGTGAATAATAATTTTCATATAAAAACATTTTATAATAAAGCAGTAAATAAAAAATCTACATATAGTCCCTATTTTGACATATATTTTGTTACAATAATTTAGGTAGAGATATTTAAGATGCATATATACACACTTTTCTCATGTTATTGATGTGCCAAAACACCAATAAAAAATCTATATAAAATATAGTGTAGATATAAAACGTTGGTATAGCTGAATTGGTTTATATTGAAATGAGAGCTTTTGATTAATGACATGTATAAAAGTTGAATTTCGTATACGATATCGGACTGTACTATATTACACGTATGCTGTCAAAGTTTAATACACACTATACCAATATATATAGCATATATGTATATTGCATATAAATGAATAAATGGGTATATGAATATAATATATGTGTTAGGATTATAATCGGAAATTATTGTCGGGAATATAAGTATATATATCTATACAAGCTTTTATATATTTGTTCGACATATAGTATTACATACAATTATACATATTTTAATACAAATCATTTTGACATGTCCAGAACATATATGTTGATAAAATTCAAAAACAGATATATACACTTTTATATATATTTGTTTTTATTTTATTTTGCGTTTAAATAATAAAAGTAAATGTGTTTATACAGGAGATTTGGGTACGGACGGTGTTTTAACCAAATGTATACTATAAGAATGCTTGATAAAGTTACCAATATACATTTACAAATTTCACAACGATTTTACCAATTAAATAATTTAAAAAAATGTTTTATAAGAAATGTATATACAGTTTAATAATGGGGGGTAGTTTATATATAAAAAAATTAAAAAACATGAATACTTTTATAAGGACTAATATAACCAATACGAATTGTTTTAAATTTGCTCATTAGTATAGCAAGCTTAAAAAATATACTATTATACATACGAAACGAACAACGTACGACGTTCCATTCTTAAAATACCCTATGAAATTATATGTGAATTTTATAAAAATTTGCGTTAATATATTAAAAATGTTATATAATATATAGTTACGTTTTTTTCATCGTAATATCTATAGGGAAATGTGAAATATGGGAAAAAGTTTGTATACTTTATACTTTTATTCCCATGATGTATTTATTTGATTAATTACATTATAATTAATAGCCACAAAAAAAAGTGTGCATATATTTATATGTACTAAATGAAATTATGCTGTAATAAGTATTCATGTTTTAACACGCAATAATGTAATTTACATACGGATTCATTTTATTTTTCAATTAATTCCAATAAAATTGTTTGTTTATTTATTATATATAAATATTTTTAATTTAATTTAATAAAAATGATTATATACATTCAAAAATAATAATAATATTAAAAGTTCAAGATAAAAAATAAGTAATATTAAATTTTCAGGTTTAACTTGGTCACAATGTGAAGATACATTTACTTTACATGCATTACCAACTGTCCATTGTACAAATGTAATCGAACCACCAAATTTCGGCGGGATTTATCATACAGACGTGGCCGGTTTTGACTTTCACACAACGGCCGGTATTGAAGATATTGGAGGTGAAGATTTTGATTATGCCATGGATTTCGGCGATTTTATATTTTAAATGCAAAATATACAAAAAGTCGTATGTCACATAAATGAATAGTTCATATATATATTTAAAATAAAAAATAAATCGCACAACATTTTTAATTATTAAAATAACAAATAAATATTTATATAAATAAAAAATTTATTAGTGAAATATTAATGAAATATGTTAAAAAACCAAATGTGTGTATGCATAGATGAAATGTATTTTAAAAAATATTTATTTGAATTTTAATACAAATACAAAAATGTTGGCAAAATATATTTTATTATAATGAGCTTAATTATAATTAATTATATATATAAAATATAACCATACATAATTAATATTTATTTTATTTTTGAATAACAACCAAACAAAAAAAAAGAATAAACAAAAATAAATTAAATAGGAAATTCATAATGAGGTTTATTAAAAAAAATTCATCACTCTAAATATATGATTATATATATTTTTTTGTATCATATTGCCGCCGCATACATATATAAACAATAAACATTTAATATATGTATGCGACTGGATAAAAGAAAATTTAATTTTCATGACAAAATAAAAGCGAAAATAATAAGGAAATATTTTTCCATATTATTTTAATATAAAATGGAAATTTTTTAGAATGTTATATAAAAATTATTGAAATATTCTATAATTATTCTATAAATATAAATATGTTTTGCACAAGATTTTCATAAAGAAAAAGGAATCAGAAAAATTAACGTTTTATTTTTGCTTTTACTATTATATGATATATATAAAAAGCCAAAGGAGGAAATTTAATTTTAACTTTTTGTTATAATTTATTTAAAGAATTTTAATTTTTTTTTAATTTAATAATATAATTTTATATAAATATTTAGAGTTAATTATTTATGGAATTGTTCGATATAACATTTTTACAAGTATTAACTATATATCTATATAGAAAAAAAATATTTATTTATGAAATTTTATTTTATTATGTAAAAGTACAAAGCGAAAACTGGATAGCGTAAACTTATAGAAGAATATCAAAGGGATTCCTAAATTTAATTTAAATAATTTCCTTCCTATATCCTTGTGTGCGTTTTTGTCAAAATTCCATATAAGATTAATATTAAAATATAGTTTACAATTTAATAAAATTTTATTGATCTTCATATGGGTTATCGAACAGTATACATAACATGTGCCAAATTTATGAAAAAGTATTCTATTAAATTATTTAGAAAACATTCGATATATCAACCATATATATATATATATATTTACTGACACAACTGACATATGAACATTGACATTTATGCGCGATTTAATTCAGTGAAGCAGTCAGCATACTGAAGATCTTCAATTCGGATTTACACTAAAATGGAAATTATTTATTTATTATATTAACTGTGTCATATATACTATGTACTTTATGTATGATAGTTACTATACCAAAAAAAATAATAATGATGACTTTATTCATAGTATTATACAGAATATATTATTATATAATAAGTATAATTATAAGTTGTAAATAATTTCGTAATTTTGAAAAATTACATTCTAGTAAGCAAATAACACCAAATAATATAATGTAAAAATATTTTCATTTTTATCTGCATATTAAAATATATAATTTTATATGTAGATAGTGAGAAATTTAGTTATTTATTTTTATTTATCATAAATTATAGTATATAAAATTAAATGGTTATAATGGCAAAATTTTAGTTTTAAAACATACATATAAGATTAAAATCTTATAAACTTAATGTTCATTATATACAGAAATTTTGTTTTGTTATTAATTTAGTTTAAGTTTAAATTTTGTATACACAAAAAAACACACAAATAACATATAAAATATTAAATGATTTCATAATTTTATATTTTTTTAGACAAATTTATATATACACCAATAACCATTATATAAGAGTTTTGGTTTATTTTTACTTCTATAATAACGAACATTTTTAAGAACATTTTATATCGTATTTTAATTTTCATGAATTTTAATATAAAATATATATATATATATATATATATAGAGAGAGAATATGCGCTACAAATATTTTCCATATACATATATATTAAATACGTTATATATATCAATGCGTTAAAAACAAACTTTCGTTTCATTAAATAATATAAATAATAATTTTAGAAATATTACAATATAATAACTTAATTTAGCCAAATATCCAAAAGACACTCGCTAGACAGTGTCCTTAAATAATAATTAATAACAATGTTCGATCTACATCACATACAGTAAATCAAAAGCATTGAAACACACCGTACGTTTTATACATATATATAAATTAAAGCGCACACCGACATTTTTATAAGATTTTTAAGTTTTTTCCTCGTGTCTTCTTGCGATATTACATAAATAAAATGTTATATAAAATATTCAAAATATTTAGTAGTCCTTTTACACGTTCATCCCCCAATATAATACATGTATATTTATACAGACCACGTATAATGTTAAAAAATAAAAAGAAGTTTTTAGTCAGATCAATATTTTACAATGCTCTATTTATATAAATATAACTATATTTGGCAACTTTTATCGTATATATATAGTTATATATTAAAGTAGTAGATTGGAAAATAGGAATGCTCATAAAATAAGTATACAAAAGTTTTGTATCGCGAATAACTGCGTGTACTTTAACGATATTTTTAAAATCTATAATATTTGTTTTCCCCAATCGAAAACTTAAAAATATATCTGGTTATATTGTGTAATGACTTCAAAAAATATATTAATTTAAAGTAACTATATAAAAAAACAATTGTAATCATTTCTATAAAAATAACACATAATATATTAATTCAATACACTTACATTTTGAGTTTAAGATTTTAATTTTCAATTCAGGAAATTCCACTATATATTATTTATATTGATTTTACTTTATAAATTATCCCATGAAACGATCAAATTATACATAAAATTTAATTTGTGTAAAATTATAAAGCCGAAGAAACGAGCCGATTCCAGTTTGATATTTTTCTTACGTGTTATCCTATATCAAGTTCATAATGTGAAGTACCCTATATTATAACAATAGATAACACAGTATATATAATACAAGAATGCAAGATAAACTTTTTCTATGTAAAACAAAATCAATATACACAATTGAAGTAGATTTGAAGTTCCGTTCCCGCATCTGTACGACATTCGTATATCTATATAAAATCAAATGTATTCTTAAACGTTATCATACCGATAAAAAATAATAATAAATGTAATTCAAAATGTATATTCTCGTATACATATATATATATAGTGTCAATTGGAAAAATAAATAGTTTAATGTATATAAAGAAAAAAAAAACAAAATATATTTTAATTATCATATTCATATATATAGTATATATAAAAAAAACGTCATTACCATTTTAAAAATATATGAACTGATATTCCCAGCAGAGAACATTATTTAATATTTGTTAAAAGTATTATATTTATATTATACCCCATGATTATATTTAAAAGGTGAAATATATACATATAAAAGAATTATTAATATAAATATATTATATTGTTATTAAAGAATATGAATTTTAGAACTTTTACATGTTTATATATATATATAGAGAGAATGCATATTAGACGTGAATTATATAGAAAGATTTATAAAAAATAAATTTTTGATTTTATCATATATGGATATTTACTTTATTTAATAAAAAAACGAAAATAATATTTATATAATCATAAACAAAATAGAATATATAATTTAATAAATATTGTATATATAAATATACTTTACGAAGAAGAAAATGAAAATCTTTATATTACCAACTATATAATATGTATATATAAATAAATACATAATTTATACTTTAATATATAATAAGAAAAAAATAACATAAAAAAATAATCTTAAAAGTATATATGTGTATACATAAACTTACTTATATATACATTATTATTATTATATGGTATTTTATGTAAATGTTATAAATAATATATAGCATAAACATATTTTATTTATATATTATTAACCCCGATTATATATAAATATTATATAAATAAAATATTTTGTATGTAGGCGTATAAGACAATAACATTATATTGGCATGGCGAAATATATATTGAAAAATTTAATAGAATATAATTTATAATTTAGTTTTTTTTTTATTGTTTATATTGTTTTTAATTTTTTTTTCAAATAAATTATTCATTAATTTTTGTTTTTAATCCACTAATTTAGAATATTTTTGTACTATTGAGTAATTTTATTATAAATGTATATTATATATAGAAATGTACTAAAATGAAAAAAAAAAAACAAACAAAGTAATTTATAGAATAAAATTGCAGATATTCAAATGAATGTTATTATATTAATTGCAAATAATAAATATATTTAAAAATTATATATTTTTTGGTTTTATTGATTGATAATAAGCTATAAATGTAATAAAATATAAAAATTTATTTATATCATATATATTTAATAATATAAAAAAAAATAAATAAATAAATATTTAGAATATATATTTTTCAAATATTAAAAATATAAATACATAATGAATAAAATCGCTGGTCGATAAATTATATATATATATTATAAATGAATGTTAAATGTTTTTTTTATTTACTATTAGAATATATATTTATTATGTTGAAATTTTTATAAACAATGAAATATATTTCTTATAAATCCTTTATTTAATCCTTTTACTTTATACATAATATTAATAATATTATATTGCAGTTTGAATAAATGAAAATAATTGCATTATTATTTCTTTCTATACCATTTTATATATTTTGTGTATTCTTTTATAAAAATATTATATTTGAATGGAAATTATGTTATATATTCAAATCGCAAAAAGTTTTAAAGTTTCCTTTTAACAAAACTATATATTAATATATAGTTAAGTTTAATTGTGTTATAAGTGTGTATGATGATAATATAATGATAATAATAATTATAATAATAATAATAATAAATAATCATATAATAATAATAATATTGTGTATTTCTTAAAATCAAATTCTATATGGATGAAATTAAAATAAACTATTTTACATAAAATTATAAACAATATAAACTTTTCGAAAGTTATTATATACGAAAAAAAAATTTATATATAATGTACTTTTATATATTTAAATTATTATTTTATAATTATAAAGTTATTAACATTATAATCGGAGTGTTTTTTTTTTGTAACTAAATATGAATTACATATTAATTTGATTAATATCTGCATAAAGTCAATTTGCAAAATTATATTTCTTTCAAATACTAAATATAGTTTTATAATACACGATCTTATAATACAATTATAAAAAATTACCATCACTTTACTAATCAATTTGAGAGGATAACCGCGGTTATATATTGCTTTTGCAGCATATATAACGTAGAGTTTTTTTTTTTGTGAATAATATGAATATTTCAGGCATGTTACAAACAAATTTAAATTTTCCTAAATAATATTTAAAATAAATAATACAATTTCCATATAGTGAATAACAATGATAAAAATTATTGCATATATACATATATAACTAGAAATATAACATAACTGGGAATATTTTGTGTATACAAATGAAATATGAAATTTGAAATGTACATTTTTATTTCACGAAAACGCAACTTTACCATATATATATATAGTTATATTTCTATTTCATATACATGTGTATAAGAACATATATTTTATAAGTCGCATGTATATAACATTGAATTTAGAAGGTAAAATTTGATGTGTACAACGATATATATATATAAATGCGTATAGAAAGGTAAAATTTTCATTTGCTCATATGATGCATAATAGAAAAGTATATACGATTATGTGTTTATATTTGCGAACAAAATAATAATAGCATTTGTGGCGATAGTAAATATTCGATAGATTTCCATATATCCCCATCGTATACATAAAGTAAACTAATTGTTATACAGAAATGTTTTGTAATTCCTTATATCCATATAATAATGTTATAATCGTACCAAAAATTAGAAATCCTATTAATTTTTTTCCAGATTGTTAAATAAAAAATTATTTTATTTTGTTGCGGTATTTCTTAAAAAGATATACACCGCCATCAACATTTTAACCACAACCGTATTAAATTATACATAAAACGAATACAATGTGTGGATTACCTGAATGAAAGTGTGAAAAACTTGTATTTATTCATCCATTAGGAAAACATGTTGCGGCAAAAGTTTATGTACTCGAAGGATATAAGCGAGAATTATATAATATCCCCGTAGAATTGTTTAGAATATATATTTTTCCCTTCGGTATATCACATTTTCAATATAAAAAAAAAACGGAAAATAAATAAATAAAATATACAATATTACTTTTACTTCATATATTATATACTATATATGATGTATATATGTTTATACATTAAATTGGGCTGCAATGTATCAAAAGTATATACATTTGTACATAAATAAGCGTTCATGTTAAGACAGCAATATATATACTAACATTTTTTTTTCGGATAATCGTATAATATAGAAAATATTATCATAAATATATTAAGGTATAGCGAACATCTATATACTGTATTTTATATTATGAAAATTTTGTGTATGCTAAAAAAACCATATATGTGAGTCTATTTTATATTTATAGATAAGTAAAACAATTTAATTTTTTTTATGAAAAATCTTATATCGATTATAAGACAATTTTACAGTTTTACAATTTAAAAGTAAACCTCTGCATGAAACTACATCATGACCATTACCCAATTATATACGAACAAAAAATATGATTGTTTATGCAGTAAATATATAAATATAATATAACAGATATACCAGATTAGAAGTTATCGATTACTTTTCCTTTCGATATACGTTTCAAGTAAATCAAAGAGAATATAATATGTTAAAGGGAAATTATATTCGGTCAAGAAAGAAATAATTAATTATACATTTTGTAATAACAAGACCTCTCAAATATAGATTTATTCTAGCCATATTTATATTATAAAATGTATAAGACACTTGTTGTAGCGTGTATATTTTTGATATTTGACAACAACTTCGATCTTACTGTATATCGAATATACAGATTATTATAATTGTTATCCCATTGCTATATATAAAGATATATATCATTCAAAAAATATAAATAAAATCGAAATAAAATATATTTAATTTGAAACAATCTCTATGGAATTATCTGTATAGATTAAACAATAAAAATCGTTTCAGTGTATTATATAACGAATCAGAAATAGGTAGTAGTTTTTGGGTTGGGTTCTTAGGAGATTTCCCCATTTGGTCTCATTCCTATACATATAAAAGATATAGAAAAGTATTAAAGGATAAAGAATATAATGTACAAAACCGCAAAGCTTACATATACTGTATTATACATATTATACATATGTATATACAATAGTATATAAATATGGAGACGAGAATTTTTATCAAAATGTTGTTATATGTCGTGTATTAAATTTTATTTTAATTAACTTATGAAAGAAATTTTAATTAAATTTTATACATATACGCATACATATAAGGTTTATGAGAATAAATGTTGATTTTTGTGTGCATATTTTGTGACATATGTATATAAGTATATCTATATATATATATGGTTATTCTATTTTTCAAAATTGCATATTTTTATTTCACGGTTTAAAGCACAAAATTAAATTATTTATTAATTATATTAAAATATGATTATCATACGTTATTTTGGCTTTCAGCTTTCCATATACATTATTCTATTATGATTTATAGAAATCTAAAAACTATATACATTATATAAATCAAATAACGATTGTAGATTGTAGGTTTTTTTTACATTAACATGAACGATTCTGTCAGAAAATGTATATACGGAAAAATATATAGAATAGGTTTTCCATAATAAATAATTATAATGAAAACTTATTATGAAAGAAGAATAATTGAAATTGGGAAAATTGGAAAATTTTCTTAATAACAGATAATAAATTATTTTATTAAAGGAAAATTCTCAAAATTTGTTTGATCATTCAGTTTTTGAAAGAGTTCTATAAGGTTTCCAAAAAAAAAATGGAAAAATGATATGGTTAAAATATTTGATAAATGATTTTCAATTTCAAATTACGTCTTCCAATTTTTTGAGTACACAGATGCCCTTATGATAATAAGATAAACATTTTCTAGGCTGTTATAATGGTTATGATGATATATTATCCGCAATAACGATTTTCTTTAGATATATTTTTGTTTGAATGTAAATTTATTATTTATACGCGAATATAAGAAAAGAATTTTAATAAAATATTGTATTTGAATAATATTTTGCTCTTTATATATACATGAATATACAGACCGTTACCATATTGTGGCATTTATATTTGAAGATTTATAATTTACTCGTTAATTATTTTCAATTTTCTTTTGAGTTATTTATTCGTTTGTGAATAAAATTAAAAAAAATGGAAATAATATTTAGGGATAATGGAAAACATTAATTTTTTCGTATGTCCTTAGTTCGTACACACATATATATATATAATATTCCTTATATAATATTTACTAGATAATATATATATATTCTTTTGAATTGGATTTTGTTTTCCTCTTTATTATATGGATATTAGCCGTATCAAAAACGAATTCATATATATAATATATATATATTTTTCATAATATTTTCTGGTAATTTATTTTTAATATATATATTTATTTCTAAGCGTATAAAAAGCGTAAATAATAACCTAATTTCTATTTTTTATTAAATTCCACATTGACATAGGTCATCAATTGTTATAAGGATATAGTTTTGAAAAAATTACAAAGGACAAAAAAAAACTCTCATAAAATCTAAATTTTTTTTTATGTTTATTTTTCATCTCGAAATACCAATAAAAATATTTCATTATATTTAATTGATAGTTGCACCATCATACACATATACTATACTACAAAACCATTTCGAGAATATTTTTTCCCCCAATTGTTTTATAATATTGCGTTTAGTGTATTAAATATAAAAAATATGATATGAAAATGCGAAATCTTGTACATTTTTTATATTCGTTATTTGACAAACAGTATTATACTTATGATACATATTAATGATAAACTAATATATTATATATTTAGTAGTAATTATATTAAGAAAAATATAATAATAGGAATATGCAATATTTATCGATAATACAAATAAATAAATAAATATGTATATGTAGTAAATTATATCATAAATTCATTATATACGGACACAATTAAATAACTTAATGTATCAGTTAATATATAATTTAGATTATATGTATTTATATTTATATATGTAACAAACATAATATAGTTTCACCTGTTATAAATGAAAATGTTTAAAGAAAAAAAAAGTCATTAGCATTTGCATATTAAAAATACCATCCTCACAATACCATATACATTTTTATATTATTGAAAATATTATTGTTATTTTTATATATATCCTAAATAAACACTTATTAATTCAATTAAAATCATACATTAATATTAAAAAAAATATTATTATATAACAAACAATGTGTTCAACTATATATATATATAAATACTTTATTTATATATTCATATATATATACACCACGCACACGCCCGCAACGAAAATTCGTACATCATTCGTATATTCATTCATATATATAAAAACAATTATTAATATATATAAAAGTTATATATGCCTTGTATAAAACAAAAATAAAATAAAATCATCGCATATATAATTAAAATTTCACTTGACTGATTTTTTATTTAAAAACAAAATAAAAAAAGACAAACAAACAAAATGAATTCGCAATAATACAAAATTGATATATTTTAAATGTATGACTACTTTTTAAATAGGGCAATTAAACATTTTATTTTAATAATTATCTATATAAGAATAATTCACTTATGAAAAAATACCATTTATCGCAATACAATTTTTTTTTTATATACCATTATGTGTATGTTTTATGAATTTTTTTTTAAATAAAATATAGACAATATTAATTAATTCATAATAATATATAATAATAATAATAATAATATAATAACGAGAGTAATTCATATAAAGAAAAATATAACATTTATATAGAACATTTAAATTAAATTATAAATATTATTGTATGTGTGTAGAGAATTACATTGAAAAAAAAAATAATAATTAAAAATCAATATTTTACGAATTATTATTTGAATATTTTTTCATTGTATTATTTAATTCTTATATATACAAAATAAATAAATTTTATCAAAAAGAACGTACAAAATTTATGAATTTTTTCGAAACTAAGAAGAAGTTTAAGTTAGTTTTTATATAGTTTAGGCTCTGCAGATGTTGATGGAATAGATTTTTGGTCTATATAGAACATCAAAGCAATTTGATAATTCGAATATGGATACGAAAATAAAAAAAAAAAACAATTTTTCAACACGACATCTCTCTTTGTCAAATACCATTTGTCTTTCCACCCTCTATAACAATAGACGATTAAACCATTAAAACCTTTTTTTTTTAATAATCATTATCCAGTTATCGATAAAGACACCCAGAGAAATAAGCAAGTAAGTAAAATATATATTTTATTTCTATACATACATATATATTGATTATAATTTGTTTGAAAAGTTTTTGTATAATTTTCAGTAGAGACAAAACATTCGATATATATAATTTTATTATGTAATAATAATTTTGAAACCATAAATATTACACTAGACAGACAATAATATAAAACAAAATGAAATTTTTCTTTCACTATATATAAAAGTAAATAGTAATAATAATAATAAGAATAAAAGGAAAAAAAAGGAGCGATCAAAATGGAATTTTTTCAAAAACATAAAAATAAACATATATTTTTTGTGATATTAAAATTCTCTTACATAACAATATTTTTGGGCTATAAAATAAATCTTGTAGTAGTGTAGTATATATATATATATAAACAGGATATTTTAGGGATATATACATATACGTTATTTCCACATGCATTGTATTTGTAATATATGTATGAAAAGCATGTATATAAAAATGTAAAATTTGTATTAAATATAGGGCTGCCTGCGCGTATATATAAATACATATATCTATATAAACGAAGAATTTTTATCTGAAGGAACATTTATACTTGTATAATTATTTGAATGAAAAAAAAAATTGAAGAATTTTATTTATAAAAGAAAAAACAAAGCCAAAAAAAAAATTGGGATTCTTTTTTTATATCACAGAAAAAAAATATCCTAAAAGTTTTAAATACACTTTGATATATTGATATTTTATTTACATATACAGTAACTCAAATTGATTTTCTTGAAATAATTAATGGTTTATCCATTGGTTAAAAATTGATAGAAAAGCATTATAAAGAGTCTTTTAACATTTCTTTTTATGTTAATCAAATGTACATTTTCCAAAAATATTCATTATATTTAAATATAAATCGAAATTGAGATCCCTTATATTGTATATACTGTTATGAAACTTTATTCTCTAGCATATACTCATCCCTTCAATAAATCTATATCCCTTAAACAAAATTATATGTAATTTTAATTACAGTTTAAAATAGCATTGACAGACTGTTGTTTTAAACGTTATGGTTGTTTATAAATATATAAAAAAGGATATACATTTGTGTATATTGTGCATTATAAATGAGGGATATACAATTGTTTTATTATTCCAGTATAACTATAGATATCTGTTTATGTATAATTGTATATGATTAATAAAAAAATTAAAATTAATATTAAAAATTAATAAGTACAATTTCATTACAGCATCAATTTTAACTATTTTTGTTATGAAGGATTTTTTACAAAGGCTCTCTTTTGTCTTATCACGAAAGAATAATAATAATATTTCGATTTCCAATTACTTTTCCAACATAACATGTTATATACATATGCCGGCCAATGGCGATTAATCAACTTACTTAAGTTTTTATAAAGATCAAAATGATGGTAGTATATAACAATTCAAGTATTATAATTCAAGAAGTATAGAATTAATTCATAATTTGTGTGTTAAAATAAAATGTATAGTAGAGTAAAATGCGACTATCTTAATAAAATCATAAATTACTGACATTACACAAATTTACTCTATATAAATTATAGAATAAAGAAAAATGTCTGTCCTAATATAAATATATATACATCTTGATTGTATATAAATTGTAATTAATTAAGGACATAAAAGCTTATATTATATTTTTTTAATTTAAAATTTATGATATACATTTATAATTTAATAAAATTATGCTTTGCTACATTTTTCATAAGAAATTTAAAAAAAATTTAAATTACGTTTTGCTTTTCTATCCTTTTTATGTAGTCATCCATTTCATTCAGCAGTCATATCGAGAATTGGATATATGTCATATAAGAAAAAAACAGAATATTTATTTTGTATTTATATAAAGGCCGCGTCATTAACATAATAGAAGAAGCCAAAAGTGTACTCCTAAATAAATATTTATTTATTTTTTTCTTAAATAATTATACAATCGAGCCAATTGAATACTTTACGTATATTAAATATATAGTACATATATAATATTCGAGGAAAAAAAAACTTTCCTCTTAAACAACATAATAATCAAATTGTTATGCAAAACAAAACGCATTCTTCTATATCTAAATATACGCGATAGACGTATCGTATAGATATGAATGTGTATAAATAAATAGCACTCGCCTTTTACTGATACTATTATATATTCAATTTAAAATATTCTACTAAACAAAGTAAATTCTTTTACATGTTTTGCTTTTCCATCATTTAAATTATGCATATAAAAAAGTAAACGCTATATATATATGAGTGATCTGGGTGTGTTTGTGTGTGTCTTTTACTGTAAGTATTGTATTTTCCTATATTTAAATAGAAAGTCAATAAGAAAATTAAATTTGAAATAAAATTGATAAAAGTAAAAAAAAAGATAAAGAAAAAAACCAAAAAGTATTTTTTTCTTATGTTATTTTTCTATTTAAAATATATTTTATGTATAGTATATGTAAAAAAAAAATACAATGAATATTTATGAGGCACATCGTTTATATTTGATTCAGATTTTCATTTATTTATATCTAAATATAAGTATACAATAATATTATACAATATATATTTATATACATTTTTTAGTTAAGTGAGAGTTATATTTGAAGAAAAGATTTACAAATGAGATTCTGGGTTTATGGTTTTTGTTAATTTAAAAAATAAGAAAAGAATTTCGAAACACACACCGAAAAAATAATGATACTTGCAATATTTTCATACCGAGGAAAACTTATTCTTAATATAGAACTTTTTTTGTGTATACATATTTATATATAAAAAAAACATATACAATTTTTCTTGTAATCTCTTCAATTTACAAATCGCATCATCATTAAAACATAATCACTGTTGATGCTAACATTATGATAGTCAAATCTATAGTAATAAAAACGAACAATAAATGTTAATCACTATATTCAGGAATTTAAATAAATTGTATGTGCAATATTATTATGAATATTCAATATATTTTGTATGAATATAGTTCAATGAAATTCAACATATCTGAAGGTATTTCTTCATGTAAAAAAATGAATTTTACAAACATTCAACATATAATACTATATCAGTAGTTTTTAGATATTTGTATATTTAATTTTTTTTACCAGTGTAGAAATGAATAAGTAATTTAAATTAATAATTATGATTTATTCTTTTATCCAATTGTACAGATGTAAGGTCAATTTTCTTTTGTTTGTTTCTTTGTCAAATGCAATTCACCCAATTATAATTACATTCTTTCGTCAATAACAAGACATTATAAATTTCTTTATAATATATAAATTATATTATTTTATTTTTAATTGAAAATTGTACTATGTCTATTTGTTTTTGAATCAAAATTCATATATATATTTACGACTACACGATTTTTAACGCATCTATATGAGATCAGCGTTGTCTTTTATTATTATACGATTACATCACATATATAGAAATATAATGACACGTCGACATTCAAACAATATAATCAATATTAGTTATTTGAACAATAGAAATTATACATAAAGTGTAATCAATTATTTAATATAAATGTATATATAAAAGACAATTATATATTACAAATTAAACCTAGCAAATGGAAATAATAATAATTATTAAAAAAAATTTGGGAGACTTTTATGGAATTTTTTCATTGAATTTTAGATGTTTTTAAATAATCATGATTGCCATAATTATTATTTAATAATTGTTGTAATAAATTTATAAAAAATAATATCATATTGTTGTAAATTATATATTGTATTCAATTTTAATATGGAATTATGGGATGCCCACTCATATGCGGTGGATGTTGAATATGGGAATAAGATATCGGGTTAACTTTATATATATATATATATAAATATATTTATATACCTATAAGAAATAATTAAGGTTATAATAATCGTTTAGATACTACATATACTTTGAATGTTTCCATGACTGTTTTAAAATATGAAAGCCGATGTATATGTTAAAAATGCATATATAAAAACCACCATATCTTTAAATAATACTAAAAAAATAAAATGTTTGTCGGTGTCCTACTTCGTATACACATTGTGCGTTTTATACAATTAGTTCATATATGAAAGCGATAAAATACAAATAAAAAAATTAATATTTGTGTTATATCAATAATGTTATCTCGACTCCATATATGTATATAATTGCATATATCCATATTATCTATTATATGATAATTTATTAAAGATAACCGAGATGAATGTCATTGCAAATGTATCTTTATTTTTGTGCCAAATACCCCATATAACAATAATAATCATATATCTATAAATTTAATCAACTTAAGATAAGATTTAAACAATTTCAAATTTAAACTCCATAAATAGTCTGAATGTATTGTATAATTATAGAAAAACAAATTCAACTGTATATATGACAACCGAAACAATGACAACCAAATGTTCTATTCTTGTAATGTGTGCCGTTTTCTATTGATATTGAATGTTGTTAGGAGTTCTATTTCCACCCACAATAACAACGTATATATATATAAGTGTTCTTCGTCTGTTCTTGAGTTAAAAAAATAAATATGGTTAAATATATATAGTCGAGTGCATAAACATACAAATCCATATATATTATATATATATGCATATGTATTGAAATAAATAAGAAAAATAAGATAAAACTCATCAACTTAATGTGAATCAAAAATAACTTTATAAAATATTATTTTCTTTGGGATCGATATAGAATAAATAATATTATACGATATTTCATTAATATTAAAATATAATATGTTTGATTATATTATGCATTAACGAATTCGAAGAAGCCCGTATATGCGATATATTTTAAAATATATATCTATTTATGTAAAATCTTTAACAACATATAAATATATACACCTGGAAATCAATATAAAATCATTCATTTTTACCCATATCTCTTTCAAATCAGAGCTTTATATTTTCATGTTTACACTGTAAATTGAATGTATTTAAATAGTAATAATAATAATAATAAATATTATAACAATATAATAATAATTATAATAATTTTTTATATATATGAAATATAATAATCTAAAACATGGGGAATTGGAGAAGCATTCAACAGAGTGTTGTTTGCATTCTCTTCAAAATTTATTATTATTATTATTATAATTATTTATATTTATATTCGTTTTTTTGTGTTGCGTTTTCATTCAAATTCAATAGGTAAGTGAACGAGTCAGTCGCTATGTATATTGTGTAAAATATATATTATACTATATACATTTTTACATGCCACCATACCACGTAAAGTTATTTTATATATTTACAATTTTATATCTTGGGTTTTGTATACATTTTTTTTTATTTATATATATATACTCATTCACTTTTATACTACACACACAATAAAACAACAATATGGGTATATCAACAACAGCAACAACAAATTCACAAAACATATTAAACTGAAAATAACATTTACATTTTCATTTTTAGACATTGAATTCACTTCTTGGTTGAAACTTTAGCAAGCCATATAGTTTTTTGTTGTTGATAATTTTGCCATTATAAAAAAATAAATATAAATTTTGCGTAAATAAAAAATAATAAATATTATTAAATTTTTTAATAGAAATATTTATTATTAATTTTTTGTTTTTGTTTTGTTTTACGGTTTTACCACTTTTTATTCATATAACATTTCGGTGATAAACGCAAAATAGTGAATTTTCCGGTATATCAATTATTTTTCTTTTGGTAATTTTTTTTATACTAAATATACTAAATAATGAGTGTCAAAAGAATTAATAAAAATTGTGTTGTTTATTAGAAAAAAAAAAATAATTGTTGTCGTCAATGTACCGATAAATAAATTTAGAATATGATATGTATATTGTATATAAATACATATATGATGATATATGATATTTAAATCAATAATTTATCAATTTAATTTAATTTATCAAGGAAAATTGGAAAATTTTATATATTTCGTGGTCGTCGTGGTATTCATATCGGTATACCGGTTTCGTATTGTACATATTGTGAAAAATTACATTTTGAAAATAAATGTAATATATATAATATCATATATTATCATATACCATATAAAATATATAGATAGATAGTGAATATTAATTTTTTTTTTATTGACATACTTTCTGGTATGTAGGTTATAGATATAGGTTTTTGCGGTATACCCATATGTTCTGTATATTTTTATACTATTATTAATAAACATAATAATAATTGCCTTGCAGTATAACTTATAAATCTTATTAACGCGATATTAGGTATTGTTATTGTGTATATATGATTCACAAATTAAACAAAAGAAGTATAAAAAATAAAATAATACATCTGAATCATCTTAAATCATCGACAATTTCCTATTGAATATATATATATATAACATTTTATATATCAAATAAAAACAACAGGAGGAAAAATACAATTATGGCAACGCAAGGTAGTACATCAAGGCTTGCACAAATGCAGGTGGGTTTATATCTTTTTTTTCTATATAAAAATATGCAATTTTATTTAAATAGTTATAATTGAAAAATTGCTAATACAACTAATTGACCTATTTAACACATATGTGATTTATCCATATATACCTGCGTGTTTATATATAAATAAAAATTTGTTTAATTGAAGAAATTATTTAATTTAATACTACCAAATATGTACAATTCTTTTTTTAGATATGATCAAATCATGCATAATATAATTTTGAACTTGACATTCACAAAAACGTATAGATATACACGCACATATATTAAACCTTGAATATACATATCTATGTATTGTATATTTTTTGTTAATTATTTCATTACATTATTCGTTTATTTTTTTTATCTCAATCTTAATACAATATATAAACAAATAGTTTTTGAGTGTTGTAAAATTTAATTAATAACAGTTTTCCCTTTAAACTGAAATCTTTTCATATTATAATAGCAATTTTGAAACAAACATGTATACATTTTAAATGATATATAAATATATAAAACGAATAAAATCAATAAGTTAAATACACATCCTCCTCAGTGAGTGTGAAAAATATAATGAAAAAAATATGTTTTTCTAATGAAAAATAAAACTATACAATATTTATTATAAGAAAAAAAAAGTGTATATGTAAATTATTATAAAATATATCGATAGATAATTCCCATAAATCATCGATTTTTAAATATAAATGGTAAATAATTATGTCAATATACATATCAATATGCATACAGACAGTATACAGTTCCATTTATATAAAATATAGAGTATTTTTAACCCACGCACATATATTATACTTATATCTGTAAACGATTTGTGTATATTAATTTGTTCATTTATATAAGAAAGGCAATGTTGTATAAATATAAATTAATTTAAAATACATATGTATTTCTAAAATAAATTGACTGAATAAAGAATGAATGAATCATTCAATACCATTTGCATTTCTATATCAAAAAAAATTAAGAAAAAACATTTATATAAAAATCATTATTATATTTTTTTGTATTTTCTTTCCATATTCTTCTTCTCTTCAAATAATAAAAATATTAAGATAAGGTGAAATGTATTATATATTTTATGACATAATGCTTTTATACTTTTAATCGTAAGTGCATCAAATATTAATCTTTAAAAGCTATATTCGTATTATATACAGGATACATTTCAATTAACACGAATCAATGTTTTGCTGAAAAATTCACATATTAACGTAATTTTTATTATATTGAATATTTTGCCGGTTTTACCAGATTATTAACAACATCAAGAAAATTATAATTAACAAAAATATATGTCGTTGAGCTCTGTAATATAATGACAATATATACTATAATAAGTAAATATATACATACATGAGAATGATATAAACAAAAAATTAAAGATTAAAATCGCAACAATATGTTAGTTTATTTATCCGCATATGATGTAATACGTTTATTTATATATACAATTTTGTATTGAAATTTCTTTCCATATTTGGTTAAACACACACATTTTGTGTTGTTGTTAAATTATATACTAAATGAATAAATTATTAATAACATTATTGTATGAATTTATATATAATTTTGTTTATATAAAAATTAATTTTTTTTTTATTACAATATTTATTTATTTTTTTATTAAACGTTAAATATTTTTATACGGCAGATACATTTTGAAATGTATATATGTACAAAGATACACCATCAAAAATGTAGAAATTTTGAACTCAATTCGTAGAGGTTTTTTTTCACTTATTACATATACTATATATTATAAATGGGATGGTGCAATTGATGAGCAATCAAAAATGTATATAAAACTTTATATGTATTTAAATAAAAAATGTTTCTTTTTTTTAATTTATATAAAAATTATTTTTAGAAATATTTTAATTGAATTATTTTGTTTATTGAACTCCCTTGATGTGGTAAATAAAAGTTTAATATATATATTCATACAAAAACAGGAAATAAATGTTTTATACTTCAACAATTACGAATAGTTTGTTTATAGTCTATTTATAAGTATCTCAGTTAAATTCTAGCTATAATTTATTTATATGATTATATAAGTTACTAAATTACTATTAAAATATTATAGTTATCAACATATATAGTAAAGGATTTTTTTTTATTTTAACGCGGTCAGGGTAAACTCGCTCACAAAAAACAAAAAATGAACAAAAAATAAGTAATAAAATAGCAACTATCCTGTAAATAAGAACTTGAATAGAAACAGGATGTTGAGAAAATTGATTTATAAAATAATTCATATTTCTTGATGTTATTGAAAAATCATTACGTAATTTTAGTAAATATTATAATATATGAATAATTTTGTTTAATATAGTAATACACTGATTATCTTTTAGCTGTATATACTTATAGTCAAACATAAAGGATATAATATATTTTATATATTTTACCTATAAAACGTGAACACAACAAAACCCCTATCTATATTTATTTGTTACATATTTGTATAATAATTCAGAAGCACCCGAGAACATCAGGAGGTGTGGTATATAATAATAAATCTTCTTCATATAAATAATATACAAATTTTACTAATTAGTAAATTGCATGATTGTCATTAACACATATTTTCGAATAATATATATATATATATATTAGGTTGTCTAAAAAGTATTGATAATTTTTTTTACAAAATTCAAACCATTTTTTTATATATTTCAAATGAACTTTATTAAACCAAATATGCGCCGTTTTGATCGATGACCCTTTGCCATTTTTCTGGTAAAGACATTATCCCATCACTGTAGAACTTCTGTGTTTTCTGGGCAAAAAACTGATCCAAGTGCATTTTGCAGTCCTCTGCGGAATTTAATTTTAAACCATTAAGGGAGTTCTGCAGAGACCGGAACAAATGATAATCTGAAGGTGCAAGGTCCGGGCTATATGGTGGATGCATTAAAACTTCCCAGCCAAACTCTCTCAGTTTCTGCCGAGTCATCAAAGATGTGTGTGGTCTGGCGTTGTCATGATGGAACACAACACCCTTTCGATTGATTAATTCTGGACGTTTTTTTTAATCTCGTGCTTCAATCTTCTTAATTGTTGACAATAGAGATCGGAATCAATGGTTTGACCGGGTGCTAGTAATTCATAATGAACGATTCCTTTCCAATCCCACCAAACAGACAGCATTACCTTTCTTGGTGTTAATCCAGGTTTTGCTACTGTTTTAGGAGCTTCACCCTTCTTGGACCACGATTTTTTTCGTACATTATTATCGTATGTGATCCATTTTTCATCACATGTAATCATTCGCTTTAAAAATGACTCGATTTCGTTCCTTTTAAACTTCGTTTCGCAAATGGAAATTCGGTTCATTAAATTGTTTTGTGTTAATTCATGTGGTACCCAAACATCGAGCTTTTTCTTGTATCCAGCCTTTGTCAAATGGTTTAAAACTGTTTGGTGATGGATGTTTAGTTCTTTAGCGATATCATGACTGCTTACGTGTCGATTTTCTTCAATTTTTGATATGATTTCATCGACTTTTTCAGTGATTGGTCGACCAGAACGAGGTGCATCTTTGACATCAAAATTACCGGAACGAAATCGAGCAAACCATCTATAGGCTGTTAATTTTGATAAAGTTCCTTCACCGTAAACTGCACAAATTTGTTCATGTGCCTGCGTTGCATTTTCACCTTTTTCATAATGAAATTGTAAAATGTATGGAATTTTTTCACTAATTTCGCTCATCTTTAATGCACTACAACTTTTAAATGACTAAACAAATTTAATTTTTTTTTTTTTTTTTTTATCTACGAAACGTCATCTTTCGAACATATGTTAGTGTTACCTGATCAGATTAGTACTACTTGAAATATTGAATTATAAGACATCTATTTATAAAAATTATCAATCCTTTTTCGACAACCTAATATATATATGGATAATACTTTTTTTTTATGAATATTCGAGGATTAATTTTAATATGCCTTTTTTTACAGATTATATATATAAATAAATTTATATAAACAAGATGTTTTGTTTAATAAAGAAAAGATTAAATCATCGATATATATAAATATATATATATATATATATATAAATAAATAAACATAAAACACACGTAATTCAAATATTAAATCATTAATATTTTGTACTGAATAAACATAGCCATATTTGTATATATAGACAAATTACATTAATTATTCATTTCACAATGAATTGAATGTACATAAATATTGTATGTATAATAATATATATATATATATATATATAAATGATCATAAATTTATTTACGTAAATAAATTAAATTGTATTTTATATATATATATATTATTACCTATGATTTTATTATTATTATTATATATTATTATTATTATTTTTATTTAATAAAATTCCTACGCTTTATAATCTGTTTTATATTTTCACTATATATACATATTTATTAAATTAAAATTATTGTATGTGTACTGGTAATTATTAAGTGAAATTCTTTTTCTTTTAATTTAATTTTTTGCAAGTAATTAAATCTACCTACATTATATAATTTTTATATATGGTTTTATATACAGCTTTATATATATAAATAAAAACTAAAACAAAAACAAGATATATAGAATTAATTTTGCATATAGATTAATGTGCGACACATGCAGGACTGTGGTGAAATATCACGTTTATATGCAATGTGTGTATATATCACAACTTGTAGGAGTGGTGTTGGTAATAGAAATATAAAATGACGTATTACTTGTGTATTTGATACACGGGGTGTCTATCTCATTTGGTTCCATTTCTGATACAGATCAATTCATATTAAAAATCTGTTCAAATCATATGATATATAGATGATCAATGCCTAATTATGTGTTATTCAATTCGATTGCAAATCAAAAGAGTGCAAAGGGACCAAATGGAACCAAAATCCGCATCATCATTCAATCCAAGATAAAACAAATAACAAATAGAAATTATTTATAAATAAAACATCCTTAATTAAATGATGGAACACCGTGTATATATAAATGTAATTTTTTGTATATACAATCATATGACCAAATAAGTAAATTAGCAACTCCAATAATTTGGTTATATTATTCTATAGTATATATAAAAAAAACTCTTTACAAAATATAATAATAATATAAAATATTAAATTTATTTGCGTGACACTTTTATTTAAGCGAATTAATTTTATTTTTATTTTTTTGTTGTTAGTTAATGCATTAAAATGCTCTAAATTAATAAGAAAAATGTATACCTATTTTTTTTAATATGATACTTTTAACATTTCTTAACAATTGGTAATTATAAATTTTATTATATTCCATTTTCAATAGTTCAATTCTATAGAGTATATCACTGAGATGACGATATATATTTAGTATTCAAATAAGAAAAATCAATATACTAATAAAAAATTTATTTATTTTAAAACCAGTTATCGTGTATTTTAAAATACTTATTTTATATATTTGCAAAATATGAAAATAAAATATATATGTATATATATTTTATATGTGCAGGTCAATTCCGATATATTAAACAAATGGCTATTATACGGTATTATACATATATGCGCATACTTATAATTTTACCGCATTTACAATAATCAGACTTAAATATTCAAATCAGTAAAACATTTTTTGTATATAATATAGATATTCACATATAATGAATTAATTATAGAAATAAAAAAAAAATCCAGACAATCCATTGTATATACAAAAATCTTCAATAATCATTCGCAATTCTATATGGTATAGGTTTATTTACAACTATACATATTTTGTTTTAATCGGATTTATTATATTATTTTATAGAATATATTTTATGTTTGTATATTTTCAATAAAGTTAAGTGCATAACCTGGAAAGTTTCTGTGTTGTATACATAAGTCATAAGTATTAGTTAGTAATTTAAACCTTTATAAGTATTATAATTGATCATTCGCATTTTTCATGCAAATTTTTTCCGCACCTAATTGCAAATTAAAATAATCTTAAGTGAATGTATTATAATATCTTTATTAATAATATTAGAATTCTCAAATATAGTCGCAGACAATCATATATTATATGTTTCAATATATGTCCAAATTTTCAAATATATATTACAATTAACAAAATGTTTAACAATTGTTTTTTTTTCAATTCATCTCACATTTTCTTAATTGTTTAAATTCATTCAAACAATAAATTTTATGAACATAAATATTTTCATTAATAAAATAGACACTCTATAAAATATACATATATTTATAAATAAAACATCCTTAATTTAGTAATTTATAATAATATATAGTAGGAGGATAATATATAATAATAATATTGATAATAATAAAAGGATATATTATATTATTATTTTAATTAATTCAGAAAAAACGCACTTTTAATATACATACCAATTCATATATCCATATATAAATATATATAAAAATTGTGTAAATAAAATAAAAGGAAAAATCATTATTATTGTTCATTAGTTATATATAGAGTATATATTATATATAGAAAGCGATTTTGTCTGTTTAATATCCTATAAATTCCTAATATATATGTTTAGTAATAATAAATAGTATATATATTAAAAAAAAAATTATTAATGTTGTACGGAAATTTGACTTGTTGAAATTACCCTCTTTCATTAATATAAATAAATATATTACACATCGATATGGATATAGTCAGAATACCAGCATCACTATATATGCATATAATATTTTAGAACACTTTAAAAACAAGAACAGACATTTATTATAAATGAAGCTTTTCTTATACTTTGTATAAAAATATATATATATAAATGTACATGATAAAAAAAATTGTTGCTATATATAATCATATTTACGAGATATATATATATATATATGTATATATATATCTGTAATTAATATTCCAGTCTATATGCATATATTTCAATAATTAATGAAAAATGAACAAGTTTAAAATATCCATTATAATTTAATTTGAATATTAGCATATAATATAAGTCACAATATATTTTAAAAAAAATACACTATTTATATAGATATATATTCGTGATATAATATAATGAAATAAAATTCAATTAATTAAATTGTTCTAAATTTGTATATAAAATTTTTCATCTATATAGGTATATTTATTACGACAGGCATTAATTACAAAAACTATATATTTTTATAAAAGTAAAATCATGCATATTATTTATGTCGCGCCAAATGAAAGTTCAAAGTTGAAATACACCTGTAATTTTTTTGGTTTCACTATCTGTATTATCATTATTAACAATAATCTATAAATTTTCCAGCGCTTGTGAAATCAACCAAACCAAAAGATTTAAATTTTCGAACCATGAACAAACGCAAAAGGCTATTGCTATATGTATATTTTATTATTGGCATATCTGCATGTTCCCGGTTTTGTGTATACAGATAAACGACACTCTAAATAATGTTCAAATATTGTATTGTATGAATATATATTCAATATGATATTTAAATGTATAAATTTATGATGGTGAAATTATCAACATGTTTATTTTCAATCAATCATTAAAATGTTTATGCAAATAATACATATCAAATATATGATATAAAAAAACAAAATTTTCCACTTCATTTGCATTATATTGTATATACTCCACACATATACTTAATACTACACATTTATAATATATATGTATAAACACATTGTTTACACATGAAAATATGTACAAATAATTGCACATGAAAATTTCCTTTTGTTTTTCTTTATAAATATATATATATATATATATGTAATATATTCGTATATATTAGTTATATAGATATCTGCGTTCCACACGAGCACATTTTATTTTATATGAATTTTTAGCAATTTATTATCGATACATGAGCTATTATTATTAACAGAATATTCATCAATATTGGTGTATGTGATAAAAAATTTGTAAGGAAAAAACATTTTATTGTAATATTTGCATAGTCAATATTGAATTTAAAGTAAAGTTTTAACATACCAGTAATTTTTTTTTTGCTTTAATGATATAACTTTCTAATAAGTTATAAATTTTTCTTATATAGGATATATACAAAATCTTAATATCATATATTTACGTAAATTTTATAGCTATATAATACTTAAAAATCATATAGAGATTTTCAGCATGACAAAACAAAAAAAGATTAAAATTCTTTAAATACAATTTTGTCTTAAAAGTAAAACTTTTCAAAATACAAATTCTAATATTTGTGTATATTTGCATACATGGATAAATATTTTTAAAATCTGATAAAATTAACAAATTAGAAATATATCTATTTTTACCCTTAATACAAAATTATTGAAGGTGAATATATACCTATTTATAGTGGCAATAATTTGTAGTTAATGCGACAATAATTCAATGTTTATATAAATCATATTTCAACTTCTAAATCCGTATATTTACAAAGCAAAAACATTTTAATAATTTCCATATTCCTATATTAAATATCAATAACAATAATATCTATTGTGGTCAACAAAAACCAAAATCAAAATTTATATTTATATATATATATATATAGATAACTTATTTATCGTCTTATAAGTATAAATTTTCGTATGATGCAAAATATATGATATTGGAGATGTTTTACATATTTGTTTACAGAAATTTTATACACGTACATAAATATCAATGATTTTATATATATTTACATATATACATAAGATATAAAAAGGTGATTGTCTGTCTATATAAATAACATTATTCAATGGCATTACGATCCTATATATTGTATATATATTTTATTTATACAATTGAAGTGATAAGATTTGTGTATTTTACCCTATAATGCTACATATAAATAAATGTAAAGTAATTTATATTACATCTATATACAATGGGTATATTATATAAATAGATTTGTATATATAGTAATAAACACGATTGTTAATATATATTTATTTTAAACATATATAAATATAATCCATAAATAAGGGTTGATTTTTGATCTTTTGTGTATAATTTTCTATTTTGTTGCGTGTGTGTGTATGTTTTTTTATATGTGGTTATATTTTCATAAATATTATATCTCCAAGTATTACTATGAAAATGGTTATAAATAAACAAAAAATAATTTGAAACAATTTATATATATATTTAGAATGGGTCATACTAAAATATAGAAATTATATATATATAAACAAAAGGTTATCTATATAGATAAGTGTGTATAATATTATAAGAGAAAAGTGATTTTTTTTATCATCCTTTTTTTGTTATATAGTTAGTTTTTTTTACCTTTATTTATAGCAGGGATATCCTACTGACAAAAAAAAGTTATTTTCCTAAACGTTGGAATTTTATATATATGGTTATTTTGGTTATTGAGAATTATTTAAAAAAAAAACAATAATAATATATTATTTTTAAAATATTAAATTTGTATATACATTCAACAAATGCAAATACCTTCAAAAATTTGATAGTATATGTTAGCATAATATAAAATAATTCAAACTGTTTTTTATCCATTGAGATAATGTTTTTTTTTTAATTCATATTAAAATATATTCAGATAAATTATAGTTTCTTTGAACTTATATATATAATAATTTATTTTATATTTGTATAATATCTTGATCTTATATCAAATTCGATGGTATTAAGAATTGGTGAAATATATACAATTAAGATAATAGTTAATAAAAAATCTGTCAGCTATTATCTAAAGTTTTATAATAGCTTTTGGTATATATATATATATATATAGAGGCAATAGAATGAATACATGCATATATAAAATGAGTTTAGTAATGTAAAAAACAATTCTATTATAGACTTACCTATGCATTTTTAGAAAAGGCACGAATTTCATTCATATATTTTTCATGAACGTTCGTACACCCTGCAGATAAATTAAATGATATATAGGGAACTATATACATTTAAAATAGGGTTTTTTTAATATGATGTTATCATCTTAAATTACAGTAATTATAAACATTTTCTTTTGAAGTTAACTATACCAATATATTATCATAATATATAAATTTTATATTCATATGTATATACACAATATAAGTATATATACATTTAATGATAATATTTAATTAACATGAGTCAACATTATATAAGTTATATATAGTATATGCGTCTATATACATATATACGCAATATATTGTATATGTCATATGTTGTGCTTTTACGTATAGTTATTCTATTCTGAAAATTAAACTTACGTTAATAAATTATAAGGATTTATCACATGTTTGTATACATAAATAAAGATATACGCATAATATCTGCATATGGATCGTTTTAATGAGCTATATAATTTGAATCAATATTGATAAAAAAAATATCTTGAATAGACAAATTAGATTATACCTAAAGATTACATATATAAAGAAACTTCCATTCTATATAGTAAGGAATTTTGACATGTTATAATGTGTGTGTGTTTTGTGTTATTATGAAGGAAATAATGTACATACTTAGAATTTCAAAATCTGATATAATTTTATATATAATAATTTATTTATATATATAAAAAAATTAAAACAAATTATTATAAGAATTTAATGTATACAAAAAAACCTATAAATTAATAGATTGTATTTCAAAATGAAAGATTGATGGATGAATACATCTAATAAAAAAGTCGGTTAAAGTATCGAACGATTTTAAAATGAATTTGTTGACAAAATTAAAGGCATTTTTTTTTTTAAAAAATCATTACTATTACAAATTTTTCAAAACCATCAAATATATACATAAATTAAGTTATTTTTCATGTAAAATATGACAATTTTTTTGTTTTGAACATAAAAATAAATAAAGTAATATGTTATAATTATAGAGTTTTGAGAAAAAATTTATATATATGTAAAAAAAAACAATAAAAAACTTTTTATAAATTGAAATAATTGAATGTAATATGAAATGTTCACCTGTTTCAGCTCCCAAACTTTAATATATAGATATATGTGACCTAATACCTAATACTTATATATAGTCTATATATAAAGAATCAAAACATTTATATAAGATATTATTATATATATAGGTATTATATATGATATATAAAATAATAAGTCAAAGACAAAAGTTATTGAACTATAAATAAACAAAGGTTGACATCAATTTTTCAATCATATATATATATATTATAATATATAGGTAATATTTTATACGTTTATACGTCATTTGACCCCCGTCCATAAAAATATTCAAAAATTTATCAATTTAAATAAACGTATATATATATATGTGTTTCTATTGATATATAGAAGGTGTATTTTAACCTCTATGATAAGGATTTATTAAATCTCTCTATAAAACTTTTTTAATATATCGTCGGATTTAAATCTTTTCAATTCTTCTCAACTCATAAGTCTCGATTGATGGTTAATATTGTTTGTTTGAAAAATGACTCAGCTTTTATGGTAATATCTTATAATTTATCAATAGATTTAACGTAACCCAAAGAAATCAAGCTTATGAATGTAATATTTGGCCTATATATCATCAAATTCAAGATGATTTGGCGGCAACCTTGACACTGAATTTTTTTTTTTAAATAAAATTACAAAATTTGATATGGCACCGCGTTTAAACAATTTATTTATATGTATAACGCTTAAAAATACACCCTTTCTTACGATGTATTCGTAGTTGGGGTAGTTATTGATTGATGTATGCGTATATAAATATATTAAAAAATATAATTTAATATTTAAATAACCGATAATTTTGATGTTTTTATACTATATATTCAAAATTTCAATTATATATAAAAGAATCTTTTATTTTATTAGTGGGAATTTTACAAATTGACAAAAAAATAAAATTCAGTCTATTAAAACTATTTGAAATGTGATGCGATACGTCGGATAAAAAAAAAAAATTTAATTAGTTTATAGAATTGTCATTTAATAGAAATAAAAGTTGTATGTCCATAATTGTAAATCAAATGATGTCAAATCAAATTGGTTCAATTGGATTGCTTTCGAACAATAATGGTTATGATGATTTTAATTTGTTTATTGAACGTTTAGATCATCTATTTACCGTTAATGCCATAACGGATGATGCCCAAAAGCTATCCATTTTTATGAGCATTGGTGGTGATGAATTGTATAAAAATTTAAAATTATTATTATCATCAAAACAAATAATTGATATAAAATATTGTGAGGCAATTGATGTTTTAAAGAAAATCTATGAACCATCACATAATACATTATATGAACGTTATAAATTTTATAAAAAAGATCAATTAAATGGTGAAACAATTATTGATTTTATAGTACAATTAAAAATTCTTGCACAATATTGTGATTTTGGTAAATGGTCCGATGAGGCGTTACGCGATCGTTTCGTTTGTGGTTTACGTAATGAATCAATACAAGATCGTTTATTAAATGAAATGAATTTAACATTTGATAGAGCGTGTGAAGTGGCAAAGCATATGGAATTAAGTGAATGTGAAATGAAATTATTAAATTTATTATCAACATCGTCATCATCATCAACGACGGCAACAAAAAACAGCACTATTCCAGCATTAATGGATATTATTCAAAGTACAATAACCGATTCAAAAACAGAAGCAATAACAACAACAACAACAACAAGTACTACTACTACAAACAGTACGGAACAAAAACAAATGAAAAACACTATAATTGATGATCCAATAAACGATTTTCAATCAATAAAAAATAATTTAAATAATAAAATTATTGAGTATAAAGATCAAAGTAGAAAAAATTCTATAACAAAATTATTTAAACCTATTGATATTACTACCGACAGACTATTGCGTAGAAATAACAGTAATAGTGATCTTCAATGTATCATTTGTAATGGGCTAGGACATATTGCAAAATTTTGTCATCACAAAGCAATAAAAGATTTTCACAATATACATAATAAACGATATGCTACCACTGAAGGTAATAATGGCGGTGGTATAACACGTAATAAACCATTACCGGAATTACGTATTGAAGATTATGATCTCAGTAGCAATACAATAAATATGTCAGCAACATCACATCGTACTTATAATATTTATCGAGATGATGATTCCGATATAACTGAGGTATAAATATGAATATGGATGGATAAATGAATGGAAATTTGATAAAATTTTTATATAAATATAAAGGAATTTAATTAATTTGTCATGATATAGTTTTATAATTAGATTCATTATAAATGTTTTAAAAAATCCTATATCAATTCTTCTCAAATATACCTATATATTAGATTTACTTAAAAATCATTAATTTGAATATTAATATACGCGTATATATATTAATATATTATATTGTTCGTTTATAAGATTACCTCTATATTATCATATAATTGATAACTTTGTATCTATAAAATAATATGGATTCAATTTTTATTATTTATATGTTGCTATTAGTCGCAATAATAGACCGTATTATATACACTAATTAAAACAAATACTTTCCCATATAGAATATATAAATATTAAAATCAATATTATACAGATATAATCTACAATATATGTATTTATATATATATATAGTTAGTGTGGTTTGTATATACATATTCATTTATAGTGTTCATTTTCTTACTAATATATATGACAATTTTTATATACCATTTCTAAAATGTGTGGGATATATTCACATCCCATTTTAGAAATAGTCTATATATTTTATTTACAAATATAAACATATATTTTCATATAAATTCGTACATAAATATAATATATGAATATATTTTTTTCACTATATAATTTTCATGTGACGCATTACTTTCGTTTAGAACGAACGAACGAAAGGAAAAATCATATATGCTCGTGTATATGTTATACTTTCGCCTATATATATATATATATAGATAGATTTTAGGAATATAAAATATAAATACTAAATTCTTTCATATATATATACAGAGTGTATTTTCAAAATAACAAATATCCTTTTTTATTTCAATATCCATATACAACATAAAACAAAAATCTGCGCTGTTTGAGAAACACGCACTAACAAAGGTGATTAAAATTGATAGCAAATGAGTTTCATGAAAAGTGTTTCAGTTATAATCACGCCAAAAAACCAAAATTTTAAAATTTTCCTGGAAAATTATTTTTTTTTTATTTTGATTATTGATGTCTACAAATATGAAAAAATAACTGACAAAGAATAGAAAATTAATCTTATTCAGCGTAAACTATATACATATTTCGAAACACCTTTTAAATATATTAATAATAAAAAAAAGAAATACATTAAAACAGAGAATGTGTAAAATGTTACAAAAACCTATATAAAACGAAAGCTCAATAATATTACTGTCATTCATAAAACTTTCTTTCTTTTCTATATTGTGTTTTTTATATACATTATTAAATTGACATAAAGGACAGTGTTGTATATATATGCTTTTTATAACGTATAGGTATAATTTTTATATTAGAATAACGAGTCTGAATTTGTTTTATTTAACACAATATCTGAAATATTTCGGAATCGTTTGTATATACAATGTATACAATTTGAATTTTTTTCATTTATATATACAAATTAAATATATAATATATGTATTGAAATAGTTTTATTCTGACCATTAAATAATAAATATATATAGAAGGATCGTGTTGTTTTTTTTTATGTTTCAATAATTATTCAGATATATAAAATGCACGGATAGATTTTAATTATTTGATTTTCATTAATAATTTATATAGTATGTGTTTGTTTTGTCATCGAATTTTAACGACCTTTTATTTATTTTATTAAATTTTTGTTTTTTTTTATTTGAAATGTCTACATATGAATTTCATAAAACAATTAATACCGATAATATTATAAGTGTAAATTTAAATGGTTCATGGACAGGAAAACGTTTATTAGAAGCATTACGAAGTTTACCACCGTTACGAATGTCACCAGAAGATGTATGTGTAATTACAATTCTTTGTTTGTTTGTGTTTTGTTTTTGGCTGTTAGGTTTTTAATAACAATTTCAATTGTTTTGTCCTTTTATCGTACATACAGTTTTATTAAAATCTTAAATACACAATTAAAAACACAAAGTTTAATACACAATTCACGATTGTTTTGTTTTTTTTTTTGTGAAAAATATAGTGCAATTTATTGAGATGTTTATAATTTTACATAAGAAGGATTCAATTCAATATATTTAATCAAAATAATATAATTATTCATTTCATTATAATTTATATTTATATAAATCCATTTGCGTATATATGTACTATGTGGTAATATTCTAAATAAACAAAAATTATATATACAATACTTAATAAATTATTTATTGAATATATGTGATCGTATATGTGTGCTTATTGTCATAATAATTTATTGATTTTTTTCTTTCATCGCATGTATTATATATTAAATAAATATAACGATTAATTTGTAAGACTTTTATAAACAATACTAAAATATTATAATAGGATATAAAAAGTACTTTCATTTTTCTATATATGCTAAAATAATAAAATAATTTTTCAATATGAATATGGTTTAATTAGTTAATAGATTTACGTTTATATACTTCCTATGCTTATATACAAATTTATGGCACTGCCCATATAATTAAGATATTGGGGTATAGCGCGATCGATTACAATTTGCATATTTTCTTATACTTTGCATCACACCGAAATGCTCTTATTGCGATAATTCAATATCAAATCTTATATTATCCAATATAGATAGGGAGAATATAAAAAACACATGTGTCTTTTAATGTTATTATTATTTATTTATATATATATATATATAAACAACACATTCCTGTAGAACAAATTTTGTTTATATATATTTAAACATATTTATTATTTATATTATATATATTAAATTATAATGAATAATGGAGACTTTCGTAATATAATCTTAACAACAATAATAATATAAGTAAATATATTGTATTGTGTTTAATGAAAAAATTATTCAGAAATATTTATCAAAAAATTATTTTCATTATATTATGTATATAACTAATATGTACATATAGTATATATATATGATTAAGAAAATTACATATAATATTGCTTTATTTTTATTTCGTTTATATAAGAAGTTTTCCTTACAAAGTTTTCAATAAATATATATATGTTCAGAGCTTTTATGAAAAAATTTAATGAATCACGGAATAGAAATGTTCCTATGTATATAACAAAACAAAACAAACCGACTAATGTTCGGATATAAAATTTTTTCTAGAATCTAATTATCATCAAATTCTTATAGGGTAAATATATATATATATATATATGTGATTGTGATATATATATATATATATAATACATAAAATAGCTTATATAAATATTTGTTTAAAATATTTATATATATAGATTAAATTAAGCCTCGCTACATACATACATAACATAATATATAAAATTATAAATAAACAATTTATTCAAATATAATATGTGTAGTTTTAACGATGAAATTAAATGCTTTCGCAATTCCATGAAATGTTGAAAATTATAATATTGATTATATTGTATATGTATAATATGAAATGAAAGTGATTATAACTTTAGTGAAATTCATTATTTTGTCTTTATCGAAAAATTCAATTATCGATTCGAGAACATTTTTTAGATGTATAGTTCATAAGTAAATAAAAATAAATTTTTCGCTATACAACCAACAATCTGGTTTTACCGTCCAACAACAGCCTTCTGTTATTAGTTACTTAATTTGTGGGTTTTACGGCGTCGGTAATTAGCCGTACGACCAACCGCAAGCGGAATATACAACTCTGTGTTAAAATTCAGATTCGAAAAATAACCCAAAACACAAAACATATTTTATGCATTCAGTAGGATTCGAACCCACGACCCCAAAATTTCGTTAGAATTTTAGGTTGGCATTTTTAACATTTACACCACAGAGTTGTATGTATAGTTCATAGACATTGAATAATTAGCAAAAAAAAACATAGTTTAACGATCGAAAATTTTAATTTTTACACATAAAAATTTCTGTTCAATTGGTAAATCAGTTTTTTTATTAGAATTGGTATATAACAACCTGGATAATTCTCTATAAAAAATAAAAATGTACAATTTCATATTTATATATATAAAAAAAAACATAAACAATAGAGCGACTAAATATTATTTACATTGAAAAAAATCTATATCCATGCGAGTTTATATTTAATGGTTATATTTGATGTATGTATATATACGATACGAGTATATATCTATAAAGAATTTATATTATCCAGACCATCAGGTCATCGTTCATTTCGTGATTAAATGTCCATATATACATATACATGGTATAAAGAACATATTTATTTAGATATTTAAAATTATATATGTTATATATACATATCTGCACATATCTGCTATTTCATACATGATAGGATTCTTTCTAATATATCTACCATATATATAATAGATATATACTATATAATATAATATATACATATGGATGAATATATATAAAATTAAAAATTGGATCGATAAAATATTATATATTATTTATATACTATACATATATGGGTCATGTTACCTTTAATTTGTGCTTCTATATATAAATTGATTAGTTTTATTAAAATTTATATTGAAATATATAAAGAGAAATAAATAAGTATAATCTCTATATGTGCAAATATGTAAAACATTTTCAATATTAAAATAAAAACGGTGTTATACATAATATAGTTTAAATGATTTAAATTTCATAAATGCATATTAATTGTTTATGCTCTATATCCTAATAAACTAACACGCTAACACTCTAGATAACTTTTCATTGCAAAAAATTGTAATATATTTGTAGAGGAAACCATAATGAAAATAGTATATATACAATAACATGTTAACATGAGTTGGCGCTACTCATGCGGATTTTCCATTCGGAAATCTCACAAGTTCATGGTAAATTCAAACTTTCCGAAAAAAATCATTTTTGTTTTTTAAAAATGTAAAACCAACACAGAAAATTACAATACAGTACTTTAAGTTATTTTACTATGTCCATATATATATGGAAAAGGATCTGTAACTTTATAACCGCATTCAAAGAATCCAGAAAAATAGAGCGCCAAAGAAATACATTTTTACCGTTATCCATGTGTAGAATTAAAACAGTTTTGTATAATGAATTGGATTGCTTTCATAAGGAAATCATATTAAATAAACCAAATGCATTAATCTTATAATAAAATTAATTTTTTGTTGTTTCTTTATCATATTCGAATTTAGTTGCGTTATCAACAAAAACAACAACAAGATCGTGAATTAAAACGGGCTGAATTAATTGGTAATCGAACCCTGGATGGTATTATTGATGGTAAAAAATTAGCTGGACCACTTGGAACAGGTAAAGTACGACAAATGTTTGATGAAAGACGACAAGGTCATCGTACAATTATTGGTATTGATAAAAGTTATCCATTACAACCGATAGCACCACCACGTGCTTCATCGAATACATCACAAACAACTGTTACCACGAAAACAACTACCGTAAGTTTATATAGTTATATACATATTTATTAATAAATAACTTTTTTATATATATATGCGATGGTCATGATATGATATATATTTATATAAAGGATTTATTTGAAATATTCCTTTTTCTATTATGTGAACAGTTTGTATATTGCTTTATATATGGTGTGTAATGAATATAATATACCTGTGTATGATAACAAGGTATTATATATATGCAATATAGAATGTTTTTTTTGTTTATTAGAAAACTACATGGCGTTCAGAGGGCGGCGGCGGCGGCGGAAATATTGATATGAATGAATTGGTAATTTTCCTTATTTTGCTTTTATTATACATATATAGTAATTGCGCGTAATAATTTATATGAAAGAATTTTCTATATTTACTCAAAAAAACGTTCAAAAAGATTTATATATAATTTTTGGATAAATGTCTTAAAACTTTTTAAATGTATGTAATTTTTGTATATGATGTAAAAGGGTGACTTTACACATTTTCTTTTATTGTTATAAATACTATATGTATATATCATTTTTAAGAAACGCGCACATATCCCTGAATATATTCGCGTGTATATACATATAAAGAACAGGATGTATTATTACGAGTTTTTATAATTGATTATTTATAATCGATTCAAGGGTAGTTTTTTTATTAGTCCAATACTGTTTCTATATATGAAGATTTATTCTTCAAATATCATCAAATATGATAAATTTATAATTAAAAAAAACATTTGTTGGAAAATATATCAAATGGCGGTTGGATAATATTTAGGATACACACAACAAAGATCCTTAAAAACTAAATTCCTTACAATTCTTTTCATTTAAAACATTCTGTACTTGTACATATACATATTATATGCAATATAGTATATACAATATTACTATTTTTATTATAGATATCTTCACCTTGCATATATGTTATTAATTTTTTCATTCTTTATTGTTTATTATTAACATATTGTTATTATTTATTACTTAGGATACCGATCGTATAAATGGCAATTACATTTTATCGAACAAACTTGAAGAGGGAGATTTTCTAGATAATGAACAATTTCCCGGTATGTTGTATAAATTTATTTTATATATGCATATACATTTTACAAAGACGAAAAATTATATTCAATAATTTCTTTTCATTTATTTACTGTTGTTCAGAATCATTTAATCAATCGTTAGATGACGATGATAATTATATAAATAATAATAAAATTGCAACAAAATTACCAAATGTTGGTAGACAAATGGCAGCATTAAATTTAAATGGTGGTGTTTCAATAAATAATAGTTCAAATATTAATATTAATAATAATAATGGTAGTCCGTTAAATGGAATAAAATTAAAACCTGTGATAACGAAAAAGATTGGTCCAGTAAATACTGTGAAATCTTCAATTGATACTATGAAAAAAGTACCAACACGTACAAAATTTACAACAACGGGTAATAACCGAAGTTCAACATCACCTTCGACACCGACAAGCAATGCGTCACGCGTAAGTATATTTATATATATAATTCTTTCATATAATAATAATAATGTATAATTACTTTCAATTGTGATTAATGTGTGATATGAACATAGTTAACATATTATATATAGATATATTATTATAATAATTTACAATTTTCAGCCGTCATCGATTAAATCAACATCGGCCACAATAAGTAATCCATCGTCGGCAAAAAATAGTACAACTGTAACAAGGACACAAACGGTTAAGATGACCACACCAACGGTAACACTTATATTTATATTTCAGTTTTTTTATTATAAAATTCAATTAATCAATTCCATTTAATAATGAAAATAAAAAATACAAAATATATATAGAAAATTAAACGTACACCGGCCAATCCACCAGAAAATTCTGTTGAATGTGGAATATGTGGACGTTATTTTAATCAAGATCGTATTGCAACACATGAAGTGATTTGTAAAAAAACAGCTACTAAAAAACGAAAAATATTCGATGTAACAAAACACAGAATTAAGGTAATTACGTTTCCTTTCGGAATCGTCAAGTTTTTTTTGCCTTTTTTTCATATACAAAATTCGAATTGTTTTATTTTTCTGTACACAATTATATAGGGAACAGATGCCGAACAATTTATTAGAAAATCTGGTATTAAATTAACAGCAAAAAAACCGATAGCAACTGCGGCGGCCACAACAGCCACAACAGGAGCACCGAAAAAAAGTGATTGGCGTCGAAAACATGAAGAATTTATACAAGCCATACGTAGTGCTAAAGAATTACAAGCGCATTTGGCACGCGGTGGTAAAGTTTCAGATATTCCACCACCGCCACCTGCCGAAAATCCTGATTATGTACAATGTCCGCATTGTGCACGTCGCTTTAATGAGGGGGCCGCCCAACGACACATCCCAAAATGCGCAAATTTTCAACATAACAAACCGAAACCCGGACCATCAAAAAATGTATTGGGATCAAAAAGAAAATAGTAGTAATGATAGAGAATGTATTTTTAACTTTTACATACCGTATAGCGATTTAATTCTTTTTTAATCTATTCATTATGATAACTCATATAATTAATATATGTATAATTTTAATTTTAACTCGCTATTCGATTTCATACGTAAACTATTTTTTATAAAAAAAATTAACATATTCATATATATATATAAAGAAAATTAAGAATCAAAAAAAAAACGAAGAAGAGATAATCAGGTGCTAATCAAAAATTTTGCTTTTTTCTGTTTTATATATTCGCAAGCCTAATTTCATACATTTCCTATTATATTTATTCGTTTCTTTTCGAAAGGAAAATATATATTTTTTTAATTTTTTGTTTTGTAATTATTCACTTTATTTTTAAAAAATGTTAAATTATCATTTGAAATATACAACACAGCGGGTATTAATATTTTTTGTTTTTTTAATTTTTATGTGATATATATAATTGTAATAATAATTGTACTTAAAAAAAACTTAGAAAAACAAAAATCACCATCCAAACAAACAAACACAACACACATATCAATATATATACAATAACAAATTATTTTAGTAAAAATTTAAGGGTGTTTTATTTTGTTTTTTATTTAATTCCCTATACAAATATATAAATGTTCCCCTGGAAGTGGCTCAAAACATCTTAGACCTCTATAAATTTTCACGAACAAAATTTGAGATTTTCAACATAAGTTTTAGATTGGTATATCAACCTATCTTTTGATCCCATCAATGTACCCCGTCGCCATACATACCCAAGGGTTAAATTAGACCACTTGAAATTTTGTATCTTGCAGGTTAGATCACAGAGGGAAAAATGTGTATATAGCGACATTTTTTCTGATCCGATCCGATCCAAGAACTCGCATGCAAATCCAACGGTGTTTTAGGGAATCCATTTGAACATATTAGTGTGAGTCAGCCTTTTATAGCATAATTATTATGAGAAGTTTGGTAATCAATTTAACCTCCCCGAACTACCCCTTCCCCTTCCTTTCATGATCTTAGGTAAACGCTTTCACCTTATACTTACTGTATTAATTCTTCCATAGAGTTACTATATTTCACCTCAGAGTGTTGCATGTGAAAACAAATGACATGACATCTTAAACTAACTAGTTGTACTTAAAAGATATTTTTTATTGAACCACTTATCGATTTACTTGTTTTATAATCGAACCGTAAAAAATTTATCAAATTTCAGTTATAAATTTCTACATTACCATTGCAAATAAAAAAACAGCTAACTTCATTCTATAAATTAGCGTTCTTTCAATTTGTATATGTCAAAATGAAAAAAGAAAGCATTTTATTTTCCCAATAAAAATAATAATACCATTGTTTACATTCTTTTTAGTTTGATGCGCTTTTAATTAAAATAATAATTAATAAATTAACGTTTAAGTAAATTAATTAAATGAAAAATTGTGTGTTTTTTTTAAATAAATAATGAATCAAACGTCGTTTTTAGCATTACAAGACAATTTTAAGGTTTGTTTACCGAAAAGCAATTAATTTCGATATGGATATGAGAACAAAAAAATAAAACTCCAATCAACGTATTTTTTTGTTTAGAATTCATTGCGGAAGGCATTCGAACATTCCGATGTCGATCGATTAAAAGCTGAATATGATAAATTAAAAGGAAATGATGTGGATAAAAAAGCAGCTTTAGATCAATCCTTTCGTGATGTATTACTATCCGAATTTATTGGTGATTCAAAAATTGAAGATTTCATTGGATTTTCAATAATTGCATGCCGTACCGATTTAACAACGTCAACAATTCCCGTTGTTCTATTAGGCGACATATTCGATGCCTTAACATTGGACAAATGTGAAATGCTTTTCACTTTTGTTGAAAATAATGTTTCAACATGGAAAGAAGAATGTTTTTTTGCCGCATGTAAAAATAATTTATTACGAATGTGTAATGATTTATTACGGCGATTATCCCGTTCACAAAATACCGTGTTTTGTGGACGTATCCTACTCTTTTTGGCGAAATTTTTTCCATTTTCTGAACGTTCCGGTTTAAATATTGTCTCTGAATTTAATTTGGAAAATTTAACCGAATATGAAAATGAAGTGAATGACAACGGCGATTCATTGGTAGACTCGGAAACCGTACAAAATGTTAAAATCGATTATAATTTATATTGTAAATTTTGGGCATTACAAGATTTTTTTCGGAATCCCAATCAATGTTATAATAAAATGCCATGGAAAATATTTGCTGGTGTAAGTAAAATCATTAATTTATTGTTTATTAATTATTGTTCATTGAAATTGTTTTACAAAAATAAAATTAACTAATTATTTTTTATACATTTTGATATAGCATGCATCAAATGTTTTGGCTGCATTTAGTAGTTTTAAATTAGATGAACAAGAACAGGATATTAAAAAAAATGTAATTCCATTGCCAGGTGGCATAACATCATCATCATCATCAGCAATAACAACCCCAACAACTAATACTACTACTACTACAGGAGAAAAACAATTATCAAATAATTCGATAACGATGGAGGTTGATGAAAAATGGGATGAAATAAATCAACATTTTTTTGCAAAATTTTTAACAAATCCAAAACTATTGGCATTACAATTATCCGATTCCAATTTTCGCCGTTCGGTTTTAGTACAATTTTTAATATTATTTCAATATTTAAGATCAACAGTGAAATTTAAATCGTAAGTTTAAATTGAAACTAGCCAATTTCAATATTTATTTATATGTAGTAATTGATTTTATGACATTTATTAATTTGTAGTGATTCGCATAATTTATCTAGTGTTCAATCGGAATTTATTAAAAAAACCGAAACACTAGTTTATAAATTACTGGACGAAACACCACCAAGTGGTAAAAACTTTTCAAAAACCGTACAGCATATGTTACAACGTGAAGAATTGTGGAATAATTGGAAAAATGAAGGTTGTAAAGGTAAAAAAACTTATCAATTTAAACTAAATTTAATATTTATGTTGAATAAAAGTTAACTATTTAACTATTTTTGTATGTACAGAATTTAAACGTCCCGAATTAAATGCGGATGAAATATCAAAAATACCATTAAAAAAACCACGACGTCATTTAGGCGATTTGTTACGTGATGCAAATAAGCAAGGAAAATTTTATATGGGAAATGTGGAACTAACAAAACTATGGAATATTAGTCCGGATAATTTACAGGCATGTCGTGGTGCAGATCGTAATTTTTTACCATCTATTGAATCATATTTAGAAAATCCTAAAGATAAAACCGATCAAACATTTGAATGGCGTGCATTGCGTTTGTTGGCACGACAGTCTCCGCATTTCTTTACAATGATACAAACGCCAAATAAAATTTCCGATTATCTTGAGGGTTTACGTAAAAAAATACATGAAAGTCGCGCTAAAACAATTAAATTGGAAGCGGCCAATGATATAAAAGTCGATACGAATGAAAAGGAAGAAAAAGATGAGAATATTATGGATGTTGGGGCACCGGACACTATCGATGCCGATACAAATGAAACTGAACAATTATCACCAGATGATAAAAATACTCATAAAACAATACAAGTAACTGAGGTACAAATACGTGAATTAAGTACAATAATCGGTGTTGATTGGAAAAAATTGGGTATTAAATTTGGTATGTATTCAAATATATATTTATAATACTTATTAATGTGTGGTAATCACAACAATAACAGTCGGTATAAATTTTTAATATATTTAAGCTTTTCGGCCGGATGAATTACAGTATTTTCAAGATGAAAATCCGCAAATTAATGATGCTTGCTATATAATGTTAAAACATTGGTTTGAAGAGGATGTTGATGCCAGCCTAGAAAATTTAGCATACATTGCAGAAGGTCTAGAAATGATAAACGTGACGGATGCAATTCGACGTATGATTGAACCATTAGATCGCACCGAAGATATATCAGATTAAGATACGTGTAAATTATTGCATAATACGATAATACATTTAAAAAAATTAAAATAATATTGTATTTTCGATGAATTAAATTATAAAAAAACACAATTTTTATTACAATTTTGTCTTATTTGATTTTATAACTAATTGCAATAAAACATTTGATGGTAATGTTTCTAGACGTGTTAAAAATTGTAAAATATTACCGGACATTGCACCGGACGATAATGCCAATTGAATGGATTGAGCAAAACGTTCTAAACTAATTTGAAAACATTCATCAACATCTGGACAACGATTTTGTTCCATTAATTGTTCTGATTTAAATTTTAATAAATTTATTATTATTCCTAAATGCAATGTATTCAATGCAGTTGGCACACCCGGTAAAACAGGAGTCTACAATTCAGTTATACGTAAATAAAATAAAAACAAATCGTTTAATATTCTCTTAAAGGTTTCATACTCAATATTACCACTATCAAAGATAAAACAACTGTATTGCCTACCTCAATTAAACTGTCTAATAATGCCAAATGTAATTTACTGTAAGCATTTTTTTCTATGACTAAAGGTGCCAGTGTACACCAACGAATGAGACCGGATAACGGCGTCATAACTGGCATTGAGATAGCGCCAGCAGGTAAAACTAATGGCGGTTGAGATGCTAAACATAACATGGGATTTTCTGCAATCCATTCCGTAAATATTCCTAATAGAATATCTGGCGGTACTATCAATTTTGTTTTATCATTTAAGTATAATTCGGCCACGGAGGTCATAAAATTTACCGCAAATCTTTGATTTTTATAAATTAATTCGTCAAATCACAACAAAACGCAATTCATATACAAAACATAATATATAAAAACAGTAATTTAAAGAAAAACTTACCGAGGCGCAATCGTTGGCAGTGCTTTCAATTGATTAAAACCATTTTTGGAAAATTTCACAAAATCATCTATTAGACAATTTACCAAATCCAATGATGCCGTTGATGTTGGTCCTAATTGTTGCATCCATGTTCCAGCAGTACATAAAACCTGCGCGATTATTAACGGGATTTTTATAATCATAAATATTTAATATAAAACAATCATTACATTCTTCTTACCGAATCAATGGAACCCGACACCGCTGTACTAATTAATTTCACTAACACACGTGTACGACTAAATGTTATTGCCGAACCGCCGAATAAGCTTAAAAATACAGCATTTCGAGTTGCTTCTGGACCGGGACGCGCAAAATATTCCGATAACACCACTACCAATTGAAATTCTTGTATTAATGTTAAATATATATTATTGGAAAAATCTTTTCGTGTTTTCTTTTCCAAAAATACATATTCGGCTATCAATTCCAAACAATGATCTTGATTTTTACGACTTATTACCAAGGATTCTGGATGATTACGGTATTAAAGAAAAGATTTTGTTTAAAAAAAAACCATCACAACAAAACATTCAAAAAAGTGATTAAAACGAAATAATACACATATTTTGAGGTTATGTTCATTTTTGTATTTTAATTTTTTATTGTTTGTTTTTTTCATTTTATTTTATAATTAATTAAATATTTACCAATTTTTGGAAGCACTTCTCTAGCACATGTTGGATAATCTAATTTTTTTAAAGATATTTTATAATCAGTATGAGTCATATTGGTAAAAAATGTGTTAAATTATTGTTTTATTTTTTAAAGAGCAACAACTTTTGTTGTATTTTGTTTGGATTTATATTTAATTTATTTTTAAATGTTTTGTTGTTGCTTTGTTTGTTTTCAAATTAAAAATCCGAAAACGAATGAAAACAATCAAAAAAATTAAAAAAATGTCCATTGGCCCTCAACCACTGTATCGGCTAATTCAAAAATTTACATCTAATGAACCCTTAAACAAATTGAAAAGAATTTTTGTTTTGTTATTTATTGTATTAAATCCTATAAAGTTATTCAACAATAAAACCTTTTTGGGTTAATACCATAGACCATAGGGTTATGGCAATTTATAGAGTTTTCCATAAAATACTCCCAGCAGCTCGCTTTCTACGGACAATTGACTGTACCTTTCGAAACTAGCGGTAACTGTACAAAAATGTAAATCTCGCAGGATGATATTTTATACCGTCAGGATATCATTCGCTCCTAAAAATTGAAGCAAAATAGTTTGATTTTAATGACATATTATAAATATATTGTACAAGTAGTTCGGGATAGGAGAATCTATTAGCCGCGTTCCATTCAATTACCTGGAGTAGGTAAGAGTAGGTAACAGTAGAAAAGAGTAGATGTTTTCTACTCCGAACTACTCTTTGCTATACTACGGAGTAGTTCGGCGTAGAAAAGAGTAGATGCTTTCTACTCTTATCTACTCCTACCTACTCCTAGTAATTGAATGGAACGTAACTATTATTTTATACTTCTAGGTTCTAGTTACTTCTGATAGTGGAAAGGAACGCAACTCATATTTAAAGTTTTGTCATTGCTCTCACGCAGCTCAGTCGTTTTCTGCAGACAATCGAATTTTTCTCAAACAGCTGTCTGTACTGTAACGTAACGTAAATTTAAAATCTAAATTAAACGTTATTTATGTGTTTCAATAATTTTTCTTGATAAAGCTGTTTTTGGTGATAAAAGAGCAACATAAAAGAGAGATTGTATTTCACTACTCCAAATGCTCTTTTCCAATTCAGTATTCCAAATTCAATAAGTTAGTCTAACAGAATCAGGGAAAGGTACCTTATGCATTGTTTTGTTAAACAATTTATTTATTTTATTGGAAAAATCCTCACCGTATGTATAAAATGCAAATAAATTTCTGAAGTGTCTATGTTAAAATCTGAACAAAATTATTGTATTTTGGAGATTTGTCACGTATTTTGGAGATTTTCCTATGCCACTCTGAATACCACATAAATTAGCAATTGGTTTATATTTGTTAAGGTTTTTGGGTAAAATAATTAACACGGGAAAGTATTTATATCATAAAATAGTGTAATTTTAGCTAATTTTATTAAGAAACCATAGTAGGTAACTAACATTTTAAAAATAAAAATCGAATATCATTCAATTATTCATTGTATTTTATAAATGTAAACTTTGGCCCCCGACTATATTTAAGACAGTGGTTTCGGCTGAAAATAATAAAAAATGTCACTCAAAAATATATGACGCATGCACATTTGTGAAGTTGTCAAAAAAAATTCAAACCCTTTTTTCACGTGCGGCTGTGCTTTGATTGTTTTAATTTTTTGATTATTGTTTATGTTTGTTTTCATTTTGCGATAGCATTAAAAAAACTTTGAAGTATTTGAATTTATTAATTAATTTACAAAATGTTATCCTACAATGGATATTACGGTAATTGCAAAAAATAAATATAGTTATTCTGGTTAATCTAATCAATACCGCATAATTTTATTAAACCTATAGTTATCAAATTGAAAACATCGGAAAATTCTTATCACAATGTATATGTAAAAGAACATCGTCAGACACCAAAGGATCCACAAAAACCTGACGGTAGAACACTGATTATGTTAAATGTTCCACCGTATGTTGATCAAACAGCATTGGCCAAATGTTTTGAAATCCCCCCAAATGCTATATTATTTGCTGAACATAAAAATAAAAATATTAGCGGACAATTATCAATGGAACAACAAGAACAATTCCAACAACAATTCAAATTTAAAATAGCATTTGTTATATTTAAATCAACAAAATTATTGCATAAAGCATTAAATAGCAAAATATTTAAATTGTATACAACAAATGAAGAAATTAATGAGGTTACTTCGAATATCACTGGCGGAGTAGAAAAATGGACAAACGAGTATTTTGAAAAATTACCAAATAAAGAAGAATTGGAACAAGAAATTGAAAAGTATATGCATGTGTTTGATGGTGTACAACAACAAACGTTAATTGATAAGAAAAAACAAAGAGAACTAAATAATGGAGATGGTGATGGTGCTGATGATGATGGTTGGATAACTGTTGGCAAAGGAAAACGTGCTGGTTTTCAACAAAGTGAAGTCGCATTAAATAAATTGAATAAAAAAATAGAAACCGGTCGCAAAAGTAAAGAACATGTTAATTTTTATGCTTTTCAAATACGTGAATCAAAACAGAAGAAAATTGTTAGTTTACGAAGGAAATTCGAAGCTGATCGACGTAAAATCGATATTATGAAAAAAATGAAAAGACTAAAACCTTTGTAAATTGTAAGTACAATATATTATTAATATATTTTAATATTTGTTTCTATAATAAAAAATTGAGTTACACTTAATACAAAAAAATACGAAATTAGTAAAGCAATGAAATAATCCCTCTATGAGTTGTTGCCATTGGATTTTGTATCCATTTTTACCCTATAATTTTTTGATAACCTTTATCCTTCCATTGTTCTTTTTTTTGTTTTTATTAATATTTAATTCTTCCCCAATTTGGAGATTTGCGCCATTTGGTATTTTCTTAAAAGACCAAATTTAGTATATTCCATTTGTACAATGACTTGTCCTTGAGCGTTATAATTATGAAGATCCCTATGCTAAAATTAAGGAATATTGCGGCAAAAAAATGATCAAAAAAATAATTTGAAAATAATCGAATTGATACATGGAATAAAAATTACAAAAACAAAATATTTTAATTTTACTACTGGGTAAATCGACATACAAAACAAAGAAAAATCCTACTGGGAATTCGGCATGTGACATTTTCGTTTTTGTTATTTTTTGTTGTTGTGTTTTCTTTCGTTAAGTTATAAAAGCAAAAGTGAAAAAAATACAGAAAAAATTATTTGTTTTTATTTTAATTCGAGTTTTAATTATTAAAATTAATAAAATGAATAAAAACAAATGGAAAAATATCTATAATACAAGTGAAGATATTAATAATAAAAGTATATCGTTTCCTAAAAGAACTTTTAAAGATATAAGTTTTAATTGTGTGAATGATCTGACAATCGATGACGATAGCAGCAATGATAGTAATAACAGTAATAATACCTGTGGAATATATACAAATTCAACAACAACAACAACAATAAATGATAATAAAATTGATAATGCATTAATTAAGAATAATACAAATTTAAAAACATCCCCATTAAACGTTTCTATAACGTGTACAGGCAATACACGAAATAGAACATCATCGCCAATGTCAATGAACCGAAACACCCCAACAATAACTTCTAGACCAACAACAGCCGGAAAAACAACAACAGAAACAATAGAAAATGCAGATGGACACATTGAATACGATCCAGATTGTGTTAGTGATTGTCTTGGTTGTTGTGCATCCACAAAATCAAATAAAAATAATAGTTTAGTTCTAACAATGAATCATAAAAATAATCTTAATAATAATAATAACAATAAGAGTTTTAATAGCAATATACCAACACCATGTGTCCAAAGCAAAATGATTGGAAAACATAATGGATACAATCAATTTGGTATGGGTAATGAAATTATAATTGAAGAATTTGATTCGGATTCAAATGTATCAACAGATAATGAAGAGATTTTTAATAGAAATACAAATAAGTTTTCTAATGTTGATGTGACTAGCGTTAATTTAACACAGATGATCAATTCTCCAAAAAGAAAACGAATTAATAACTCGATTGATAAGGAGAATTCACCCATAGGAGATTCCATAATTCCGGATTCCCAGAAAAATAATTTGCATCGTATCCCGTTTAGTTCAAATTATAAAACATTTTTGGGAAAAACAATATTACCATCACCACCGAAACAGTCAATAAAATACGATAAAAAGCATCAATCTAAACAATTATATTCTGAATCACTGCCAAAGGAAATAACCATATTTGAAAATACAATTGACGAATATGATTCTTCTTCAGATGATGATAAAGATGCTTGTACAAATGTTCAAAGATATAGCGATCAAATTGCATTAGATTCATTTCAAAATCGTAATAGTCATGTATATTCCTTGTCATCTAGAAAATACAATCCACAGCACCACAGCGAATATAAATTAGAAGCTAAACCCAATGGATTATTATCAAAATATCAAACAATATTAAACAAATTTAAAATTAATACATCATTTTGGCAACAAGAACGGGAATTAAATTTGAATGAAAATGGAACACTTGTACAAATTGAAAAAATTGAAAAATGTTATGGCCGTGTTATAATACAATGCACCGTAGACGAACAACCAACAATTTTGATTATGGATGATCATGATATCCAACGAATGAAATCGATATCGGTGGGTGTATTCATTGAATTGCCGGCTACATTCAATGAATTTGCCCATTATAAATTAAATAATTTTATTGTATATACAAATTTTAATCAATTTTTGATAAAATAAATTTCAAATTGAATCGAATAGGAATAAAATATCCGACTGATAGTTAAGAACATAAGATGGAAGAAGGTGTGATTAAGATTGGAAGGATGCGGGTTTTTTTATAGCTTTTATTTTGATATTTTTTATTACATATTAATTAGATTTATTGTATGAAAACTGATATTTTTATTTGTGTTTGAACTTAATAAAGTTTTACTATAAAATTAAAATTCAATTTAAATATTTTGAACATTTTTTATTATATACGAACTAATGATATCATTCAGCAAATATTTTCCTTACTGTAAATCGAAACCGTTCTATTGTAACGCCAACATATTATTACAAAAAAAATTCAAATTGTAATGCAATTTTTTTATGTTTACCATCTAAATATCTAAAAAAAAATGAAATAAAACACAAACCCGTACTATCCGAAAAACTTCATTACATCATTATTAAAATGTTCATACAAGATGTTAGAGTATGTATGATTATATGCATATATAATGGATAAACTTATTCTTCTCACGGTTTATTACAATTCAAAAGTTTTTTTTTCTTATATGAACTTCTACTTTGTTTTTTTTTAACTATGTGTAAATATGCCAAATATACATATATTCTTCTATACGTGCATTTATTTACATAGTTATTTAAAAGATACGTACACAGTACATATATGTATATATGATGATATGTTCCTTTCGTAAAGATAATAAAAAGAAAGAAAAAAAAATATAGAGATAATGTCTCAACATACGGGATGACGACAACGATTATCATTATACCAAGATAGGTTGATGTAATGTTGATGATATTGATATTCTAAAACATATATATTGTATAGTTTTAAAAGATTCATATATGAATATATGCATAATATCAAAAATCGTAATGATTATATAATATGATGTTATGTGGATGTGTATTTGTGTGTGTGTGTTATATACTTTAAAATATTCAAACGTTTTGAGAGCCGTTTCATTGATAACAATAGACATTTTATACACATTATAGATATATATACACATATTTAGAAATATTTTATAATCATATAAATATAAAATGATAGTTATATACTGGCAAAACATTCCAGAAATACAAATATTGATATATATTGATATTTATATATAAAATACATTTAAGATAAGTGTGAATATAGTGAGATTTCATTTTTTTACTTGATTTATTTGATTGATGATCGATCAATGGGATTTTTTTTTAACATTTATTGATAATAAAATATATGGTTTGTTATTTTTAAATACTCGTATAACGTAAAAACACATATTTAAATATGTTAATGCTATAACCAAAAATTTTATTTCTTATACATATATATTATTCTGTCTGACTTCGACTATATATACTTTTTTTTCGTATTTATTAGATTAAAAATATTTCGTTATGCAAATATTTAAATTGAAAAGAAAAATTCGTTAAAAACCTAATATGCATTAGTATCAGGATAAGTAGGATATCGAATTTATCCTGTTTTTATTTTATTAATTCTTTATCTTATTATTAAGTATATTAAGCATTTTTAACATATTCTGAAAATTAATTATTAGTCGTATTCAATAACGAAATATAAAATGATCCCTTATAAGGTAAATAACCGTATATTTATTCTATACATACCTCTACTGTATATAAGTACCCATAAAGTTATTTTTGGCCATAACTCAAAAACCAATGGATGAATCTAACTGAGAATTTGCTTACTTATAGATTATGGGCCGCTAAATCCGATTATCTGGTTCCAGCCGGATTCATCCATTGGTTTTTGAGTGATCGCCACTGGCAAAGATTTCCAATATAATTATCCGGTCATCATACCATAACTCAAAAACCAATGAACGAATCTGTTTGGAAACAATATAATCTGATTCAGTGCCCTTTATATATAAGTATAATATATGCAAGTTTTCCGCCAGATTCATCCATTGGATCTTGCGAGTTATTAAAGGTTTTCTAAAAATAACGACTACCATCTAATTCAATCAAACATATAAATATCACTACTACTTAATTATATATGTATGGTTAAAGAAATTAATCCTGTTGTAAAGGTATATATATATATTTAGCATCGATATATTAATAGATATTTAGTATATAAAGCAATAAAAAGTGTATATTATGTGCTTAAATCAATAAAAAATAAATAAATATATGGATGTTATGTATTTACCACCAGAATTTATTGATATATATGCATGAATGGTTGTATTCGAGAGTTGTTATATTATATGATCAAGTATATATAAGTAATAAATACAAAATATCATCAAAACGATTTATAGACAAAAAAGAAAAAAATATTTTTGGTATATAAAAATTTCGTATACATTTTTTTTACAATGGGGTGAAAAAATGCTTTTTCACGATTTCATTTTCTATAAAACAACAACAACAAAAAATAAAATTGTATAAATTTAACAAAAACAATATGCAATTTTTTATAAATTATGTCTATGTGTACGTTAATTCATCCGATGGTTCAACCAAGTGTATAAATGGGCTTCGATATATATATATTATCATATTATATATATGCGATTGCGATGATAATTGTATTCTGTAAAAAATCGGGAACGGTGAATGGATATGTATTTTTATTTAATATTAATATATATATATATTTAGGAATTGAAAAATTAAAAAGTGGCCATATATATGTATATAGTACTCTATATAGTCGTTTAAAGTAAATTCATATGCATATATAATCATATAAAAAATAAAATAAACCAAACAAAGTATTAATAATTTATTTTAAGTTTAAAATGAATAACCAGAATATATCTCTATGTATATTCTATTGAATTCTGTTGAATATATACATATAGTTTCATTTAATTTAATGAAAACTCAATTAAATAATCTTTTTTTTTCTTTTTATTTACACATATATATTTATTGAAGTACCAATAGCCTGAAATATGTACAATTATTATACATATATATAATACATTATAATTTAAAAAAAAAAGCTTAATAATAATAATAATAAGTACCCTATGCTTTACACAAAACAACCTATCTATATATATAAAAATAAATATAACACATGTTATTTGAAACTTGATTATATTTATATGTGCAATTTATTAAATGTTGTATATAATACAGCAATTTCGAGTATTTGCTAAACTAAGTGAAATAATTAAATTACAATGGTAAATATATAGTTTGATTTTCATTTATTTAATTAATTCATTAAATAAAGAATTATTAGAAGATTAAATTGTATAAGAGTTTACCCAAACATTTATATAAAAACAAAACTTTGAATAATTTAAAATTATATGTGGACAAACAAAAAAAAAAATAGAATTAATAAATACCATTAAGGATTTACTTCTTAAACCATTCATTATCATTTATATACATCATAATACATTGAAAAGATATGGATTACAAAATTATATATTAATTATATAGCACCCGTTTTAAGTTACATATATTTTTTGAACATACCAATTACTATAAATGTAACAGGAATTCATTTAATACTCGTATATTATATATATATATCATCAGTTAAAGGTTTTATAAATTAACAATAAGATTGATTGAAATCTATATATACATATATAGTCTATATATTAGTAGTAATGAACAAAATACAATAAAACAATGTATATGGTATATATATAAAACGAACATATATATATGAAAAATTATACACTATATAAAGAAAGGAATAGATTAATTTTCTTTGTTTTGTTCTTTTTTTTTAATTCTTTCCATTTACTATAATGGACAAAATATAAGCTCACTTGTAAATGAATGTAGAACTTTTAATCAAAATTTTTTTTTGTTTTTTTTTTGTTTTATTATCACTCGCTTGTTGCACATTAATTTTTTATCATTATAGTTCATATTACGAATTCGATGCCATCAGGTAAAATATATATGTGTTATACTTTTTTGTCATGGTATGAGATATATTTGTAGAAAATTGATTCATTTTTTTTTGTCGTATAATATAATATAATTTTACTATATTATATATAATATATATATTAGAAGCACATAAAAGCACAAACAGCACCATATATATATATGTGAATTGTTGATAAATTATGTTTATAGAGTGATTAAAGTTTGTATAGTGGTAATTGAGAAAAATTAATTAAATATAGATAATCTATATACTGCTGTATAGTTCTTTCTTTCCTTTTTTAATTTTCATTTTCTGTTCAAAACTATTATGTTACGATATTTCATTATAAAATCGGTATATATAATATATAGTTTAGTTATAGCAGTTATAGTGATATACGCAGATAAGGTATATAATAAATATGATACTCGTACTTATATATATACACAAATATATATCAACTATCAAGTATTATATATTTGTTAAAAGCGATATAGATATAGATAGATATATATTTGTTTAAATTTTAATTATAAACTATGTATGAAAATTGAAATATTCATAAAATTAAGAAGAGTTTTGAAAAATTAGGATTGAAAATTTAAACTACATATACATTATATAATTATATTGTGATTCGGTGGATAAAATACTTATAAAATTTTGACAAAATTTTGACAAAATTTTATAAGATCTTGAATCTGTTTTTCTCTGTTTTTTTCTGTTTTTCTGTTATTTACGATTCTACTTACACAGTTCCATATGATTATGGTTTTAAATTTGGTATTCCTAAAGGGGAGAAACCTAGAACACAAATGTTGTCTAACGCAAAAAAAATAATTTTTTGGATCGTATCGCTAAAACCATTTTCCTCCAGGTCATGTCAGGTGATTAAAAATATTCTGTACTCACCACAGCTTGTTTCTTCCAATTTTGATGACGCTGCGATATTCATGAATAATATATGAAAGTTAAAAATGTTTGTTACATCTTTCTTATTGTTTTTTTTAAGAAGTTTACGCGATTTCAAATAAGGAATATTGAAATGCATTGGCATACTTTACTATGAATAATATTTATAACTTTAAAAAATCAAATTAAAGGTATTTTTACTCAAACTTTTTTTAAATATGTATATTCATCCAATTTATCCGCTTTTTATCCATACACATGGATAACATTTATAGAAAAAATCTTTATGAAATTATTATATTATACATTTTCTGAAGATTATATAATCTAAATAAATGTAAAAAAAAATACAATTTATTTAAAACCATAAATTAAAAAAATATTTTTGCATTGATTTTTAAAACAAACATTTTTACCGAGGAAAAACACATCATAAGTATATATAAATCTCTGAAATCTATTTTATATGGAATAATATATATAATAAATACGCGCTCACAAACAAAACACTCATCTTACGGAGCAAAAATAAAGCAGAAAAAAAAATCGGGGCACAATATTATTATTAAAATTATTATTTCCTATCATTTTCCACCCACAAATCAATTGTTATTTATTGTTATTGAAGTATCTATCTATATATATATATATATATATATATATTATAGTCTATGTATTATATATTTATAGATAATATACGATATTTTGGCACAAGAGTATAAGTAATGTAAAATTTTTTTTCTTATATATATATATTTTGAATAAATTATGTATATATTAGATAAATTTTTCTGAACAAGAAAAAAAAACAGAGATATATTTTTAACAGAATCCTTTTTTTAGCATTCGGTTTGGTTGTTTCGATGGTTTGTTGAAGAAAATTCAATAGAAAACATTAGGTTTTTTTTTACATTTATGTATATATATTTTTATATATTATATTTATATATTTTATTTTAATATATATTTTACGTATATATACTATGCGGGTTTGTATATACATATATATGCTTTTTTCATTATTATAAAATCTAGATACATATAGAAAAATATATATTATAATATATATTTTTTCGCTAATACTAATATATCTTTTTATTTATATATATAACATAAACATATATATCTGCAACAATCTCTTTTATCCTTTCAATAAACAAATTCATATATAATAAAATCTGTTTATATAATATTTTTCCTTTTTTTTCTTTTTTATTATTTTGTAATATGCGAATGTTTTTCTATTTTTTTTCACATATATCTGGTATATCTCTAAATACATTTTCAGTTTATGATTATATCTTAAATATAAATATATATTTATATATATATATGGATATGGATACTATATTTATGTATATTATGCATATGGTTAAATTTAAAACTATATATATATATATATATTTATATTATTATTATTATTATTATTATTTAACAACTAATGATGTATGTAAAATGCCAACATTAGTTTTTAATAAGCACTATGGCTGCTAGGGCCTTTGGCTTTTACCGGAATTAGAAATCATTAATATTATAATTATTAATGTAATTTAATAATGATGATGAGTATTTGTTATATACTTTCATATATAATTGCGAGTATATGTGTGTGTAGACTTTGTTAATCTTTGGCTGCGTCCGACACAATATACCAAAGATATTCATTAATTTGATCCCAATGAATAAATGGTGACTTAGTTCATGAATTCAAATCATAAAAAGCACAGAAAAAATTTTCCGGCTAGGATTCGAACTCGTGACCACCCGCAATTGGGTTGGATGCTTTATCAACGGCACCACCAAGTCGTATATATATTTATATATATGTGGTATAACAATCAAAAAAGGATCAGACGTTGAAGTGGTCCATATATATATATGTTTACATACCTAAATAACATTACATAAACATATTTATATACATATTATAAATATACATATGAAAATAAGTAGAAAAAATAGGAACGTAAGGAATTTTCTTTAACCCTAGATATACATTTTTTTTTTGCATTTATACAACTGCATATTTCCACATATGTATATATTTACCATATATAATAAATATATTTTTAAATAACATTATTAACATATTCTTTTATAAATGTGTAATATTATTTATATACGTACATACATAGAGAATATGCAAAAATTTACCATACAAATATTTGTTTGTTTGTTTAGAAATACCATAAAAAAATACGTTGTAGTTTATATGGGATAATGTATAAAGTTACATTTTTCCATATACATGTATATAGTTATATAAATATTTTTAAATTTATAGATATGCTAAAAACTAAATTAATCTAATTTTCAATTTTTTTTATTTATATATATCTATATATTTATATTTACTGTAAAATAATATAACATAATATATAAAAAGTGTATATCAATGGATTTTGTTATATATATTTATAAGATTTATATATTACAATTGTTTACATTCATAATTTACATTTCTCTATAGGTTATGTATCGTATATTTTCAGCATATAAAATATATTATTTTATTGTATATACTCTTACTGTGTATACAGATGCATACGCAGTATATACAGTATATGATATGTGTATTTTTGTATTTTTATAAATTATAATATATATAAGTATATATATTGTATATTCAAATGGATTCAATATATCTCAACTGAATTTGCTCTGTTTCGTTTTATATATATATAAAACAATTGTTATACATAGTTATATATACATTTACAAAACATACAGGAGCGTGCATATCGTTGCTATATATAGTAAAAGAAATTAAGTATACTAAAGGAACTTTATAATCATTAAACGTTTTCTCTGATTTGAATGACAATATATAGATTTGATAGAATATCGTTTTAGTAAAATTTCCTCATATAACATATAAAGTATTTTAAGTGTTTATTTTTCACAAAATGGTACTTATTAATCCATGTGCATAACAAAAATCTAAAGCTCTCCATTATATCTGATTCATATGATTATTCTGCAAAATCGCTTAAGTGTTTTCATAAAATTAGGTAATATCTTAATTGACGGAAAAAATGTAATTCATTTACTTGCGTTGAGTTACTTAAAAATTCCATTAAAAACAATTGACAAATATCAATTATTGGAGAATTAAAAATTAAAATCTGACATATTTTTGTAAGAAAATCTAATGATTTTAAATTTCAATCTCCTCAATACCATTGGGTAATATTCATTTATTTAAACATTTTTTGTCGTTTCGTGAAAATTATATATAATGTATATAGTTAATCTTCGATTGTGAATGCATAACTTTAATTGAACCTTATGCATTAAATTTGCTTGGATTTGTCAAACCGAATGGTATAATGCTTATTGTGTCGAATACCCAGACGAGAATACCTTTGACTCATATATTTTTATGTATAAAATTAACATGGCAATTTCTAAAAACTTTAAAAGTTCTCCAAAAGAAGTTTGAAAACCTCAAATTTTAGAATTTATAGTGATCAGATTATGGAATTTGGAATATTATATAATGACATATAATCACCTCATCAAATACCGATCTCTTCAAAATTTTAATCATAATCGGTAAACAATAGAAATTTATTAAAATATTAACATTAAATATATAATTGAATATTGTATATATATATACATGATGATGCTTTGTACTTATATCCTTGAGTGTTCATTATATATTTATTTATATAGATATATATTTCTGTGATCTCAACAATTTACTCTTTTATCAGCAAATAATATAGCAAAATGTACACATAAAATACGCTTTATATACATAAAAATGTATATATAAATATATACTTATATTGTTAGATGTAAAATGTATATATATACAGACTCTATGTACAAATTTCATATATAGAAATGGAAAAATAAAATTTTCAACTTCAACATCAATGAAAAACAACTACTGCCAGTTCTATAACTTAACTCGACTCGTGAACATCATCACATATATATGAATGTTATGGTTGTGTTTGTGTTTGGTTTTTTTACACATGATAAATTCTTTCATACATGGAAATAATTTATAGAGATATTTTTCCAAAAAAAAAAAGATATATAGATTTTTAGAAAAATATTCAAAAATTAATTTATATAAATATAGTGAAAATCAGTTAAACCATTTGTTTTGCAGTTTTATTAAATAAAAAACGAATTGTTACGCAAAAATAGTTATAAAACAAAATAAATTTTATAATATTTAGTTATTATATAAATGGAGATTTCAAATTCTATATAATTAAACAAAAATTGAACTGTTTAATTAATAAAAATAAAGTTTAGGAAGCAAATTTCAAGATTTTTTTATGGTTAAATATAGTTTAAAAAATGAATTAAATTTGAATATTTCACTATTAATTAATATTAAAAATAAAAAAAAATGTTTGATAATATTTTAAATAAATATAGTGGTAAAATATAAATATGGAAATTTAAAAAAATTAAACGAAATATTATCCGGAAATTTGTTTTTTAAACTATTTAAATTATTATAATTCATAAGGTAAATATATATACCATATATAAAAATATTCGACTATATATTTCTTGTTTATTTATTTATTTTTTTTTTTTGAAGAAAAATATATATAATCATATGATATACATTTGTATAATATTTATTTATAATTATCAATCAATGTATAAAGTAATTCTTTCGTTTATATTCAATGTATAAATATTTATATATATATATATGTATATCGCTGAAATATATAAACAACAAATATGAAACCAATGTGGTTTCACTATATAAGCATTAAATACGTTTTCCTATATATAAATATCCTATATATATATATATGTATAATGGAAATCATTATGCAAAATAAACATTCGATAAAAGAAATAAATAATAATTGATTATAAATATGTATGTTGTGTATATATAGTATTCGGTTTTCGCAATATTTTTTTTTCTTTTTTTTTCAGAAAATCCCATAATATTTTATATACAAATAAAAATATATCTATAATATATACGATTTTATAGATATATGTATACATTTATAAATATACTATAAAAGAAAAACCAATTTATATCATTTTCCCTGAGGATGAACGTAAAAAAATATACTTGAAGATATGAAACTTAAGAGTATTTTATAAATGCATATATACAACATTTCTTAAGTTTATATATGTATATAAATGTGTCATTTTGTACCGATCCTTCTTTGTACACTACTGTATATAAATACATGATGAACTGTATATATATTATATAAATTTATTATTATCATTATTAATATATATACATTATTTATGGAAAATGTCTTTACTTTAAAAGATATGCACAAATCAAACCCGGTGTGTACTTGATATATACTATAGATTGGAAACAATATATACGATGTAGTATTATACGCGATTACTCAAATATTATGTATATATATATGTACATATATTTTGTAATATTAATAAATTGACATTTTTATACGGAATATACATAATCCAATAGAAAATATATAGATTTTATATATGAATTTCATTAAATTTATTATGATTATAAATATAATTATAATTTAAAAAAGTAATATTATGAGTTTTTTTTTTATTTTAAATTTTTATCTCATCTATATATTAGTTTATTAAAAGAATTTATCATAATTTAAATTTTATTGCTAAAAAGAAAATATTCCAAGTGTTTTTTTTTGTTTATTATACTTGTTTAAATGCAAAATTGACAATGTCATAAAAAATAATTTATGGATTTCCATTTATCATTATATTATGCTATTGAACATCTTCCATTTCAAATCTTAATAATTCTTCTCAACTTGGACAATTTGGATATAGACCTTTTCTTTACGTTCTATAATGTTGAATATAAATAAATTCAAAAGATATTGAATTAAACTCAACATTATAATTAAATTATCACCCCAACCGCATTGTTTATAACAATTTTATGTTAAACATATTCAAATTACCAATATTTAAGATATTTAAAAAAATATATATATATCAATTAATTTATATACAATAGTCATATATTCTTTAAGCAATAAAATGTATAGCACTTAACCACATATTTTAAAATCAAATATTTTAAAATTATATGTAGTATATATTAATCACATAAATTCTAATGGCAAATTTGAAAAATATATATATAAACACACCACAATTTATTCCAAAAAATAAAATAAAAATATGCCTGTATTAAATAAATCAAAAACGACCTATCTTAAAATGTTTTATTTCTTTTTAAAATATTATATATCTTCTTTTTTTTTACTATATATATAAAAATTATAACATGAAAACCGCCGTATATTTAGAAAATTGTTATTTAAAATAATATATAGAGACGCCACATTTATTCACATGAATATATATATATATATATATATATATGTAATGTAATATATATTTATATATTTGCCTTCTTATATATAAGGAATATGTTTAATATACATTTCTTTTAAGTGCATGTATGACTTTAATGACTTTTTTTTTCTTTTTATATATGCATTAAAATATATATGTATGATATAAAGTATAATATTCTTTTTTTTTCTGTAATCGCATTGACATTTCCTCGGTTGTTTGAGGAAACAATTTAAAATGTATATATAAGCAGCTTTTCGGCTAATACCCATATATATACATAATATAAAAAAAAAAAAAATATATATACATAATATACTATATATAAAAATATATATATTATTTATCAATGTTATTGATTTTATTTTTCCTATAGGAATTTTATTGAATTTTTTATTGAAATTCCGAAAGATAAGTAATTTTCTGATAAATAAGAATAAAAGACGATATCCTCTCTATCTATAATATATAAATATAGATAAAAAGAATAACATTATTTTATTTATTAGGCATATTAATTATTAGCGTTTGGTATATGATTAAATATTTTTCAAAAAACACTAGCTGATAATACAAAATTATTATTTATATATATAGGTATTTATTTATATATATATATATAGGTATATATATATAGGTATATATATATATGTATATATATATATATATATATACTGCCGGGAGGTTCAACCGATAACCAACGTATTTTTACTATCACTATATATAAATGTATATATAATTGATAATTATCTATATATTATATTAATACCATTCAGTATATATTTATATATACATATTAACACACATCCACTTAATCTGTTTGAAAAAGTTTTAACAATTTTATATATGAATTAAAAAAAACTATATCTATTATATAAATATACAGGTACTCTTGTGTGTGTATATATATATATAGTATAGCAATGTGGAATCTAATTTTCTGCAATCATGGATTATACACATGTATATACGACTATAATATAATATGTACTTTATATAAATTATTGAATTTATGTGCTTAGTTTCTTTCATATATTATATATGTTTTTTTCCTGAAAATTGTATATGTGTATAAGCATATAGTTGTTATATTAATATATCAAATTGCATTATAGAAGAAAAAAAACCTGATATTTTTGTTAAAATTCTTTCGTAATACATATAGATCAAATAAGAACCTTTTAAAATATTTCTAATTCTTGTAAATACAAAATTATACTTTTTTTTTTCTCGAAATTTTTGTTTTAATGATAATTTATTAAGAAACTATATATGTTTAATAACTTAAAACCTTCTTTTGCGGAAATTTCAATATTTTCCCTATTTCAAACAACATCAATTTTTTATTACTATTATTATCATATATATACATGCGGTAATGTATATAAGTATTTTATGAAACTTTGTATAATATTATTATATTTTAGTTTCTCGCATTTACTATATATGTATTTAATATTTATTTATATGTTATTCTATGAATTTATGCACTTAAGATTATGAAAGAACTCTTGCTGGTGTATGGTATAACCTTTTGTTGAAACCTATCATATCGTATATATATATATTCGCATTTATATATAATTTTGAAATTTATATATACATAATACGGTTTTAGAAACATTCAATTCATATACGTTTAACCATTTAACATAAGGTATTATTATTATTATTATTATGGTATTATTATTATTAGTATAATAATCTGTATGTTATATATGTGAATAAAAAGTTTTAGAAGGTGAATGATTGTATAATTTTAAAATATACATATGTTATAAGGTATGGAAATTACAATAATTATATTTATATACCGGCGCTAGGTGTATATGACTGCGTATATACATATATAAAAGGATGAGGTTTATATAAATTATATATAAATTTAAAATAATTTTATTTTGAATAAGTGTACCAACTTAAATATACAATTTATATGCATACTTGAATATTATCAAAATAAACATTAATATATGTTTGTTTGCTTGTTTATATTAAAGTTTTATCCTCATATATAATATATTTTATATAAATGGAATACCTGGAAAATGAAATGGGGGAATATATACATATAATGAAGAAAAATAGAAGATAAAAACGCAAATGGGGATTCAGAAAAATCATTTTATATATATATATAAATACAAAACAAGCCAAAGATTTGTCATATACATATTTATAATTTATATTCATTATATATTTAACAGAAGTTTTCTTTCTAGAAAATAAAATCAAAAAGAGAAAGAAAAAAATATAATAAATAAGTATACATATATACAATTGTGGCATTTTACAAAATACATCCCTTTTATATATAGAAACTACATGGATATATTTATTATGTTTTATTTTGCATATGTACTATAAAAAAATAAAAACAATACAAAAAATATGAATTATACCATATATATATATAATAATTTACGATAAACAAATTTTATACTTAAAACGTGACGAGATTTATAGATCAATATTTTATTTTATATTAGATGTGAAAAATTTTAATATTTTGTTTTGTTGTTATTTTATTTATTTATTTTTTTTTTAAAAGTTGAATTGAAAAATTCATTTAATATAAAAGTTTTTTTTTTATATTTTATTTATTTCTATCAATAAAATATCCATCCATATATTGATAAATTATATATCTTTATTTGAAATAAAAAAAAATGGATTTTGTATATATGCTTGTTTCGTTTTTAGTTATTACATTGAGAAAATTATATAATTTATTGCATTTATTTATTATTTTTTTTCGCATTTGTCAATATATATTATTTATTTATCGCAAATTTGTAATATTGAATGATACTTCTTATATAATAAATATATAGAATATTTGAGTTGTATGAATATTTTCAAGTGGATAATGACACAAAATTGGTTAAATGGACTTTTTACAATTTTTTTTATAATTTTTATATATGATAAAAGAAATCTGGATTTGATTAAATTCCTAAATCATTTATTTGTAACCCAACACTTTATTAAGAAACTGAAACTGAAAAAGAAACTATTAAGAAATTTTAAGACATTATATATATACTAACTTATATTTTTTCAATTTTTTAAAATACTAATATGCAATGATTTTTTCGAAAATGTATGTTTATTTTCGTAAATCCATTTAATATGTGCTACTTTTATTGATATTTTAAGATGTAAATCAAATAAAAAATAAATTAATAATAAAAATACAAAATCAAATTGTCTGTTTTCTTTATATGCATATATATACTATACATGTTACATGAATAATAATATTATTTAGACAATATAATAATGTGGGATAATTGTTTTAGAATTGAAGAAGAACGTATATATAAGATCACGTTTTATTGAATTCGTTAAATTGATTGGATTCTGATAAAAGTATATATAACACTTCGTTCAATAATGTGTGTGACTGACACATAGATGGCGTCCCTAGAACTAAATCAATATTTTTTTTCGCATTTGGCAACCTTTTTAGGCTTACTGTCAACATCATATGTTAATCAGATCATTTGTTTACAAGTTACAGTGCTATAAGTGACGCTATTTTTGTGTTTTAAAAAAAAATGAATTCAAAGCAATTCCGTGTGCTGATTTATCATTGTTTTTTAATGAAAAAAAATACTGTTCAATGCCAGGAATGGCTTGAAAAACATTACTCGGACTCTGCTCCATCAAAAAGAAGCATTTGTTATTGGTATGCCGAATTCAAACGTGGTCGTACAGACACCGATGACATTCCATCTACTGGAAGGCCAAATGGCGCTGTTATTCCGGAAAACGTTGAAAAAACACTGAAAATCATTATGTCCAACCGTAAAGTGAAAGTGAGGGAGATTGCTGACATTCTGAAGATATCAGCAGGCAGTGTACAAACCATAATACACGAACATTTGGGTATGAAAAAGTTGTGTTCCAAATGGGTGCCGCGTTTGCTCACACCGGAGCAAAAACAACAACGAACCGATGATTCAAAGAGCTGTTTGGACATGTTTACGCGCAATAAGTCGGAGTTTTTGCGACGGTACATCACAATGGATGAAACATGGATCCACCATTTCACTCCAGAGTCAAATCGGCAGTCTGCTGAGTGGCATGCAGCCGGCGAAAGCCGCCCAAAGCGACCAAAGACGCAGCAGTTGGCTGGCAAGGTTATGGCGTCTGTATTTTGGGATGCGCATGGAATAATATTCATCGACTATCTCCAGAAGGGGCAGACCATCAACAGCGACTATTATATAGCGTTATTGGAGCGTTTGAAAGTCGAAATCGCAAAGAAACGGCCTCATATGGCGAAGAAAAAAGTGTTGTTCCACCAAGACAATGCACCGTGTCACAAATCAATGAAAACGATGGCAAAATTGAACGAATTGGGCTTTGAATTGCTTCCCCATCCACCGTATTCTCCAGATTTAGCCCCCAGCGACTACTGGCTCTTCGCACACCTCAAAAGGATGCTCCGTGGTAAGAGATTTGGCTCAAATGATGAAGTAATCGACGAAACTAACGCCTATTTTGAAGGCAAAGAAAAATCGTTTTACAAAGGCGGTATCGAAAGATTGGAAAAGCGTTGGAATGATTGTATCTCCCTAAAAGGGGACTATCTTGATGAATAAAAACGAATTTTGGCAAAAAAATGTGTTTTAATTAATTAGTCACACACATTATTGAACGAAGTGTTATAATGATAAAAATTTAATTTGTTATACGATATTCGTTTATACGTTTTTTTTTCGTCCTGATATTTACCATAGATATATATAATCTGGGGTTAAATTGTATTAAAGTAAAAATTCAAAATAGATTTCGTTTATTATTTTTTTTATTATACAATATACGAAATGATAATTGAGAGTTTATATACGATACGCGAATGAATATCATATACAATTTTTTTAATAGATATACTGCTATCGGTATTGTATATGCATGTATAAAGACGTGCATTTATATATACCCCATTTTATGATTATATTTATATACATATTTAACTTTGGATGTAATATTTGTATAGACGAAAATAATAAGCTATTTCAGCCATATACCTGTGTGGGGTGTATATAATATATATATATAGTTATTCATTAGTATATACGGTGTGTCTTTTAGGATCTTCAACATTTTTATCGATTTGTTCAGAATGCATATAGATGTGTGATCATAAAAATATAGATAAACAATATCTTATCTTTTACTATATAAATTGCAGAATAAATCGTGTCTATATTATATATATATTAACGAATAATTCTCAAACATTATTCTGAAATTTTCCTCTGTCCGAATGCCAAAAGACAATCGATAAATGCACATTCCAATATACTGTATATTTGTCTATCTAAATCAAAATTCTTTATAGATATTTTTCTCATCTTTACAGAACGTGTTATGTATCCATAAGTGACTATTATATGCTATTATACATTGTTTTGTCATACATATATTACTATATATACATAAAGGTATATATGTACTTATGTAGATATATGGATGCTGAATGATTATGTATACTATAAATACCGAACAACATATATAGTGAACAATTTATATATAATATAGTCTACATTGCCGTATAAAATAATAATATTAATGTAATATATAATAGACATATATATATCTATATATTAGTTTAAAGTATCGTATATAATAATAAATGTGTATCAAAGTTCAAGACTATATATATAATAAAATATATCCTATTTTTAGGAACGTCTATTTCTATATAGATATGTTTGAATAAAAAGTAGGTAATTGGCTATCGTTTTTATTTTATCATTTTTTCCGATCTCTTTAACCTTTATATACTATATATTTATTATTGAAAGAATTTTATTTTTCAATAAATTTATTTATTATTATTAAGACTACTAACATGGTATATAAAATACGGATGCAGTATGTATATCAAGCACTGGCTACCAGGGCCTTCGGCTCGGTTTGTTAGATTGGGAAATTGCTTAATGAGATGGAAAATGATAGAATTTACTTTTGTTAAGCAGGTACATTGGGTTGTTATAATTGTTTATGCAGTATGGTTTGTTTTAAGAAGTCTAGAATTAGTGTATGAGAGTTCATTATGGAGTCGTTGCTGAGTAGGGTTGTGATGCTACCAGTGGGTATGATGGTTTTGCGTAGATTGGCGTATAATGAGCATTCATCCAGAATATGTTTTACGGAGTTGCTGGTATTGCAAATATTACATATTGGCGGCTCCATATTGGTGTGCAGGAGATGGTGGTGGGTGAAATATGTATGCCCCAATCTCAAACGGGTGAGGGTCGTTGAGTCACGTCTTGTTAGGGTGGAAATATGCGGGGCGATTTTAGCGTGGCTGTTGATGATTCCGCTATATGGTTGAGGCCTAGTCCTCCATTTTGCAATAAATATCTCGTGTATATGATCCCGCATTAAGCGGTTTATATCACCAGGTGTGATTATTGGGTAGGTCGTTAATGGAGCGATGGTGGTGAATTTTGCCAATTCATCTGCCCGGTCATTTCCCCCTATACCCACGTGGCCAGGAAGCCAAAGGAGCCTAATTTTGTTTCGGCATGTGGTCAACGTATTACGGATTTTGTCGAACAAGTGGTCGGGTCTGTTGATGTTTGTAATTTTTTTAATGGCGGACAAACTATCCGAACAAATACAAAATTTTCCCCCGGTCCGATCTATATGTTCGATAGCCCAGATGATTGCCGCAACCTCGGCCGTTAGTGATGAAGCGCCAAATGGCAAATTTTGCGTCACCAACACTCGCCCCGTGAAATCGACCACCGAGAACCCGGTCACTTCATGTCTCCTTGATCCATCACAAAAGATAGGTTGAAAACCATCCAACCGATGGAAAGAAATGGTGTTTGAGAATAGAGCCTGGTATTGCCGTGGGTTGGTATTTGCCCTGGTGTATTCAGACAATGAGAGGTCGATGTTGTGTATAGGGAGATTCCAAGGGGGATGTGGTGGAAGGAAACGTTTTTGTATATTGGCGCTGATGTTCATGTCATTCAATATGCGTTGCGCGACCTCCAAGACTGATGGTGTACGAGCCACACGGCCCTTTCGACGAATCCATCGTAGATCGTTTTTGAGGGGGGTGATATTACCGTATGATATTCTAGTAATTGTTTTTGCTGTGGCGAATTTTATACGCTCGCCCAAAGGCGGAAGTCCCGCCTCCACCAGGAGATGCATCGTTGGAGTTGTGCGGAAAGCACCGACGCATATACGGGCGGCAGCATGGTAAATTGGTGATAGGATGTTCAGGGTGGAATTAGCGCACCTGCCGTACAACGGCAGCCCGTAATCGATTTTTGCCAGTATTATAGCCCTCGATACCTGCAGTAGCGTTTTAGTATTGGAACCACTGTTGCGGGGTGTCAAGCATTTTAAGATATTTAACCTCTTAGAAAGTGAACGCCGTAATACTTCGATATGTAGATTCCAATAATATCTACTAGTTATTGTTATACCCAACAGGCTCAAATTGTCACATAGTAGAATTTGAGTGTTGTTAATGTTGATACTGTCCACAACACAATTTCTTTTACGGCAGATATGAAGATGTTTGCACTTTGGAAACGAAAACATGGCCCCAGACCTATTGGCCCATTGAGACACGTCCCGAAATAGGCCATCTATCTCGTTGCCTTGTGAAGTTTTATTGTGTTTGAATGTAATAATAAGATCATCCGCGTACAATACATGGTGAAATGTTTTATGACCCTCAAGAGTTCTACTCAGTCCATTAAAGGCAATGATAAATAGTATGACTGAAATTGGGGATCCCTGAGGTATACCATTATGCAATGGGCGAATTGTGGAGAGGTGATTATTTACTCGTACCCGGAAAAAGCGACCGGTTAGAAAACTGTTTATATACCGGAGTATGTTCGGGCCCACCTTCCATTTTTGTAATTCCCCGATGATAGAGTGGATGCCAATTCTGTCGAATGCCTTCTTGAAATCGATAGCCAATACGCTGGCATGGTTTCGATGGGAAATAAAGTTTGATATAAGGTAATCGAGATGGAGAAGTGCATCCTGTGTGCCCCGTCCTCTTCGAAAAGCGTATTGATGATCGGTGATAAGATGTTTATATTCACCCAACCATGACACGCGCCGGGCAATAATTTTTTCCAAGACCTTACCAACACAGGATAACAAGGATATAGGGCGGTAAGAGTTAATGGAGTCGGGAGAGGAGCCAGGTTTAAGGATTGGAATTATGATGGCCGTTTTCCAGGCCTGTGGTATGATGCCAGATGAAAAAATATTATTAAACAAATTGCACAACCTTATTTTAATACCACCCGATAGGTGTTTGATAAAGGCGTAGTTTATCCTGTCCATTCCAGGAGTATTTCCCGATAACGTTTGGAGTGCGGTATCGAATTCGAAGATACCCACGGGACCATCGATCTTCTCCGCATCACGAGATGGTACGATATTGGAATATTCGATAGTATTCACCGACGTTTTTGCATTGCGGAAGTCGTTTGAGAAGTTGCTATCGTCCGATTCGTCCCTCCAGAAATTACCAAAAGCCTCACCGATGTTTACAGGGTGCACCAATGATACGTCGGCCACCCTTATGTGACCTATATCTTGGGATGCTTTAGCACCCGAGAGGGCCCTGATATTTTTCCACATGGTTGTACAGGGAGTGTTTGTATTGATGGAGGAGGTGAATTTATGGAATGAAGCCCTTTTACTAGCGCGAACTTCCCTGCGGAAAATCGCGTTAGCCCTTTTGAATGCCATCATGTTCTGTATTGTGGGGTGCTTTTTAAATTCTTTCCAATTTTTCTTTTTTTCCGAGTATAGCTTGGTAAGGCAGGGATTCCACCATGGGACGGATCGCGACCCAGCAGGCGGGCCTGCCGTTTGCGGAATATTTTTGTGTGCCCCGTACAACATAGCCCTATGGATAACAGCAGCCTCCCGGTTGATGTTTGGGCTGGCAGGTGTTTCAGAGAGGAATGCATCCACATCTCCCGTGTATGATGGCCAATTGGCGCGGTCAAGATTGAATTTAGGGATGAATTTGCGATTATTCTTTCCACCCAGTATCGAGGAGATCGAGGTTATTATTGGGAAATGATCGCTGCCATGGAGGTCATCAAGGATCTTCCAAGAAGAAATAGGTGCGAGGGAAGCGGTACAAGCAGTTAAATCAATATGTGTGAATGTACCGTGAGTGGAAAAATGTGTGGGAGAACCGTCATTCAAGATGATCATATCGTTTGCTAGGAAGAAGGATTCCAGTGTAGAACCCCTGCGGTTTGTGCGCCGGGAACCCCAAATGGTATTCCAGGCGTTAAAATCACCCAAAAGTATTGTTCTTGAAGATAATGACGCATATAGATCCATAAGGGTGTCCAGATTGATCCTGTCGTCAGGGTGAATGTACGTGCAAATGATGTCAATCCTGGAAACGGCATTAATGGATATACCAAGACTTAGTGGGAAGGAATTTAGTTGTATAGAAGTGAAAGGAATGTTTTTCCGGATAAGGATGGCTATGCCACCCCTTGATGATGTATTTGAGGGTAGGTTTAGGAATACACCCGCATATTGCGAGGGCAGGTAGGGAGTGTCTCCATTTTTGCAATGGGTTTCCTGTAAAGCGATGACGTCAGGTTTAAATGTATTTATCAATATTCCCAGCTCCGGGTAGTTATTGCGGTAACCCTTGATGTTCCACTGCAGAATTTGTAGAGCCATTTGATATAGATAATTGTTAATATTAGGGGTTGCAAGCTTATATTGTAGGAGTGGGTTCAAATTGAAGCACAGTAGGACCCATTTTAGAAAATGGTCCCGAATCGTTGTTGGAGTTATTTATGTTTGAAGAGTGTTCGTGGTGTTGGTTTTTGGTTATTGTTTTTAAGTTACTAGTTTGAGTGTTTTCTTGTAGTAATTTTAGTGGTTTTGAAGTAGTATGTGAAGCTTGACCACTGGGGCCATCCATTTGCGTAATGGTTTGGTTGTTGTTTGCATTTAATATAGGTGCTGGCTTGTTAGGTATTTGTGTTTTATTACTGTTTTCGTTTGTTGAATTGTTAGTTGTTAATATTGTGTTGGGTTTTGGCCCTTTAATATTGTGTTTTTTGTTTTTGTTTTCGATGGCCTGATCTACCGTTTCAATTGGGCCTGTGATCATAGGGTTTTGGATCTGGTTGGCCTGTTCCGTTGCCGCCTTATAGCTAATTTTATTGATAGTGGTTAATTCAATTATATGCTTACGTTTTGCGTAGGCAGGGCAGCGTTTGTTTGTAGAAGTATGTTGCGACTTGCAATTAATGCAGCAGACCTTTTCGCATCTTGTATTCTCATGGGCAGCCGATGCACAAATTTCACACATTTGTGGAGATTTACAGAATTTTTGTGTATGGCCCAGTCTAAAACAGTTATTGCATTGCATTGGATTTGGAACGTATGGCCTAACCTCAGTATTGATGAAGCCTACCTTAATATTCGTTGGCAGGGAAAATGAGTTGAAAGTTAAGATGTGAAGACCCGTGTTAACACGCACACCATTTAATAATTTTGTAATCTTTCGACATTCTATAACGTTTTGGTCTGCCAAACCAGAAACTATCTCGTTTTCGTTGAGGTTCCTTAGTTCAGCCGAGTATACAACCCCCTTACAGTGGTTGAGAGTAGGGTGAAGGGAACATTGTATATCGCAGAGCGACGGAAGTTGTGTAGTCCTTAAGAACAGGGAAGCCTGATATTCGGATTTTGTAAGTATTAGAACGTTACCGTCCCTAGTGAAAGAAATATCCTGGACGCCTGAAGATATTGCGTCGATAGATTTAGTCAAAAGGAATATATTAAGCGACCTCAAGTTGGAGTCCGGGTTTTTGTGTTTTATGACAATGAATTTAGGTGAAAGGTTGGATCCCCGTTGGGTGTTGGTAGCTCTTTTATTTGGTGGGATTGGGAAGTCCCCCAGACTATTTAGGTGGAATGCAGTACCATTTTTATCTGTTTTTCGTTTGGTGGAAGATTTTATTGGGCGTTTATCGGTATCCAGAATGTCATAGTAATTATTTGTTATCATCCCATCCGAAGAACAAGCCATGTTTCTCCTCTAGGTCTTTTTCATGGGTTAATGAACTTTGGTTTGATGAACTTTTACTAAAACCCCCGTAAGATGATACAGCTAGGCCAAGAAAACAGTTTCAGTTTTGTATAATTAATTTTATATTGTATATTGTATTTTAAATGATTGTATATTGTGTTGATAATATATATTGTATTTATATATATATTGTGTTTGATATAATAAATGGTAAATTGATTTGGTATTATGAGATTTGTATGGAAAAGACAATAGCAATAAACAATGGGTAACAAAGACTATTGTTGTTTGGAGTAGAAATAAAGGTAACAATAAGTGAAAAGGTAATAATAGAGAGTTAGATAAATGAAATTATGATGTATAGGATTAAATAAAATATGATATTTTTAGATGCGTCCGTTCACGATGAAAGTTGATAATGTTGTGCTTTTTCAATAAAAATATATAAAATTATTCCATAAATCATTTGATGAATATTTATAATATTATCTATTATTAATGAACAAAATAAAATAAAATAAAAAACAAAAAGGTTTCCATAATCAATTCTGTTTTCTTACCCTAAATATCTTCTTTTTTTTATATTATTAAAATATAATTTGCATAAAAATTTAAATATAGAATTATATTTGCATATGATTATATATGAAATGTTGAATGGTAATTTATATTATTATCATTTAATAATATATATAAATTATATGGTATAGGTAAGCTAAATAAATACAAATTTTAATAATAAATTCATGGATTTTCGAATTTCACAGGGCGCCTAATGCTATATATACATATATATATATAAGGATATTCTTGCTATATACAACTTTAAGCTTATTAGTATTTTGAAAAAAACTCGCTTGTTAGTGTATGTTTATTTAATATTAAAAAAAAAAATATTTTGTTTTAAGTTTCAAGCATATTCCATTGTGTTCCTTCTATTCATAATAAATATATAATATATATTTCCTTCATTCCGCATAGAGAATAATACACAAATATATACGAATAAAAAATAATAATAGAGTAAAGATTTTCTTTTTAAAAATATATAGTTCTCATTGTTTAAAAGTTAAACAAATTCAATAATGAAATTTGTATTGAAACAAACAGTTAACAAAAAAAAATAAAAATAAAAATAAAATATTATAGACTTGGGTGCACGACGATACGAATATATATATAGTCAATATAAAATGGCAATTGTAATAAAATATAAAATAATTTTCAATCTTAATTTTCACGTTATGTTAATATACAAATACGAAAAAAAAAAATATGAAAAAATTTCGAATAAAGAAAAAGTTTAATAATTTTTATTTTTCCATAAAAAATTAGATATATATATATACATAAAAGCACCGTACTATAACTTAAAAATATGAATTCAAAATTTATATATGTACCCATGTAACATTAAGCCCTATATAAAGGCTGTATATCAGCATTATATCGGTATTTGTATTCTTTAACCTTATATCAAACCTATATTAGCATTTTAATTCTATTTGATACCCTATATCAGCAATTTTAGGTTTATATAATGCGTACGTCCTATATTGGCCCTATTTTGGCATTTATATTCTAACACATATTTAAGAGCCTTATATCGGAATTTATAGATTGTATTAGGGCTTGAGACCAATAATATCCTATTATGACCAATATACGACAATACACCAACACACACTTGGCGTATATTAGCCTGATATTAAACTTATATTACCAAAGCATTATATATCTTATTTTATTCAAATATAGGGCTTAATTCAGCCCTATATAAGATTATTTATATACGATATAAGGTATGTTAAATATAAGCCCTATATTATTATTTAAATCGTTATATACAGCTTTTAAAACTTATTAAAGTTTACGAATTCCAATATACAGCTAAAACATGATAGAATTTATTTAATGCTATTATACGGCTATAATTATATTTAGATAATTATATCTATTATTATAATTAAATGATCTTCAATTATAAAAGATAACACATGTTTTTATTATTGAATTATAAATAAAATGCAAATAAAGCATTCTCTCTAAATCGATTTATAATAATATCAGTAAAACACAACAATATAAACATATCACGCGTAGGTAAATGTTAACATCACACACTCCAAGGTTGCGGTTCACGGTTCATATCTCGGTGCGGTCAAGTAAGTAAACTTTAACATTAAATTTAACTGATAAGGCAATTGTAATGTAATAAAATAAATTAATTAATGGATTCAAAAAAATAAGATAACATAATAAAATAAAATCTGGTTATAAAAAAAAATGTTTTTTTTATTATTCTTGGGCAAATCTTAAGCTTTATAGTGGTTTTCTTTTTCTTATCTAGACTTATATAAGTTTTATCAGCATTATATGAGAATATATAAGTATTTTATAGTTTTTATATAGTACTATTTCCAAAATAAGACTCACGACGTAAACTACCTTAATAATGCTAATATAGGTTCTTCACCCTATAACTAAATAAATATTCTTATATATGACCTAAACAAGCCCTATATAATAATGGAAATTCTGATATAGAGCCTTTTTAAGCCCTATAGACCGTCCACTTCTTATGGAAAAAATACCAATATAGGGCCGATATAGGACCTTTGATTAGCATTATATCGTATCACATAATGCTAAAATTGCTACATGGGTATATTAACATGAATGCAGAATAGTTTTCTTATATTTATAAATATATGCAATATAACTTTTTATTTAATTTACCATAACTATATTTTTTTTTATTTATAAATCATATACAATAAAAAAACTTTATTTCTTTTGCATTATTTCGTTTCATTGTATTTAAATAAACCTTTAAACGCGTATATATATATAATTATATATATTTGTATTATACGCTGTATATCTATATGTATAATTGTGTGTTTTTATGTAACAAGTTTTGATTTTAGAAATTCGCATATAAAATGCTGTCCGAATGATATTGAACAAATACAAAAAAAAAGTATTGAAAGGGTTGTCTCTGCTGTATACAATACAACAATGGAATTTTCTCATCCGCATTTTTAATCTCACTTTATTAATATATGGAAAATTCGACAGTATTTAGAATTGTATTATATTCACATATAATTTTATTTATTATTCCATTTTGTTATATATAAATACAGTGTGATTCCTATATTTAACACTTCCGTTGTCTGAAAAGGCTTACGGAGGCCATTTGTATGTTTTTTCCGTCATCTTTTCCCAAAAAAAAAAACAACAATATATACCATTACATTTCACGAACCGAAGAGATTTACAACAAACTAGTTGTACACCATCTTTAAAACACATTTCAATACCCTTTTCTCATAGATTTATTAGGCCATTTTACACAACGTAGGGTTAAAAGATTTAAAAAAAATGTGTGATAAATGATTATCTAATAATTAGTGTACCAAAATAATTGAACATTAACCGAGAATATCCACTCTAGTTCTAGTGGACATAGAGTGTAAAGTTTTCATATTTTTTTCACAGGAATATATTATATTAATTGAAACTCACAGTAAGCGATTCTACAATTAACATTATGATATCATTTGTGTTATGTCTATTATAATAAAATATATAAATCCTTAAATAACATATTTAATATACTATTGCTAAATTCACAAATAAAAAGAAATTTTCTATGTCTATATGTATTTAAAATCTATGAAGAATATTCCTTTATAAATCATTACAATTCCGTGTATTCTTGTATATATAAACACCACATATATACAAATATATATGGTAAATGGTATTTTAAATAAAATATTTGAATACTTTATTTTATATATATAAATAAAATCTTTCAATGGGGTGTTAAAAACGAAAATGTTATAAAAATATTTTAAATTGTCTTTTATAGTCAATAAATGCCATGAAAAAAAAATATTTTTACTTTTAAATACATGAATTCACATTTAATTTTATTATATATTTCATAATTTCAAGTTTGTTGAATTGTATAAAAATGAAATTTTTTATTTAATATATATAAATATGTAGTCAATATATATGGTATATATGTATATATATTCTAAAGCACCATCGTTGTTCAAAAAATTATTCATTAAACAAAATATACCGATATCGCATATATAGTTTGCCTCTATACATATATATGTACAGGGAAAAAAGCATTGTATTGTTATAAAAAGAAAAAAAAAACGAAGAGGATGTTATATAAATATATATATATATATATATATACGGTCTTTATATTTGCCCCATTGTTTTTTAATTTATTTTTAATTATAATTGGAAATTTTTTAGGAATACAAAATTAGTTTGTTGATTAATTTTTTTTTCTGTTATATAGGTAGATATGATACCTTTTATTTACACACAAATAATAATTAATGGGGGACAATGTAGTTTAGTTATACGAGTACGGTATAAAATTTTAATATATAGAATATGTAAATAAAGAGTCTTATTTTATGTCTATATAACATTTTTTAAATGTGGAAAATATTTGATTTATCCAATAAAAATCTTCCAAGAATATTGTTCTATTTTTTTTTTTAAATATAATTTTGTTTCTACTTCGTTTTTGCATGAATTACGTTTAAGGATGAATAATAATAATAATACAGATTTTAATTCTGTGAAAAAAATTATCAGTTATTATATGAATATTATTATGGCAATTTGAATAAATATATATATTATCTTTTATTGAATACCGTGGATTTAAGTATATATAAATAATTTAGAGAAACATTTTGCAATATTTTTTGCATTAAAATAATTGTAAATTTCAACATAGCTGTATTATAGGTAATTTTAGATACTAATTTAAATAATACAATTAAGAAACGAAATATTTCGGTTATCTTCAACTTGAATTCAGTAGTTTATTTTAACTTCTTATTGTCAATTAAAGTTGACACGTTAACGTTAACAACAAGTTAAAATAAACTACTGAATTCAGGTTGAAGATAATCGAAATATTTCGTTTCTTAATTGTTTTTAAACTTAAAAATTATCCTAATAATGCTTAATCTTACATTCGGTAAATAACAACATTTCTATTTTATACAACATCTTTAAATATATTAAAAAGTCAATTACCTTACAGCACATGAATATATATTGCACATATATTTTGAATATTATTATATATAATCCATTCGCAAAGAAAAAAAAAACTCATGGGAAAACAATTATTTATTAATAATGTTTTATTTTTTTCTAACAAATGTGCACTTTAGGAAATCGTAATTATAAATTTTTCCCATACATTACGAGAAATAAATTTTAAGCAATTATTCATGATCTTATAAATAATGTATATAAATATATATAAATTGTATAATATTGAAAGAAATAAAAACAAAAATAATATAAATTAATAGATTTTAATATTCCATATATCGTACTATATAATATTATATATAGTCGTGTTTTGTTTTATAAAAATTAAATTGTCTGCTTGCTGTCCATGTCCATATGGGCGTAAAATAAATGTAAATTAATTTCATGATAAATTTGTTTTTTTTTATTTGATATATATTAATTTTTCTTTATCTTAATAAATATTGTTTAAGAGACTATTGGGAATATATCTATATATTATACATATTCATTTATTCAAAAGCATTATATGAATTTTATTTTTTTTTTGAAATATAAAATGATAAAATTCAAATAAAATGTTAACAATTATATATACATAAGAAGACAAAATATGCGAGACAGAAAAATTTATGTAAACATTATAATGTTGAAAAATATTTTGTAATATTGCTTGCTATCAAATATATAAATAGTATAATATATATATTCAAATTGAATTTATTTTTATATATAAAAATTGTATATTTATATATATATATATATATTTTAAATAAATTGTAGGACAATTACACCAAAACGTCTGGTCGTATATAAAATAAAAGAAGAATGATTTTTCGTATTCAATAGAAATTTCAGTAAACGGTTTTCTTTTATTAAATGAACATTTCCATATATACGTTTGTCTAAATATAGTAAATGGATTTTATATAAAATATATTCATGATGATAGTTTTATATGTATATATGGTGGGTATTAAATCAACATAATTATATGTAAACGAATTCGTATATATATAGAGCAATAAAATATAAATTTTTCGCAAATTAATGATTTTTTTTTGTTCAAATTTAATTGTTTTTGATTATAATGAATTATATATATATTTTATCTATTATATACGCTTATATTCTTTATATATATGTTTTTTTTGGCAAAACAAAAAATGAATTTGTATATAAACATAATGCAATTTCATCTATTTATATACTATTTCGAATTTCAATGTTTTATTTGTGTATTTAATCGTGTAGAATTTAATAAGGAATTTGTTATTTGTTTTTAAATAAAGAAAACTCATCAAAATGTTTTAAATAAATTAAATTTAAAATTTATAATATCCATTATATTTGATTAAAGTATTTTCTATATATAGAAAGACGCATTCATTCCATATCATCCCACATTTGTTTATATATGATTATATGCCATTAGAAAATGTAAAACCAAAGAATAAAATCCAATATAAATGAGATATTAACTTTTTTATATATATTTTAGCGAATATATTCGGTTACCAATAAAAGAAAACCTCATCCGCATTACTATATATGGCATAATACCGCCGATATATATTTAAAGAGTATATATGCGTATGCGGATATGTAATGCTATTTATAACACGGTATAAAAAATATAAACAAGTCAATATCCTGTAACTTAATTATCTTATACTACTTCTTCTTATATATAGGTATATGCATATAAGAAGAATGTTTTATCATATTTTATTTTTTATGCATTACCGCAATATCCACGGTATACATACGATTATATATATATATAATATTGTAAAATATGTAAAATTATTAAGGTGAAATATTTATCGATTATCCATTAAATTTCCATATAATAAAGAAAAATAAATAATGATTGATTTAATGATATTTATGTTGTTTACAGAATTTATAGACTATATATATAATATAAATTGGATTTTGAAGTTATTGTAGAAATATTATTAATGAATAATTTTATTTAAATTTAAAATATATCTATAATATTTGTTTATCGTTGAGTTTGAACATTTTTACGTATATATGAACCTTTTAGTTGCGCTTGAATAAAACCCATAGTGCCTATTATTTCTTATTCCCCGTAAGGATCCAAAACGTTATTCTTTAGAATTTCAACCTTAATATGTAGTATGAGCAAAAATTCATTATATAAATAGAATAATTTCAAAAAATATTCTATAAATATTCACTATATTCCTTAAAATTCCAATTTGAATTTACATATATTTCAATAAAGGTATCACTTTTTAATATACACATTCATATATAATAATGTTCATGAATATACAGCTAAAGATCTATTATGTTTTATGCATATATACTTCATATCACTTTTTTTCTCAAAATATAAAATATTATTTTAAAAAAAAAAAGAAAATATTATATCTATCTTATATATCATACATGATTTAACTATAATGGAAAATATTTTTTTTACGTGTGTATAGAAAAAATTATACTAAAATTCAATTTAATGATATATACATAAATATACATATATATTAGATTAGTTATATAAAAAAACCGTATATGCATAGTATCCATATAGGTAATAAATATGATAAGTTCAATTTTATAAGATTAAATTATATATAATACATTACATTGAATTACCGTTCTTATATATTTTTTTATATCGTATACAAAATTTGTATAATGTATATATAATGTATATAGCTATAAGATCTACATTATTTTATAAAATTTTATTACCATATTTATAATCTTTAATTAAGAATATATGATAAATGCATTTACAGATTGGTTTTGATAAATCTAAGAAATTGTCTTAATGATTTTTGAAAATATTGATGTCGTAAAAGTGTACATTTATATGGATAAATTATTCACAAAAAATTACACTTTATTTTCAGGATAATATTTATTACTTATTTATCGATATTTGAAAGTAAAATAAGTATGTGATGCATTTTTTGATTTAACAAAAAAAAATGTGCGCTTTACAATATAGTTTTTCTTCGATAAATAGCGTATAATGTCTATAAGTAATTCAAATTTTCGAAGTAATCATCCAATCTATTATATTGAATAATGATTATACAATTATAATTTTTTAACAAAGTTTTATAAAACAGTATAAGAGTTGATTAGAAAAAATGTATGTCTGAATTCTTTTTGCATCAGATGATAACAGATTATTATATATAATATTGGAACAAATAAGTACATTAACAATAACGTTAAATTAGTGATGATTTTATTTGAGAAAATACGTTCTTTATGAAATGTATATATCTGTGCACGGTACTATGGAATAAGCATTCAATTAATTTATCAATATATATATATATAAACTATAACAAATGAAATGGAATTGCGAATAAAACATTATATTATATCAATTATATATACATCAGTATAATCCAGATTTTATTATTTATTATAAAATTGTATCGTGTAGCATATAGACCCAAAGAAACATTTTACTAATTTCCCAACGACCTGATATTTTTTATATATATAAAAGAATACAAGGATATTATTTTAATTTTCTTTATAGATCTTATACATTCGATTTAGATATATTCGTCAAATATATATACAATTGCATATGTGATATTTATATATATATATATATACTACTTATCATTCATGCAAATAAATATATATAGATAAATTGATTATAAGAAGCAACAAACACGTATATATTCAATATAAATGATACATGTAAAATAAATTTTACTAAATATATATATGATACTATTTGTATATATGCATTCAATTTATTTTATTTTACATCTGACCAACAATAACAACTAATTTGATACATATATACAGTATATGAGTATTATAGACGGCGTATCAATAAAAGAATATATGTGTATTTATATGTAGGCACCAGATTCGTATTTTATTTTATTTTTCTCCTATTGAAATCTACAAATTCAATAAACTCTTGTCAAAATAAATAACAATGAAACCAATTTGACTCCTTTCCAATTAAGAAAAACTACTTTGAAAGCCATTTTATTTATTTATTTTCTTGATATATATTTTTCTTATTATTATTATTATTTTTTTTTTTTTGCTTACTTGATTTTCATTTATTTATTTATTTTTTTTTTTTTTTTGGAAAGAACTTACTTATTTATAGTTAGTGTATATACAGTCAATATATATATGCAATATAATATACAGTACATATAAAATAAAATATAAAAGTAAAACATCCAATAAAATCGTTGAATGTCGTTAAGCTCTCTTGAGTATTTTCTATTTAATACCATATTCATATATATGTACAAATGTATGTATACATGAATAAGAATCTATATACTGCTTTGACGTTATGTATATTCATTCATATATATTTGTGATATATTTACAATATTTTTTGCCTTCATAAACCAATCATCCAGATCAATTCTTGTAAACCTATATAACGAGCTGCTATATATATTGATGGTTGCGATGAGATTGAAAACGAACAAGAAAAATATTAACTATAATATATGGTATATTTTTCTGTACGATTTGTTTTTTTTATGTATATTATGAATTTTTTTTTTTTGCAAAAATAGTGTATTTTTACATTGATATAGTTGTAAATATTATATATATTATTGTATATATACATTTTTGATATCGTTTTAGGTCGTGTGATACTAAACTATACGCGGTATATATATATATTTGTGTATAATAAAAATTTCTTTACATTTTTTTTTATTTCCCTTAAGCATATTTTTGTATTATCAACTGTGTGTAAATTTATTGTTGTATATTCATATATATATATTATATATATATATTATATGTATATATTATATATATATATATATATATATATACTTATAATAACATATATATAAAAATATGCTTCATATGTATAATTCCCTCTTTTTTTCATATAAAATAATCAGACAATGTGTCTCCTGTCTCATAGATATTTTTATAATATAATATAACAAACATAAGAAATAAAAAAAATCCTAGTTTTAAATATGTTTTACTATAAATATATATATATATAATGATATATGAATATGATATTGTGTTTACAAAACACAAATATGTTTATATTTTGATGTAAAAATTTAAGCTTTTTCTTAAAAATATTAAATATAATACATAATATACGGAATGTATATATAAAATAAATATATACAAGATGATTCGACCCTTAATATTGAATTACCCTAAATATAAGGGATATCAATTTTATAAAAACAAAAATTTCTTATACATCTGTAAACAGTATTCTCATAAATTTAAATGATTTAACATTTTAAGAAAAATGGTTTTTATTATGAAAAAATTCCCGTAATGCTATATCTTTTCAAAGTTCCTACAATAATGGATGTTTATTAATCCTTCCATTCCATTTATTAACAATTGTCGAAACACCCCGTTGCAAAATACAAAAAAAAAAATAAATAGACATAAAATATATTTTATATAAACGAATTTTATATTTACTTTTATAAATAAATAAAATATACTTTTAAATAAATTGAAATATTTTAACTTGTCATTTTATCTCTAATTCTCTTTAGCCACTCCTATACAATGTTTTTTTTCCATTTATAATAAATTGTTATACTAAAAATAAAAATAATTTTAAAATTGTATTGTATATTATTATAAAAAAAATTATATTGTGTACATATGTTACAATGTGAACAATAAAATAAGTTCATAAGCAAATGTTAAAAAATAAAAAAAGTAAAACATGAATCCTTTTATTTATGTAATGGAATATATTATTGAAATGAATTTTCTACGTTTAGTATCCACCTAATATGCTGTTTCAAATATACAGAGAACAATTAAATATATAGAAACCGAGTATGCTATAATTAACAAAATAAAAATCTGCTTTTCTTATTTTTTATAATTAAGAATATGTTGTTTCAATTTTATAGGCACACTTAAAACTAAATGACATTAAAACTAAATATATATTTTTATTTAATTAACATTTTCATTAACAATTTTTTTTTTTTTACTTTTTCATCATGTAAAATAACATGTATATATACATTAAAATGGAATAAAATTAATGAGTCGATATATCGGGTTGATTATAACTATACTTCTTTGTTCTTATATTTATACATTCTATAGGTTTTTCACATATCATATATACGCAATAATGATTTATTATTTTATGATTAAGCATTCAATTTTTGTATATTATTACATTTATTTATGCGTGTATAATACAATATATCTTATTTTATATATAAGTAAGAATTAAATATATACTGTTTAAGAACTGTGAATATAACAAAGTATAATATAAATAATGTCCATTTATACCACACTCGTTTTTGGGGATGTATTTTTTTTTGTTGTTGTGTGTTTTTGCAAATAAAAAACAATTAATTTTCACACACTAATAGTTTCATTGAACGAACATCAGTCGATCTAAATAAAAATTTATTTATTATGTATGTTTGATTCTATATGTATAGAGAAACACATGAATGTAGGAAAAAAAATACAAAAGTAAAAGAAAAATTAGGTATATATGATTTCGTTTTTGGGAAAATTTTTACACAACACAGATATACATATAAGATGTAGAATATATCTTATCATATATGCCGTCGCAATATTTATCATTTAGAAACAAATATCAATGAATAATGCGAAATTTTCTCAGGAAAAAATAGAAAGATTATTTTGTCTAAAGAAAAAAAAATCAATTATATTATCAATATATATATATATATATATTACATGACAATAGTTTTCTGTATTTATCGACATATGAACATATAAAGTACGCAGTTTTAAATTTTAATAAAGCTTAAATTATATGTACTCTGCTGTTATGAATTGTATTGAAACAATTTTAAATCTTATAAGAACAATTTTAAATCTTATAAGAAATTGTATGAAATAGTTTAGTTGTTAAATTTTACGCTGAACTTTTACCATGTTCTATTGTAATACAAATCATAGTTTTAAATAAATTGAAATAAGTAAATATGTACAAATGATACAAAAAAATAAGCATAGAAATCATCCACCGAATGATTTATATTTAATTTTCCATTGAAGTCATTTTATTTTATATATATATAAACTCCACTATGATTTATTCAAAATTCTATTAATTTGATTGTCATTTTTTTATCCTTAATTTATTTTTATTAAAATATGACTGTTCAACAAATGATTTCTTTTGTTTTTATCAAAAAGAAAACAAAATATATTTTTTTATAAATCACAAACAAACATATATATTGTATTGTACTATATATATTATATATACAGACCGGAGGACATACATATATATACATATATTTATCATTTACTCTGTATGATATTTTCATTCATTATTATTAATATATAATATATTATACATATTTGTTTTTATTTCTCGTAATTTAAAACCGCATGTATTTTATTAAAAATTTAACTTATATATGTATATATTTATATTACATTATATATTATATAGATATAGAGGTATAAAATAAAATAAACAATCATCAATCTACATCACTATATATATAAAATATTGTATATCTATCACAATCACCATATAATATATAATTTATAGTATATAAACAAAAACAATGAAAAACCAAAATTTATATATAGTTATTATAATATATGTATATGTTTATGTATATATATATATATATTTTTTAATATATATAAAATAAATTTTAAAATTGAGGAAACACTATATATGATATGATATGTAGATAAATGAAATCCAAACAGTATACAGAAAAAAAAACCTTTTATAATTTAAATTTCAATTTTAATTTTTCATTTAGAAAATTTATTATACATAAACTATACAAAATATATTTATACAATAATAAATAATATGATAATTTATTATTATTATTATCATATAAATATATATGGAATTCTCATATCATAATATATCATCCCTTTTCATATACATATATTCAAACCTTGGTCCATAACAAAATATTTTAGATTTATATATAAAATTATTCTATTTGTATATTCTCCTGTATATACTATTGTAGACATACTCATACATATATGTGTATATAATAGATAGACACACATCATTCATTATAATAAACTTTATACTCAAAATAATTGAATTTCAAGAGGATGAGTTTCATTATATTGTTATTTTAGATTTGAAAACTTTATCAACTCTGGTGTATATATATATATATTTTACATTCATTATTATTAAATATCTATATACGTATAAATTTATACATTTGTTTATATATAAACGTAATGTAATACTTTAAGTGAATCTAACTAAATGTATTCGTATACTACTGTATATAGTGTATATAAAACAAGTTGCCAAAAATAAAATGAATGGAAGTAAAGTAAAACAAAAGTTGTATGTTTAAATATCGGAAAATATTTTACATTTTATAGTGTATTGCATATTTATATATAGCATATAAAACTTCTTTATATAATTCTTCCATAAGAATCAAATAAAAAATTTAATATAATAAAATTGATCTACTTTTATAAGTATACCTATACATTATTTTATATATAAAAAACAATATATAGTTCTATATATTCATTGCATATATAATATAATCAACATTTTGTAAAAGGTTCAATTACTGTGCATGCAATCATACCTATCAGATATATATAAATAAATATCGATGAAACTATAAATATATTTTAGTATATAAACTCAATATTTTAAAGTAAATATCAAAAAAGAAATAGTCAATATAGAATAAGAAATGAAAAAAAACTCAAGAATCATTTATCAAGCTTTCCATCTTCTTTTACTTTACAATATATTTACAATATACACAATAATATACAATGTATGTTGAATATCTCTATATTATTTATATATACATTGTATAATCGAATTTTATACAAGTTCATCACAATATATATACATATATGGTTAAAAGTATATATATTTGGAATTAAACTTTTGGAATTAAACCAAAAATGTTGTTGTTGTTTTATTATGGTATTGTTTTAGAAGAATGAAAAGTATATACATATATAATATATTTAAATGATGCATTAAACTGTACAGTAACAGTACAATATTTGAATAGTATAAATTTTATATAGGAAAAAAGTTTTCCACTTATATTTGTATCACTAGTGATAGTACATTTTCAACATCAATTATATATATATATAAATAGTTTTGCTTAATAATTTAATCCATTGTATTTATTTGATATAACTATACAAATTTATGTATGCACGAAATGTATCTATACATATCTGATAATATGATTTAAAATTAAATTTTCATATATTCAAATATTATTGTATAAATATGTTTGTACACAGAGATATTTAAAGTTTTAAAACATATATTTTATTGTATATAGAATATTCTAATATCTCATCATATGTATAAATAAGTTTGAATAAAAGTGAAAATGTTTATAGATTCATATGCAATTGTTTCAGATATTGCATTTATTATAACCCAACCATTCCAGGTTATATTATTATTAATTTTGTAAAATATACAACAGAAGATTATTTGCACTTAAATGAATTCAAATAATATGTTTGAAGTTACTTTTGCATTAATTGTAGATATTAAAATTTTTACCCCTTACTGTTTTATCAAAATTTTAACCAAAACAGACAGCATTATAGTAACAATTAAATTGAATTCATTCAGAAGTGTTAAGAAGTGTTCAGAAGTCATTGTTATGTTTATATGTACTATATAATTTCAAGACTTATAACAAAAATATAACAAGAAAAAAGAAAAATCAAAAAACATAAAAATACAACAAAGAAATTATTACTTAATAAATATAATTTATTTCACAATTTGTTGAATTTTGCGAAGTGGTCTTTCTATATCGTATATGGTTCACAATTCACATTGTTCATATTTTGCACACATGAATGAAAATAAATAAGAACTTTAGTGTATATAATTTTTAACTTTTAAATTTTGTAATAAAATTATTTGTTCATTTAAACTATTTTTATTATTGCATTTATATTATATTATTATTATTACATGTAAAATTATAATACAATTTCTTTTATGATATGTATAGTACGTATATGTTTGCAACTTGTAAATGCACACATAATAAGTAAAATCTAAAGAAAATAAGTGGTAAAAAACTATATATGGTTGTGTATAAAGTATAACGATTGCAAAAAAATAACACATGTACACTTTATTATAACATTTTCGACTGCGCTTTTAGATAATTGAAATTTAAAACAGACTATATTTTTGGTGTAACTATAACATAACTATATATAATGTTATATTAGTTATTTATTCAGATATTAAACGAAACAAAATAGGCATTTTATATGAATTTGGATTTTCATTGTATGTGTATAATTCACCGGAATTGAATTCCGTTTGGGTGTAATTTTAATAGTATAAATTAAACCATTGTATTCCAAGAACCTAAAATTCAAAGTTTGTTATGCGATTAATTTTATTAATACGAAAAATCTTAGAAGTTTAACAATCGATGCGACAAATTCAAAATACAATTGCTGAATATACAATAAAATATAATGTGTATGATGCCAATAATGGCAATAAAATAAAATATATTAAATACGGAATACCTAGAAATTAAAAAATTATATATTCAAATTTATTCAACAGAATTTATTTGAATAAAATTTAATTATTTAAATCCCACATAAATATATAGAATAAATTTAAGGTGATTTTCATTTCAAATTATTTATTGTTATTATGTTTATAATAATATATATACATATATATATTTATTTATGATATAAAATTATTAGGCAATGAATTAATTTATTGTTTAATATTTTACATTTATATATTGATATATCAATTAAAATATAAAACAGTAAATTTATTAATTTTATAAATTTTGAATAATATCAAAAGCATATATGCATATACAAATTATAATACAATATATTTAATCTCAATTATATATAATACATAAATATAGTACTTAAACTGAACTGATAATTCTAATGTGTGTGTATAATTGCATATATTCCACACACTAATGCGAATGTAATGCGATACTATAAATGTATATACATATAAATATATTGTAATAATTGTTGGTAGAAATTTGTAATATATATTAATATTTATAAATACAATTGTTTATGTAATTAATTGGGTATATATACAATAAATATCATGCGAGCTATCTGTTTGAATTTAGTATAGATTATTTAAATTTTAACATAAAATGTTTTACTTTTATATATACATATGTATTATACTTATACCTTATAAGAAGATATAATCAATACTTAAATTGTAGACAAATATATATTCACAAATGATTTTCAAAATATATTCTTAAAGATAAAAATATATTCTTAAACAATAAGTGCGGTACAAGCAATATAATATATTGTACAATATATATATATATATATAGAATAAGCTTATATTAATTTGTTTTAATTGGATTATATATTATAGTTATTCTATATTTGGAAGATCTTATACATCTTAATGTATATACATATATGGTATAATTTAGAATATATATATTGTTGAATTTAGGTTTTGAATCATTCATATATAAATATACATATTGTACGATTCAAAGATATCGTTTTGGTTCTTGATTTGCCGTAATCCTTTAAAGTATAAATAGCTATATGTATTTTATCAGTATTTAGATTACATATTCTTAAAATATACGAAATGAATCTTACAAATAAAAATAGAAATAGTAATTTCAATTGAAAAATATTGTAAAATGGTCCTAAAAAAATGTATTAAACTTTTAAAAACCAATTTAATATTTTATGCGTATATACAAACCACCATATAATCTATATGAATTAGGTATTAATTAGCTAAAGTGTTTGTTATCGAGGTTTTCCCCCTTTTGGTTTGTTGTTTTTTTGGTAAATAATCGTTATAAAAAACGTGTATTTATCAATTTTTTCATTATACTTAAAATTGGAAATTTAATGTATTTTTAATGGAAACTTTAGTGTTTTTATTATATATTTAATAAAAAAATTCTATGCAAGTATTTTTATAGAAACTTTCTATACCATATGTTAATAAAAAATGAGCATTAGAAATAAGAGGTTTGTCTATTAACGATTATTATTATACGTTTATTTAACTTAATATCTCCTTAAATTATATAAGAATTGAAAATTAATACTAAAATGGTAAAAAAAAAAAATTATGTCTTTAACCGAAAAATGACGAAGGTATGGATATTATATGAAAGAGGGTATTCTTAATATAGTTATATATATAAGTATATATTCTGAATACAGTTCTATCTTATTGTTTATATAATAATAAAAATAATAACATAATAATACACAATACATAGGTATATAATAAAAGTGTTTAAAAATTATTGGGGATTTAATTATCACTTTCTTTTTAATAATAAAAACATTTGAGGATATACGATTCAACAAAACAAATGACATATGAAAATATTTTATTATAAGAATTTGGTATTTGGTAAAAAAAAGCTAATTAAAAAAACAAAAATATTGCCAAGGAATGCGGAAAGATTATTTCAGTTTGAATATTTCAATTGTCGTAAAAGTTTAAATATATGAAATATTAAAAAAAAAATTACCGATAATTTAGTTTAAGTTTAAGTTTTGTATGTTGTACTTATTAATTTTCGATCTATATAAGCACTTGTATACTTTTATGCACCAAAACATGAGACTATTAAAGTTTTGATATTATTATAGAATTCGATTAAATGACTTTTCTATCAAATTAATGGTGAAAAAAACACCATTTAGAACATTGAAGTGCTTTATATAGCTGATATTGTCTTTAATCCGCATATACGCATATTGTCTTTAATCCGTATATTTATATAATTTTGTGTATATATTCACAAAATTTTTAAACGATTGACTGACTTATAGGATAGGAAATTATACTAATATCTAATATATATAATATAAATAATTATATATATATATAAATTTATATTAATATTTATGTGTATTTAAACTTGAATATCGTATATAATAAAATATATATAGATATAGAGCATATCTTTATAATTTATGTAATTATATACATATATTCTTTGGGGTATATATAGTTGAATGTTGAATGTTTGTATCTATATCTATCTATATTTCTGTATCTAATATATATAAATGTATGTATATAATGCATATATATATAAAAACATTTATTCATATAATAGGAAAAGTTTCACGAGATAATATGAAATACTTAAAATTGATTATCATAAAATGTTTATAATTTTCATAATAGATATAAAGCAGTTGTATATACTATCTATATATATAATATTTATGTATATAAATATATGCTTTTGGATATAAATTAATATTTGTGGCATACAAGAAAAGTGTTATAAATTATTAAAATTATTTTAATTTTATATATTTATTACTAATGAAAATGATGAAATTAAATGTTATTGAACATTGATCTCTAAATATACATGAACTTTCAAAGTTTCTAGATATATTCATTATAAAAAGCTTAATTAAAATAATATTATTCTGTTTTTATTTTAAATATAACATTTATGCCAGTAATTTTTTTCAATTCTTATTGTTTAAATTTTCACAAAAATTTATTTTTTTTCGTAAATTTTATTCATTATGATTAAATAGAATTAGAGCGCTTTCAATAATATAGATAATTTAAAGTTGTTTATATGTATATTGAATTTTAATTTTTTTAATGCCATCAATAATATATATATATATAATATATATATATATGTATATATTATAATGTATAACATGCAACATTTATTTTTAGTATATATTCTGTATGGTACATTTAAATTAAATTACATAAAATGGGTTAAATTTATTGTTTGAAAGATAAATTGTTGTTATTATTATATTATAGGTTTACGTTACATAAATCAATTAATATAAATAACAATAATTATTATTATTGATAGTGCAAATTTTCTTTGTTATTATTATTGTTATATTGTTAATAATGATATTTTCCATGTGTTTTTATTTATTTCAAATATAGATATATTTATATAAACACGAAATTCTTTATCTAATTTCTGAAGCCATTATCCTTAAGCATCCCCCTAAAAATCTTTGTATATATATATATATATATAAAATATACAGCTACGGACAAAAAAATTATAATATAATGGTGTTTTATTTATAGTTATATTTGCTTAGAAATATTGTTATTATAAAAATAAAAATTATTATTTGGCAGAACAGAAAATAATTAACCGATATTAAATAAATAATTAAATAAAAATAAATGTTATAAGAATAATAAGAATTTGATATGAATGGAATCTTCTTGGAAAAAGAACATATCTTCTTCTTGGAAAAAGAACTGTTCACCGATTATAAATATTCAATTACCACTAAGAAAATAATATTTGAGTGGGTATTGAAATTGAAAAGAATAAAGAATATTATTGGTTTTTTCGGTACATAACTGTGTATATACATTTCTACATAGAAAATATACTTAATTTTATATCCTTTCTTGAAAATTTCATTTGTTGTTTTATAACATTTGGTATATTGTTTTCTTTTTTTTTTGTTACATAAAATAGTTATATGTTATTACCATAAGAACTTTTTATTCACAATCTGTTTGGATACAAAAAAGTTCCTATAAGCGATATGTATGTATATTTGGATTGCATTTATTCACTCACAATAACATATGTATATATATATATATTAGATATATATATATATATATATATATATATATAATAGATTGGATTGTTTTAGTTCTCTATGAACAAATATTACCCAAAATAAATGTTTGGCTTTTTATGACCATCTAAATGTTTTTATAAATATTTATATCACAGCAGTTTTATGTATATATACCATATATATATATAACATTATTTCTTTATATAACTTAATATATATGATGTGATGATACGATATGTGTGCTATTAAAAGTTTGATTATACACGTTCAAAGTATATATATATATATATATATATATATATATATATTTTATTCATATGTTACATATTCATATATATAAATTTTTTTTTATTATTATTATAAAGAGTTAGAAAAAAATAATCTATTATTTATATGTAATGACATATTGCAATTTGTATAGTATGTATAAGGATATTTTTTTTTATATATTTGCTCTTTTTTTCATAATCTATAGAGTTTTGCACGTTTATTAAACTAAACCATGATATGTAAAAAAAATCATATACGGATAATATACAGTATAATATATGGAAAATGAGGGAATTCCATCCATATTAGACTATTCGTATATCTTTCGTATAACGGTATAATAACAAAAACATCCTATATGTATATATGTATATATACGTTTTGTATATTACGTAAAAATATAGTATCATATATGTGTATAGTATACTGTATAGTATATATAAAACTTATTATAATATAATATAATATATATATACTGTGATGATGTATGAAGGTTTTATTTTGACGTGAATTCATCAACGAAATGAAAATTCATATAACTAAATATGTATAGTATATATATATGTGCAAAAAAATGTTATTATATAATATAACAAAAAATAAATATACATTTTTTTTCAAACAATATGTAAGTCAAAAAGTATACATATACATATATATATAATAAAGATCATATTATATATCTTTTAAATTATAATAAAAAGATGATATTGGACTTTTTGTTTTAAAATGCAATATATATATACGTATGATATTCAGGTTGATTCGTTGAACTTCATATATATTTGAATAATGAAGCAAACTCTTAACGTTTCATGTAGATTTTATTTACATAAAAATAACTCAATTTTAAAATAATATACAAAAAAACTAATGTTGGTGAACAATGGTTTTTTGTTTGTTATTATTCCCTTAAATTAAAAAAAATGTTCTTTTTAGTATAATCAAATATATACAATTATTATTATTATTATATATACCCCCACATTTTTATATGATGTGCATAACATTTTTTATTTATATGTTTTTAATCCTTTGTCGAAATCATTCATTCAAAAATAAATTTTATTTTGTGTATTTTTAAATGAGAATTAATATTAAAATATGTAATTTAATAAAATATATGAAAGTTTTTCATTTTATATCTATATATATATATTAATTTGTAATAAAATACATCTTATTATTTCTGTGTTATAACAAACATAAATATATAGGTATTAAGAACAAAAAATACGATATATCTAAAATGTTAAATGGGAAATAATTGTTTTTGAGGAATCACCAGATGGTTAGATTTTAAAATCAGTTTCATTTATATAGTTGTTATAGACAATATGCAGCAAATATATTTTATAACGCAAAAATTCATGCTTTCTAATTCACATATTATAGTTACATTCATTTTAAATATATGGATAATATAATAAGCTATATATCAAAATATATATTAAAGCGATAATATAATAATAATCTAAAAGTCTATTATTTCTAAATTTATTTCATTTAATTAAAATGGAAAAAATTGTTTATGCGGGCTCTCATTTTCAAATATCTTTTATGTGTGAAATACATAATTTTATTTTTAAAACTAACCCTTATTATATAGGGCAATCAATAAAATTTATAACAATAATTTGATTATACCATAAACAAATCGACATTATATATAAAAAACATAATTATATTTATCCAATAAATACAATTCATTATCGGTTTCCAGTTGTCTTCGCTCTTTTTCTATACCTGCTAATATAATTATATTATTAATTATTTGTTATCAAATATATATAAACTTAGATATATGCACAATAAATTAAAAAAATAAATAAAAAATGTTAAAAAAATATTTTAATTCTTGTTACAATAAATTAAAAAGATTTTTATATAAACAATTAAAGCTGTATATTTCATATTATATACATATTTAAAGTTTTACCTTTTGGGTTATCATTTTATTACATCACGAAGAATATATATTTCGTATATGTACGTACAACCAGTACAACACATATAACCGTGCAACGATAAAACCTAAGATTGAAGATTTGTTTTTAATCTGCTTAGAAATAAATAACATTGTCTTTTTTATTGTTCATTTCAAGTTTATATACAGTGATGTTCGGTAAAATAGGTGTAAACCAATTTTAATGTATTTTGATTAATTTCAAATACCAATTTCTATTTGTGAATCATGCCATCCATACGAAAATTTAGTACTTTGTTTACCTTTATTTATCACATGAAAAGAAAGAGATAAAAAATGTTGTCCTTCGTATTTCTGGGAAATTAGCTATGAACATGCTGTTCGGTAAAATAGGTGCGGACTATGTTAATTGTGGTTTATTTATTTTTTGCGAATAAATTACATTTATTGGTGGTGAGTTTGTGAATTTTTAAATAAATTTTAGGTAAAGTAGTGTTTTAAATTTAATTTTTGAAACATTCCGGATTAAATAAATACATATTTCTAAGTCACAATGGGTAGAAGTACACATTGTACGGTATTTGAATGGCAACGTATAAAGGATCTAAGAGCATCCGGGCTAACATATAAAAATATTTCTGAAATTATGAAATGCTCCCAAAATATGATTACCAACGCATTAAAATTCAAATATACCACAGAAAGAAGGGGTAACAAACGTAAAACTAAAAGCAATGACGATCGTCGAGTGGTTGTTGCCACAAAAAAGAGCCCTTTTTATCATCCAGGGAACTTGTAAGAAAGCTTGATCTAAGCATTTCATCAAGCACGGTATGAAAAAGGTTAATAGCATCAAATTTATAGGGGCGAATAGCTAGACAAGCACCAATGCATACAGCGAAACAAATTAAACACCGTTTAAAATTCGCACATGCACATCGTGATTGGTCAGGTGATAATGATATTAAAAAGTGACGACATATTCTCTATTCTGATGAAACCAATATAAATTTGCATGGATCAGATGGCAAATTACATGTTAGACGAACACCAAATACAGAATTTTTACCGTAAAACACAAAAAAAAACCATTAAGCATGGAGGTGGTAGTTTAATTATATGTTTTGGTATCATCATGGTATGGAGTTGGTCCTATATATTTAGTTCAAAAATATCCAATGGATCAACAGGAATATATAAGGATACTTTCAATCGAAATGTTGCCATACGCAAAAGAAAACATGCCTATTATATGGTCATATCAGCAAGATAACGACCCAAAACATACGGCTAACAAAGCATCGGTTTGGTGTCCACAAAATAATGTAACCAAAATAGAATGGCCAACACAATCACCCGACTTGAATCCGATTAAAAACTTGTGGAAGCACGTATAAACATCAGTTGCAACAAAACGGCTCAAAAAACAAAGTAGAACGGGGGAAAGAAATTGTAAAAGTTTGGAAGCGATTTCTATAGAAAGGTGCCAAAAATTGGTGCAGTTCATGCTAAATCGATGTTAGGCAGTAATTTAAAATAAGGGACATGCGACAAAATGTTAAATCATAAATGGCATGTACGCGAAATACTTAGATTTTATTTAATATTGAGGACATTATTACTTTTTCTTGTGTTTTTGGTAGAACAAAATATATCGCACCTATTTTACCGAACAGCATATTCCTAGCTAATTTCCCAGAAATACGAATGACAACATTTTTTATCTCTTTCTTTTCATGTGATAAATAAAGGTAAACAAAGTACTAAATTGTCGTATGGATGGCATGATTCACAAATAGATATTGTTATTTGAAATTAATCAAAATACACTAAAATCGGTTTACACCTATTTTACCGAACATCACTGTATGTAATGTAGGTATATATATTATAATGAAGATGTAGGAAAAACTTTTTGTAATTGTTTATCTTTATGTTTGTTATATACATATATAAAATTGAGACAAAATGCTGCTAAAATGTATATACATTTGACAATATGTGTATACATTTGCAGATATTTTTTCTTCTGTGAATCTATATAGAGAGAACATAACATTAAAAATTTATATAGTATATATTTATAAGATAACAATATTAAAAATGAAAATATGGTTTTTAAAAAACTTTTGAAAAGAAAAACACATTACATATGTATATACAATATAAATATATATATATATATATATATATATATATATATATATACATTTAACCTTTCTGTTTTGTTTTGTCATAGTCAATTCATTTATTTATTTATGTATATTTTTTTGTCATATCTATTATTGAAGTTTTTAGTTTAAGCGATGTATATACGAAAAACAAAACAATAATATATTTTATCTTTATCCATTTATATATAGTTTAAGTTTAAACTATTCAGTTTTACGTTAGTTGACCTCAAATTATTATTATCTGTAGTTTGTTTACTTTAATAAAGTTCAAAGAAAATAATTTAATACATATAATAAGATAAATCACTTGTATTAGCAATAACAATGCCAAAATAAATGAATTTATTGTAAATTAATATTATGTAGTATATGACAAATAGTAATTTAATTTTATTGAAATGTCTTGATTATTTTAAGGGTTACACAAACATCTTATCATATATAATATATACAACCCCATCGAAAACGAAATAAATATGTTTGGTGTTATTTACAATATATCATCAAACATCCGTAACACAATTGAAATGACATATTTATACAAAAAAATAAAAATATAGATTTACACGATGATTACTTAATAAATGAATATATCCATTTATATATTGAATAGCCAAAAATGTGTATGTTTAGACAAACCTAAATTACATATTGGTAATGTAATATTATACTCTTCAAAATAAAAAAGTATGATGCATGATAACCTATTAACCCTAAATATATAAAAGAAATAGTTATAATATATAGAGATGAAGATTTACTAAAATATATCTATTTAAGCGATACGTAAGTTCAAAATATATATATATTTATATATGTACCTTCGAACCTGATGAAATAAAAAAAAAAAACCTAAACCATATATACACATAAGTTTTTATAGCTTGATGCAATTTATTTTTACAATATACATATAAATCACGAAAGATATACAATATAATATATATCTATTATTGTACAGCAAAAGAAAAGCTCAATAAATTTGTAGACCATTTGTGTGTTTGTGTGTGTGTGTTCTCATGTGTGGAATCACTTAACGCAGTAATACACAACATTTCAGAAAAATAAAAGTTTTATAGTTAGGTGTAAAGCAAAAAAAAAAAAACATCGATAAATATCCTATAAAATATATATAAAGAACCTTTTTTCTATATATTATATGGTCATTGATTTGTTATGTATACATAGTTTATCTTATTCCGCATATAAAAGTTTAATTTTTTATTTATTACATATATAAAAACGTTACTATATTTATAGCTCAATATTATTATTATTATATGATTTATTTTTCTATACATTTTTTAAATTACATATGATTATTATAAAGAATTTTGAATGAAATGAAATTTTATATACGTATTTTTTTAATATCAATTACATTGCGGGGTTGTGGGTGACATACAAAAAATATTTATTATGTGTTTTATTAGTAATATATAGATAATAATAATAAAATATTGAATATTTTTTGTGTGGTTCTATATAACCAAAACCCTCTAAAAATGTATTCTCATCGTTTTAAGTACATTGCATTAACTTTAATTTTCTTATAAAATGTGTATTGCAATTTTATTTTTTTAAGGCTTTCATTTACCTACATAGTACATATTATATATCTATCTATATATATATATATATATGGATGGACATAACACTTCGTTCAATAATGTGTGTGACTAATTAATTAAAACACATTTTTTTGCCAAAATTCGTTTTTATTCATCAAGATAGTCCCCTTTTAGGGAGATACAATCATTCCAACGCTTTTCCAATCTTTCGATACCGCCTTTGTAAAACGATTTTTCTTTGCCTTCAAAATAGGCGTTAGTTTCGGCGATTACTTCATCATTTGAGCCAAATCTCTTACCACGGAGCATCCTTTTGAGGTCTGCGAAGAGCCAGTAGTCGCTGGGGGCTAAATCTGGAGAATACGGTGGATGGGGAAGCAATTCAAAGCCCAATTCGTTCAATTTTGCCATCGTTTTCATTGATTTGTGACACGGTGCATTGTCTTGGTGGAACAACACTTTTTTCTTCGCCATATGAGGCCGTTTCTTTGCGATTTCGACTTTCAAACGCTCCAATAACGCTATATAATAGTCGCTGTTGATGGTCTGCCCCTTCTGGAGATAGTCGATGAATATTATTCCATGCGCATCCCAAAATACAGACGCCATAACCTTGCCAGCCAACTGCTGCATCTTTGGTCGCTTTGGGCGGCTTTCGCCGGCTGCATGCCACTCAGCAGACTGCCGATTTGACTCTGGAGTGAAATGGTGGATCCATGTTTCATCCATTGTGATGTACCGTCGCAAAAACTCCGACTTATTGCGCGTAAACATGTCCAAACAGCTCTTTGAATCATCGGTTCGTTGTTGTTTTTGCTCCGGTGTGAGCAAACGCGGCACCCATTTGGAACACACCTTTTTCATACCCAAATGTTCGTGTATTATGGTTTGTACACTGCCTGCTGATATCTTCAGAATGTCAGCAATCTCCCTCACTTTCACTTTACGGTTGGACATAATGATTTTCAGTGTTTTTTCAACGTTTTCCGGAATAACAGCGTCATTTGGCCTTCCAGTAGATGGAATGTCATCGGTGTCTGTACGACCACGTGTGAATTCGGCATACCAATAACAAATGCTTCTTTTTGATGGAGCAGAGTCCGAGTAATGTTTTTCAAGCCATTCCTGGCATTGAACAGTATTTTTTTTCATTAAAAAACAATGATAAATCAGCACACGGAATTGCTTTGAATTCATTTTTTTTTAAAACACAAAAATAGCGTCACTTATAGCACTGTAACTTGTAAACAAATGATCTGATTAACATATGATGTTGACAGTAAGCCTAAAAAGGTTGCCAAATGCGAAAAAAAATATTGATTTAGTTCTAGGGACGCCATCTATGTGTCAGTCACACACATTATTGAACGAAGTGTTAAGCATTTCAGAAACAAACAGAAAATATAAAAAAACACAATTCTATATAAAAGTTATGTACATATATAAGCATATACTTATATTTTTAAGGTCTTTATAATAGCATCTTTATTATTCCGCGGCGAGCTATATATATTATACAATACATGTATACAAACCAAATAATAATATATCTAGAGACACCCTTAGATAATATATTTTTTCTTTTCGTTCAAAATGGTTATGTGTATGTTTAATAAAGCTAAACAAACATACGCACCCTTATACAGTTTTATAAATATACGCAGATTTAAGTATAAGACAAATGCATGGTATATATATAACCACATACCATTATATTATATATATACAACTAAAATGTTACAACAAAATATGTATATCTACAAAACATATATATTGTTTTCTATACATATGTATATATAAAAGACTTGATGTGTCAGTCCCATGTGTCCAATTCTATTTTATTTGTGGGCTTTTAAACAGTACGTTTATGGAAGGTGTATGTTATATTTTATTTTTATTTTCCCAGATTTTTTTTTTTGTTTTGTATTGTCATTTTTTTTCTTTTTGGCGAAAATGTATATATATAAGGTAAAGTTGCTAGTTTATGATAGATCATCACATTAAGATTAAATCTTGTGTATGTTTCGTTTTATTTTAGTCATTGGCAGGAGATGAACATATAGTAAATATAATATTCAATGTGTTTGTTTATATATAGCTTTAGGAGATAAAATGTGAACTTTATCAAATAAATATAGCAATTGGTTTAATGGTTGAAAATATAGAAAAGCAAAAAAAAATTATTTTAAGAAAAAGGATATTCAAAAGATAATCACAAGGATGCCATTTGGATATTTAGTATGCTGATTTTTTAGATATATACCATCATCATTATTGTGTGTTTTTACTTAGTATCGAAAAATGCATAAAAAACATTGATTAGCAATTGTATTTTTTGTATTTATGGCAATGATATTTGAAACCCCCTCAACCAATGAATCATATTTTTAAAATCATACCTATCGTCTTATTGTTTTGTAAAAAAAATCAATATTAAGTAAATTAATTATTTTGACGGGAAAATTTTATTTAATAAATAACGAAGTTGTTAAAAAAATTATATATACCCAAATAAAAGTTATTTTCAAATAATTAATGAGGTACATTGAAAATACATTTGATCAAATATATCTCTTTGGTATTTATATACTAAATTACAATTGTGTGTCCAAATACTCCATATATGTAAACAAAATACAAGTTATCTGTCGTTTACATCTGGCTACGTATATATATATTATAAATACAATAATGTTACGATTCAATAGCTTTCAATTAATTATATGAAGAAAAAAAATCGATGCAATACAATTTTTTTTATTGTTTTTTAAAGCCTATCTATATACAAAAAGTGTATAATACAATGGTAAAATAGAAAAAAGAAAAGAAAAGATTTACTATTAAATTATAAAACATTATATATGCGAACGTTTTTATTTTCGTTTTTCTTTGTCATAATAAATATACTTATATATTCAATTTATATATATATATGTATATATATATATATATATATATATATATATAGTAGAGAAAAAAAACACTTACGCTTAAATTTAATATTATAATTCGTTTTATATAAATTGAATGGAACAAATTACATTAAAACGAAATTTTGATATACTATAAATCCTTATAATAAGTAAAAATTTGATTTCGTGCGATCTATTTAAATGAAATAAAAATTATGAAATAAAAAAAATTTGTTTATAAAGAAAATACAAGCGTGTTTATAATTAAAAATAAGTTCTTTTTTTTTAAATTTATGAACACAGTTATAGTGAATGACAATTGTCAACCAGATATGATCAATTGTGACTTATAAATTACTCCTTATTTTATAGATTATAGTTTTCAGTGGTTATATCAAAAGCAAATACCATTCGTATTTCTTAAGAAAATATTCAAATGCACAGTTAAAATTTGTAAGTTATACATCAAAATTAGTTAAATTTATGTGGATATTTTTAAAACCCCACATAACAATTAAAAAGTTTTGTATAAATATATACGTTCTATATATAATACCTATGTATATATATTATATATGTGTCTGGGGTGATAACTTTTTACAAATACTATACAATTAATTAAATAATTGTCTAAAAAAGTCTTAATTAAATATATCAAATGTCTTATCTGTATTTTAGTTTTAAGCACAAATCTAAATATATACATAACACATGATCTATTACATGGATCTATAAGATACATAAACATAATAATAATAATACATGGTATATATATACAGATAAAATCGTCTATATACAACCATACAACTAATGAAAATCTTTTCTAAATATTTTCAATATAGAATTGTATATAGGGCGATAGATAAAACAAAATATATAATAGACCAATAATACCAAATGTAGCATACATTTATATTTATATATACCATTGCGGTATATAGTATCACATATAGTATGTAACATATAACGTAAAATATACAAACGTTATATAATAAACATATATCTATCTATATATTTTAAAATATAATTTTAAATAAAATTAAAAAAACTTTTAAATGTATTTTAGTTTTCGTTATTTTTTTTTTATTTCGAACAAAAAATAGAAGAAGACTTAATATATTGATAAACCTGATGTGTCAACAAAACATTTAAGATTCATACCTCGAATCCATATTACAGACAAATATTAAAGGAGATATTTTTGATGTGTTGATATACTCTGTTGCGGTAAAACATGATTTAAAAAATACACCACTTTAATATATGTACTTTTGAGGATATTGGTGGTCAGTATTACGTCTAAAGCTCCAACAATTGATTCCATCCTACTTTCCTACGACGAACTTTGAAATAAGAAGAATTGAACTAAGTTCTATATTTGTCATATTACAACTTTGAATCACTCTAATATATATTTATTATATTATTTCCGTAAGTCACATACACGCACACATTCTCAATATTAAAAATATATTATGTATCATACATTATTGTATATGAATACATATATATATATATATATAAATATATAAAAACAAAATGAATAAAATTGTTTTCTTGTCAGTTTTGATTTTGTTTTCATTTTAATATACATATATAAAGTATATAGGTGGTAATATCATTTTATATATATATATATATAGATAAGATATAAGAAAATGAAAAGGTATATGATGTATATACACCATATATAAACGAAAAACAATTTAACCTTGTTTGTTATATATATATATATAATATATCAAAATTTATGTTTAAATCTTTATATATTCCGGGTATGAATTCATTTCTTTAAATTATATATAAATACAAAAAGGTAAATTCACATCATGGACTAGATTTTAAAACGAACGTGATATAAATTTTATTATAAATTTGATATTAAATCAAAAGGACAAAATGTTTTATTTTTTAATTTAGGAAATGTATATATAAAATACCATAAATCAGTATTGGTATATATATATAGATAATATAATACTTATTGTGATTAGTGTTTTTGAGCTTCTGAAGGAAATTTTTCATGATATATTTATAGAATACTATATAATGTGTTTTATAAGATTTATACGTAATATTTAAAGTTCAAAAGTTATGAATATTTAACATTAAATTTTTAAAATCTTAAAGTTAAAAAGGACTCTTTAATTTAATTATATAGATTTAAAATTTATCAATCAAATATTAAATGGGATTTTTTAATTGTTATTAAATGAATATATTCTCGCAGTATTGCATTATCTATATGTACGAAATGATATTGTTTTCCTAAACGAAAATCTTATTTATGTGACTATGGGTGTATATTAATATATTTTATGCCAATGACCAATGTACCAATGTTTATGTTAACATTCTGGAGCATGGACTATATATGGAATAAAAAGTTGAACATCGCGTTAATAAAAAAATACATCTGTTGATTTACGGCAATTATTTTTACTATACAAAAGCAGCACGTATAAGTATAAGTTTAATTGGGAATTTTATTATTACACCTTAGAGATATTTTTTTTTGCACTTATTTGATTGAAATGGAAAAATAAATTGAAAATCTTGTGTCATATATAATTTAATCTAAATTAAATAGTTTTTTCTTCTAAATATGTATGGATTAAGGGATAACTTTATTCTTTATTGATTTATATTAAAAGAACGATTTAATAAATCTCTTATGTGTTTGCAAGCAAAAAAAAAATCATATAATATCTTTTATATAGGATATTCTTATATATGCATTTCAAACCAATTTATAAGATACAAATTGTATATATTTTGAACACAAAAACAAAAGAACAACAAAAAAAACGAAAAGTTTTTGTTTTTAACACTATATTATAATCTTAATCTCCCAAGAGACCGATATATATCACTAAAAATAAAATCCTCCCGTATATATAGTAGTTTATTATTCTTGTTTTTTAATATAGTTTTATTTGAAATAACTGCTATAAATATAGATCCTTATATATGTATATATATACAATTTAAATACATATGATGCGCACTAATACTGTATATACAATACATATATAAACGAAAAATAAATAGATTTAAATTATTCTCTTCAACTATATTTTTTTATAGGATAAACTAATATATATAATATATATATATAAATATATAAATATATATATATATATGTTACATAACAACACTATCAAAAAGTTAAAACAATTTTCACAAAAATGACTAACGATTTGCAAATATGCAATTTATCAAATTGTATGCACACACACACACACACACACACACACACATTATAAATAGAGCAGAATTTAATTAAAAATTTATTATATATATTTAAAATAAAATCTTTTCGAAGCTTTCATTTAAAATGAATTATATATTTTATTAGGATATTCGCGAGTTTATAAAATATATATATAATTATATATATATTATTTTATTATACAAAGAAATGAAAATTGTTTTAATATATATCTAACATTTATATTTTAAATATATATAGGTGTGATGATGATACAAACAATTTTTGAATATAAGAAGAAATGAATGATGAATGCAATTTATATAGTATATTAAATGAACTAAACCTTTCGGTTATATTTCATTTATATATAATATATATATTCTATATACAATATATCTTTAAAAAATTGATTTATAAATAATTTGGTTTTATATATTCATTTTCATTATAAAATGAGAAAATTAAATTAATTCTTTTATGTTATATATGATTCATTTCCTTTCATATATACCTATCTATATTATATATATTTTTGTTTAATAGTTATTATTACATTATTTTCCTTAATGGTTGTACAAACAAATAATACACCTTTTTCATTTATTAATATACCTGAAATTATACGTTGTTAAATTTTTCTATATATTGATACATTTGCTGGCAGCATTAGGTCTTCATCCATCATATGGGTATAAGTCCACCTAACACCATGCCAGAGCAATAAAATAAAATTAACTATAGTGTAAAAAAATAAAATAACTTTATATTCTAACGTTATTTGCAAAAATAAAATATTAAGTATATATAAACAAAATTGAAATATTATATAATATAAAATTGAATAAAAATAAATGAAATTTCCACTGCTATATACAATAATGTATCGAACTATACGGAACATCTAATATATACATTATGGTTGTATATATACATAAACTATTTTCCATTCAATTTGAAGAAGTTTCAACCGCATGCAACAAAACTTTTCAATTTATATTCAACATCTTTCAATATACGATTACAAGTGTTTCAGAAATTGGTCATACAAGAATTAGTCATAGCTTGAAAATGTTAATATTAAAATATTAAATTTTACATTCAAATTGAAATGTTTTGAATTTTTAAATAGCATTGAAAAATGTTGAAATTGAATGGAAAATGGTACATATATATATATAATTTTTTATTCACTCGGAAGTAATATAATTCAATTTATGGATATTTTATACCATATGAAAAAAAATCATGAACTATAATAAACATTTCCGTTGATTCTTTTCGGATACTATAAACATATATGTATATACATATATATATATGGATATAAATATATATATATATATATATATATATATAGATTGTGCATATATGTATAAACTATATATTTCAATACAACATATCAAAAATTGACAATTCCTATATAATAAAAATAAAAATACGAGATTTTCCAAAAAAAAATAATGTGAAAATAAAGAAAAACAAATAGGTGCTGAGCCAACAACTATTTCTACACTTTATGTATATGTATAATATATGTATATGGTGTTATATATATTGATTTTTTTTCATTCGTATATATCTATATAATTGTACATAAATCGGATAAAATATATATAGGATAAATAAAAAATAAAAACCTATCCTAAAAAGATTCTATATAAAGTCATTGCATCATTGGCAGTATTGCTTATATTTATACATATTTATTTATAAATTTTTTTTCAATACACATTCGTATATAACAAGTGTTATTTAATAAAATATACCTTCCTATACATCGCTTGTAGAATATTTATATGTATACATTTAAATATAAATAAAAATATATCAACATACAGAATTATATATATTTTATATAAGAATCGAAAAATATAACTATGTGGGAAATTTTGGAAAAAAATAACAATGGACTTCAAAAAAATAAATGAGCGAATCATTTTTTTTATTATTATTGTTATGGAATTGGTGAAAAAATATCGATTGTTCGTATATAGATAAATAGAAGAGATAAATAAGGACAATGAAATTTTCTACAAATTCAAAAATAGTAAAAATCAAAAAAGTTAAAAATAAACCATATGAATATGTGTATTATATTATTATATATATAGTTTATGAGTTATGTTGTGTGGGTTTTTATAAAAACGCCAGAACGCCAATATACAAAATCGATATGTAAACAATAGGTAAAACATAATTTATATATTGGTATTTTTTCAAATGCATATTATATATTGAATAGGTAATAGAAGTAAGTATTATATCGTCGAAATATTTACTTGATTTAAATCATGTGAAACGCAGATTCTACCTTATATACTTAAATACTTTATATTATATATGTAAACAATTAAAAAAATTGTATAATAACAAAATTCAAAAATCCGATAATATTTAATCGATATTTTTATTTATATATAGCAATATGAAAATAAAAATAATCCTTTTTATATATTTATTATGGGATTATATATGAACTAATTAAATGATAATTAATATCTGATCATATAATAATAAACGGTAATAAAATTTGGTATATTTTTTGTGTATTCTATTCATGCATATTAAGCAACAGGAAAAATCTATTAAATTAATAAATATATACAATAGTATCTATATATACATAACATATAATTATGCAAATATTATATATACATATATCTATTTAAATATAGATATTGTATATTGCTTTTATTTTATTATTATTTATACTATATTTATTATTTTATATACCAATTATTTATACAATCATTATCGTGCACGTATACAATGTTTTTATTTTATTAACAAATATACATAAAAAATATTCATATAAATTTATATTATGATGATATCAAATTTATTATTAATCAAAAACATATAGAATAAATTGTAATTGCATGCTTTTTTGTTACCATAATTAAGTTGTGAAAACTTTGATATTTGTACGCAATTTGTTATTTTCGTGTTACGGCCTTGTCATGTTGTTATCAGTGTAAAAAAAATACATGTAATTCATCTGTTTAGGAAACAAAAATAAAACACACAATTTTTAAACAAAGATATATGTACTAATATTAATATTTAGATTTAGGAAATATTTTTCGCTTGCATATGCTTTCAATATATACATATATTATATACATCATTTTTGAAGTATTTAATTTGAGATTGTTATTGATAAATCTAAAAAATTACATTGCTTGCATTAAGAAACACGCCAAAATATATATATAGATATATATAACGGAAAGCTACAACTGCTAAATTATGAAAATATCTCAACTTCAATAATTATATATATTATATTTATGAAAATATTGAATATTACAAATGTTTATTTAACAAATATATTAGGCCTTTAACAATGGTAAATACCAATACACTCACTATAATCAAGTTGAAATGTGTGCTGCTTTTCTATCTTGGTGGTAACAGAACAAAATAATAAGATTATTATAAAATATTAATTTAATCATATTAATGTATAAACTGTGAAGTTTTTAATTTTATTTTCATTTAATTATTTTCATATTATATAGAAAACATACAAAATGATTAGGAAGAAAAAAGGATTTTACGATTGGTGTAATATAATCGGTATTATATTCATAATTATTTCGGACACATTTTTAAATGGTAAGAATATAATTTTATAATATTGAACTGTATTAAAATATTCAATAATATGTTAAGATTTGTATATAATATATTAATGATACACTTATATAAATACTGAGCATAGTTATAATGTGAAAATTAGTTTTTATTTTAAATTTCTTCAATTTATCAATTCTGTATGAATTAAAAAAAATCCGTCTTCTTATTTTTGTTATTGTGCAATGAAAGAAAAAATGTCAATTAATGTGATCATTGGGTTATCGAAATATATTAGGTTTATAATATATATTGTTAAACGCATATTTTTTCATAAAATGTAAAAATTAATAAACAATTACAATATTTTAAAATAAAACAATCATAATAATTGATTGTAATAAATATCGGTGTGAGATGACATTTCGCTCAATGAATAAAATATGTATATATTAAAAGTTTCAATGACCTATTATAATATATGGAGAAGAAAAAAAAATGTATAACAAGCATTTAAAATTTAATTTCTCATACATATCATTTATGTTATTACTTATTTATTTTTATCTCTTATTTACAGAAATATAATTAATTTAATATAAAATATATAATAAATAATGTTATTGTTACTATACTTTATTTAAAACAGATAAAATTATTATATTAAAACATTGTATATATTTTAATTGTAACATCATTTGCATATAAATTTCGCGATTAATTAATATTTTTTTTTTGTATTTTAATTGATTATTTTAATGTATATTTTCACAATTTATGTTTCTTGCAGTATTTTGTTTAAGAGATTTGAAAATTTTTGTACCAGAAGCAGTACATTTTGGAGATGCAGTTAAATTGGAATGTCAATATGATCTTGAACAAGTAATTATATATATATATATATACGTATTTTATTTCTATATTTATATTTTGTATAGCTATGCCGGTTTTTCTCAAATACTTGGTAAAATAAAGTGTTCAATGTGCGTTTTAATTTTGAATTAGCAATTTTTAATTTTACTTAATTGTTTTAAATTTTAAAAAAAAAAAAAAAGTTTAATCTTGATCTAGAATTTTATTTGATATTATCGGCATATTTCAGGCAGCATTATATTCTGTTAGATGGTACTTTGAATCCGAGGAATTTTATCGATATGTTCCTAAGGAATCACCACCAATTCAAACATTTAATGTAGCCGGTATATCAGTAGACGTAAGTATATTGGCATATATAACATATTAAATTAATATTATTGTTAGTTTTTAGCAAAATATCGTATATTATTGATTATTATTATTTTTATTTCTAAATATATATAATATATTTATGCATATAATAATATATATTATATAAATATACATGAATTCATGAAATACTATTTATTTTCATATGTTGGAAATAAAAACACCAATGAAATAACATTGGAAAATATATTTTGAAAATATAAAAATTGCATTAACAATGGAATATATTACAGATATATAAAGAATATATATATCGTATATAAATTATATGTGGAAAACAATTCGCAATAATATTTATATAAAATTGTATGCATTTATAAGTTTATATCTATATTATATACGTATATTAATATATATAAATATATAATATCATATATGTATAATTTATATATAATTTGAAATATACATTGTATATCTGCCATGACATTGTGTCGACATAAATAACATTAAAGTCTGGGATTTAATAATAAATATACGATGTAGAGAGATATGTATCTTTGTGTGATAAAATAAATTATACAGATGGAAAGATGATAACAAATGTTGTTGCTGTTATTTTAGTACTTTAAGCTCTAAAAGCCGACAAATTCGAATTGTAAATATAAATAATATATATATGTTATGTATATGTATATACATTGAAGCACATATATGTTTATACAAAACTTCACTACTTCAAATATATAAAATACAAAACTCTATATATATAAATTTATTTTATGTTACCTAAAAATATTATTTTAAATGAAATGAAACAAAAATGTAACAAATAATAAAATAAACATATATGTAATTGTATAATAACTATAAATATAGTAGTAGATGTATCACATAATAAGGATATACAAGCGAGTAATAAGTATACATAGATAGTTTTTTTTCTGAATTTCACTGCACAACTCTTTATTTATATATATATTATATATATTCATATAAAAGTTGCTAAAGTTACCGAGATGCGGTTGGGAATTTATTATAATTTTATGAGTTTTACATTTATTTATTCTTTCGAATATACACGTTACATAAACATTTTTTTAAGTAACATATTTCCCTTGCAGCAATTTCATTTACATGTTCTCTAATTTTTCGTGCAGTTATGAGGAAATGTATATTATATTCTATATATAATACATATTAAATGTAAGCATAAGAGGAAAAAGAATACGTATAAATAAAAACAGCCCAACCCACATAATGTAAGCGGTTTTTTGTGAACTGGAATGAATTTTGATATATATATATATATATATAAGGAAAACAACAACGAAACATTATTACAAATTGAATAAATTATACAAGTATACAAATGTAAATAATTTAAGCATAAGAATCATTTTTTTTTTATAAATGATAAATTTACAAATTGTATATATATTCCTATTCCTATATATATACGTAACAAAATTAGTGTGTACAATGTACATATTTTTTTATTTACATTATGATAATTAAAAAAAATTATGATTTTTTCTCATTCCCTATATGTAATTACACACATAAAATATATATCACTTAAAAAACAAATTTACATTAATTAACATTTTTAATATTTTTATGAAAGTTATCTTCAATTTATATTTTATTTAGTTAATACAATCTAATGCAATATCTGTGATATTAAAAGGCGTTACAAGAGAGCTATCTGGTTTGTATGTTTGCGAAGTTTCGGCTGACGCACCGTATTTTCATACAGCAATTAAAAAATCATATATGCAAGTTGTGGAATTTCCCGTTTCGGATCCGGTATTGTATATTGATAAAAAAGTATTTACAATAATGGAAAGTTTTAATGCTACATGTGTTGTTGGGAAATCTCATCCACCGGCTAATATTACATGGTTTATAAATGGACGACGGGTTTGTATATTTTTCATTGCTTCTTTTATTTTTATTTATAATTAATAATTTCCAATATATGCGACAATCATTCGTGTAATTATCACGTACATTTTATTTAAGATTAAAGCCTATTATTCCAATTATATCAATTTAATCGATTTTATGTCTATGAATTGAACAGTAATATTGAGTACTACTTTTTTATCAAAAAAAGTAATTCAAAGAAAAGAAAAGAATGTTGTATCAAATGAGATTTAAAATTTATGTAAATTCTTTATAAATATTTTAAAATATATATACGATTAAAATTTATTTATATATATGATTAATATTGGGATGCCTTAATATATATTATAGAAACACATTATCATATAATTTATTCTATGATCTTATAATATTCAAATACATTGTATATATTTCAATATCAGACTAATGGGAAATTTTGTTTTTAATAAATACTTAAAAAAAATAAATTCATACATTCATATTGTAAATTTAGATTCATATAACTTTCCATTTATATATAAAAGTAAAAAGGATGATGATGTTTATTATGATTGAGTAAATATATATAGTATATCCTCTCATTTTAAAAATTATTTATACATTAGACAATATACACATATAATTTCACTCCTTTTCTGAACATTCTTATATCGTGTACTTTAAAAAATGATTTTATAATTTTCGCCATATAGAAATTAGCGGCACTAAAGGATTGTATCTTGTAATTTCTCATTGTATAATATATCATAAGTAAATAAAAAATTTCATAATTTCAATAACAATAATAAAAAAAAATAATAATAATATTAAAAAATAATAATAATACTATAAAAATAAAAAAAATAATATGTATACCAACTTCTTTTAAAACTAGTTTATTTTTTTATAATCCATTTGCATTAATTGATTGAATACATTTTACATAGTTTTTTTTTTGTTTCACTTAAATACCCTAATTATTAAAAAATTTCCAAATTTATCTTGAAACAATATGTAATAAATTTTCCAAAACATTGGAAATGAAATCATTTAGAATATTTAATAATGCTCAAATCGAATCTGGTTGATAATGATTTAATCGATCGATGTATATGTAGGTTCATAGAACACCATCTCAACGTATCACCTATCGATCAACCCCATATGGGCCAACATATTCATATTTAGAAGTAAGTCCACGCAGTCAAATACTACAAGATATATATCAATCGATGATACCAAATTTTTTACCAACGTTAGACATAAATTGTGAGGTATCAATATATCATATGTATACAAAAACTGAAAATGCACAACTTATCCTATTGGCCATGTCAACCACAACAATATCACCAAATCTATTAGGCTTAGAAGGTTCAAAACATAAAGGTGATCCAGATAATTCTCCGTTAACCGGAAACGGGAATCAACAATTAACAACTAACACATATGCAAATTCAATAAAATTATATATAATAATATTTTTATACTTAACAATTTGTTTGTGATATAACTAAATTAAATTATTTTGTATATTTTAAAAAAGTACTATTGATAAACATACGTAAATTGAATTAAATTAATCTAAATGAATAAAATAAAAAAAACTAGTATTATATTATATATATATATAGGTATTTTATGTATTTTATTTAAAATGATCATTTTGTTATTTAAAAATGAATTTATTATATATACATAATAATATTTGCTTTTAAATAATTAAATATTGCTTTGGTTATTTTTAAAGCAATCGGTTTTATATAACTGCAAAAGTTTAATTATTTAAGAGTGCTGAAAAACAATGGATTGATGAGAAATTAAACAAAATATTCAATACATAAATTAAATTTATATTTAAAATGTTTATTTATACTATTTTTTAGTATTAATTAAAATTTGAATATCAGTGACGTTCGAACAAAATGTTCATATAAATGTATTTGAAAAAACAAATATGAGTTATTATAATTATATATATAACAATGTCCTGATGACTGATTAAATATTTATATGAATTGTGTATGATAACGTAATTAGAATTAAATTAATTATATTAACTGTAATTAAATTGTGAAAGCAACAGAAATCGCAAATTGATAAAACTGGATATTAAAAATAGAAACGCAATTATTGTATATATATAAATCATCGTTTCCATCTAATAAAATATTAATTAAATTTTTAACAAATTTAATTTTTATTTATAATTCAATTTTGTTTTTTTTTGCGATAAATGAGTGTAAAAGAATATTTTAATTTGAAACAACGAAATGTTTATTTATTTATATACAAAATATAATCTTGTGACAAATCAATTTTTATTTATATATATATTTTAAATTTATAGTGTATATTCTGGTATATATACAGTGTTTGTCGTAAATGCACTTACTGTTTATCCTCATATTCAATTATTTTAAAATTTATATGTTTAAAAATCAATAAATAAACAATAATTATTGATAATATACACAATAAATGAAAAAGCAATTTTTTTTTCGCAATTAAAGTGCAAAATAATTGTTATATATCATTTCCAAAAATAAATAAATAATTTTTTTGTAAACGTAAAAATATAATTATATATTATGGTTTTATATATACATGAATATATATATGTTATATATATATATATATATATATATATATATATATATCTAAATGCAATATTATTTAATAACGTTTTTAAATGTGTAAAAAAAGAGATTAATTTGTAAATTATTATATAATATAAAAAAAAAATTAATATATATAATAAATGAATAAATTTGATTAAATATTGTTTTATTATATCGTATATTATTGATTTTACAAATTCAATTGTATTATGTGATAATTTATGATTACGTTATATCATTACATATTATGACATATATATATATTATAATTTATCGCCCTTTCATCTCCGTATGCATAACGCTTTAGTTTAATCCCTCTATGTTTAATGGATTTATAATTAATCTATTAAATTTCAATAAAGTCTTAATTTTCAATGAGTGATGATTCTAATTGGTGTTGATTCTAATTGTTAATTCTTAAATCGGAAACCCGGATTAAAAGAGGAGTACTAAAGTGAAACACGTTATATAGAAATTAACATTAAATGTTATTTTGGTTTCGGTTATTGTTTCCGTACACTATTTATTTGTTATTTTCTATATGATGCAATATCTTGAATATGAATATGAACTCACATATGAATCCGCAAAAAATTGTATATTTTGCCCTTTAGAAATATTTTTAGGCATATATATTATCGTAAACGAAAGATCCCATTATTATTTTAATTTCTTTTATAATTCTTCTAAAAAATTTATAAATAATAAATGTTTTGATATTTTATAGAGAATTTAACGCATGATAGATATATATATTTGTACATATATAAATATATATACAAATTCCAGACGTTTAATTGAAAACAATTTATTTTATATACAAATTCATTTCAAAATACCTTTTTACTATAGCATATATATACATTTATCTAACAAATTAAACCAAAAGTGCTTATATAGGAATTTACTTGTATATGATGAGAAACAATTAAACATTTTGTATATATATTAAATGAATCACCATTTTCCCAGTAATGCATTTATTAAAATATATGTACATATTCATTATATTTTGGGTATAAGCTGGTTCTAATTATTTTAAGAGGTTTTTTTGTGAGCTTATTTTGAATATTTAAGTACATATATACTTTTATCCTAAATATTTAAATAAATTATTCAAATATAAAAGTATACGTTTAAAAGAGAATTTTTAATGCATCAACATATATAGAAAAGTGACCACTTGAAAGATCAAAGTGTAAATTATATATTAAAATGAACAGTTAAACACTTTATACCTATACGAAATATATTATATAGGGTTCATTTAGTTCCATTACATTATAATTGTTATTATAAAGTGACTTATTTTCATTTTATATGATATCTGTTGTTTAACAATGTAATTTTCTTATCTCTTAATAAATATATTAATTATTATTAAACTTTGTTATTTTTTTTATTTAATTCAAATTTGAAAACATTTTGTATAGCATATCGGTAATTAATTTCAATTTTTTAATACCTGCGCTTATTGAGAATTCTAAATTTTATTTGATTAATAATTTTGTTTATATTTTAATTCCTAAAATGAGCGTAATTTTCCCAAAATTAGCAATTTTAATTTAATTCAATTATTTAAATAAAGTATAAGAACATTTAAATGGAAATTATTTGTTGAATATTTTACTGAATGCATTTATCTCCGCAGATAACAAAATACCATTAAATATAAAATGCATCGAAAAATTATTCATTATTTGTTTATTAATTTTTATTACAAAGTAGTGAAATTTTGTATACATTTAACATTTTTAATATGTAATGTTTAAAAATAAATTTAATTATTAAAAACAATTGCATTTATTAAGAAAAACAATGCGATAATTGATTAATGTGCACTTTCATTAAAAACAAATAATACTGTATTCTCTTCCATGTCACAATATTCTTCTTTTTTTTTTTAATAACATATATAAAATATAGGGTCGATTAATATTGTATTAATATATTGATAATAATATAACATATATTTTACAAGTAAAAATATAATAAAAGAAAACATTAATACAATGGTTACCTTTTTCGATAACCTTTTTAAGTATAAGAAAAAAAACTGTAAAATACAATTGAAAGAAATCGCGTATAAAAGAGGACGTTTTGAAATACAGATCTTCAGTTATTGTAAAGTATTCATAAGATATTAGTTAAAATGAAATCAATAACTGTTGTAATTTTGTTAATTTTAAGTGTTTGTGCGGCTGTTTCACATGGCTATTACATGAATAAAAATGTAAAATATGCCGATGGTGATTTTATCCATAAGCAACAAGTGATATTCGAATTTTTCAATCATAAATATCAACCGGAGGTATTTCCAAAAATTTATGATGAAGTAAAAGATTTTAATTTAATTAAGGCAAGAGATTATTTCAAAAATACAACAGTATTTGATGATTTCCATTCATTGGTACTTTCAAAATTATTATTGCCGAAATATGCAATTTTTGCACCAACCAACAGATATCATATGAAGCAAGCAATTACATTGTTCAAACTATTCTATTACGTTAAAGAATGGGATTCATTTTATCGGTTAATCTCATGGGCCAAATTCCACGTAAATCCTGATATGTTCATCTATTCATTAAGTGTAGCTGTTTTACATCGTAAAGATTTAGCTGGAATCGTATTACCAGCTGCATATGAAACAACACCATTCTTTTATTTCCCAAGCACTGTCATTAACGAGGCACAAAGAATAAAAATGCAAGGATTCCAAGGCGTTAAGAAGATTAATGATCGTTACACCGTTTACATTAATTCTGATTACACATCCGAATTTGATAATAATAAATTGAATGAAGATCAACGTTTAGCCTACTTTACCGAAGATATTGGTCTTAATACATTCTATTATAACCGTTTATTGGATTATCCGCAATGGATGAGAGGTGATGAATTTGGTTTAAATAAAGATCGTCGTGGTGAAGCTTATATTCATTTATTGCATCAATTTTTGGTACGTTATTATTTGGAACGTCGTGCAAATGGGCTAGGAAGAATAGATGATTTCTCATTGGATTTACCAATTAAAAACGGTTACAAGCCATTGTTACGATATTACAATGGAGAATTCTTCCCAGAACGTCGTAATCATTATACCTTCAATTTTGACAAAAACTTTGAACATATTAATAGATTTAGAATTTATGAACAACGATTATATGATGCTGCCGATAGAGAAGAATTGAAATTACCTAATGGTGATCTTATTTCAACAAAAACACAAGAGTTCGTTGATTACTTTGGAAATATGCTCGAAAATAATGCTGATTGTATATACCGCGATTATTATGGTAATTTAGTGTATAATGGTAAACGTTTCATTGGTGGTTCAGTTGATCCCATTCATTTTGATAATTTCGTGCCCAGCGTTACAGAACAATTCCAGACACTTGCACGTGATCCAGCAAATTATGTAATGATGAAACATATTTTAAAGAAAGCCACACATATGAGAAATCGACTTACCCCGTATACATATGATGAATTAAATTTCAAGGGTGTAAATATTACCGATATCGAAATGGAACCTCTTGTAACTTATATGGGAACATTCGATTCGGATATTACGAATGCCGTCGATGTAGAAGTATATGATGAAAAAGTACACAATCCATCAGATTATTTAAAATACGGACAACATTCAAATTATCACGGAGAAGATTTTGTCATTTATGCACGTCAAAAACGATTAAATAATAAACCATTTAGTTTCACACTGAAAATAACCTCAGATATCGCACGTAAAGCAGTAGTTTTAGTGTACATGGGATTGAAATACGACGAACACGATAATGTATATACGATCAATGAAAAACGTCACAATATGTATGAATTAGATCATTTCTATGTGGATTTGAAATCGGGCGATAACAAAATTGTGAGAAATTCAAATGATTTCTCATGGTTTGTAAAGGATCGAACAACATACCAAGAAATTTATAAAAATATAATGTTAGCCGTTAAAGGTGAACAAAAATTCCCAATGGACATGTCTGAGGCCCATTGTGGTATTCCACGTCGGTTAATGATACCACGTGGTGGAATTGGTGGTAAACAATATCAATTCTTCTATATGGTTGTTCCATTCGTTAAACCAAAGGTAGAACAATTCTCAACATATGATCCAATCGTATCGTGTGGTATTGGTTCCGGTTCTCGATATTTGGATAACTTACCATTTGGTTTTCCATTCGATCGTCATATTATTGAACGTAATTTCTATACAAGAAATATGAAATTCTTCGATACACAAATCTATCACAAAACAGAGACCGAAGTCAACTCTGTCGTTCAAACAAAATACGATGTTTAATTGAAAAATTAAATTTAATTTAATATATTGTTTAATGATAATGATGATGATGTTAATACTAATAATAATAATGATGATAATAAAATTAATTTTATGAACATTTAATAGATTATTTTATTATATATATATTTGAATTAATTGTAAATATTAACTGTGTTTATGCATTTTTTTGCTATACAAATATTTGTTTGTAAATTTATATCTACAATAAAAATTGCAGTTTTTATCAAATCGTTTTTTTTTTAATTATTAATTTTTTTTTCGCCTCCACCATAAATTTCTAATAATTACAAATCAACGTGAATTAAGTCTACATACATTCTGAATTAATATAACAAGAAATATATTTTTAAATTTGCACAAAAAATGCCCAATGGAAAATATTATACTTAAATACAAAAGTTTAATCAAAAAATAATACTCTGTATATGTATATCTGAAGGATAACAATAGAATTTAAAATAAAAATAAAAATTGTTTATAAACTCTATATAAACAAATAATAAAAAAAAATTTAAATATGTTATTTTAGATTTTGTTTTATACTAGAATTATATAGCTGAATAGCATTTAAGGATATAAGTATATATAGTATATGTTATATTATTATTATTGTCTTGATTATTATGTTGTATATATAGTATATTAATTTCGTTGTTTTTGAATTTAAACAAAAGTTATATTTTCATAAATAATAACCTGAAAAAATTACAAGTTCATATGTTTTTAAAAAAGTTTTGATATATACATATATATATTCTAAATTGGTTTGAATTGATGCAGCCCCAAAAAATAAACTTTTATTTAATATATTTTATATATATATATATTATATATAAAAAACAAACCGCATAATTTTTTTGAATGTAATCAAACGTGTATAGCTTATATATTTAGAAAAATATGATAAACAAAAGATAAATGAAATTTATGTATGATATAATAGATTACATTTTCATTGTTCATCATAAATATGTGATTGCTGCATATATAAGTTTTCCAAATTAATAAAAGGCCTATACTTTATTTGGGTATGCTACATTATTAATGCTATATATCGTTTTATAATTTAATAAAGAAACCTATTAAATGAGCTTTATCTATTATTTTATGTAGACGAATAAAATATAAATACTAAAATTTTATTTTCGTGCGTCACACAGTGTGTATAATATCCCAAAAAATATTAAAGTAAAAGTTAATTAATTAAAGTTAAAGTATGTTTAGAAGGTGATTTTCTTAGTTATTATATACATATTTAAAAAATTATTATGCAATAAAATATCTATAAAATATTTGTCTTATTTTTTAGAATTATATATTATATAAATTTATTACATTGATGGCAACGTTAAAAAAAATTTGTTTATAGGTAAACACAACAATCATATAATCCCCACGCTAATTCGCTCCACCCGCAAACGTCGAAAATATTATTGATAAATAAAATGAAAAATTGGTAATTATAGTTGTATATATTATAGTTGTATATATACATATTTATTTGATTATAATACATTAGATAAGCCTATTATTTATTTACATATATATGGTTTCAAGTATAATATATAATCATTTTTATTATATAATCATTAAAAATACAATTTATATGTTATTAGTTAGAATTATTATTAACAGGTAAAACCATTTGAAGTCAATCTAAAGCTTTATAAATGTTTGTAATTTAAATTAAATCCAAACAGATTGTGCTAGAGGAAATTTAAAAATATTGGGAATTTACAAACATTATGTGGTTATAGTTGCATACCCCAAATGTTGTTATATTTTTAAGTTAGGTATTTTTATCAACTTATCAACCACACAGAGTCCCTATCTCACGTATACAATTTGATAGTTTAAAAAAAGTTTACTATGTACGTTTGTATTTCTATATGGACAATTCTATTTCCATAATGAGACCGTACATATATATAATTAAACATCATAATTAATCAAAAAAATAAAACAAAACAATACCATTTTAATTTTAATATATATATATATCACCGTTTGACTGTTCATATTATAACAAAATGTTTAGATAATTCATTATATTCCAAATTGAACCTTATATAGATAAATTATATAAAACATACAATACCTTGATTATTTATTTTATGAATAATAATATATCTATATTATATTTTATAATTTATACCTAATAAGTTACAAACTGTTAAATAATAGTGCGTCTGAATGTTTTGTATATATAATATCAGAAAATAAAACTTTTTACATTTAACCACCACACAACCCCCTACTTATGTATCAGTATAATATATATATAATACCATTTATTATAGTTAATATATTATAATTGTAAATATTAAATTCACACAAAATAGTATAAATAGAGGGTTTACCATTCATTTACGTGCATATTATATATACGTTACAAATAAATATACATATATGCGAATACCAGATGTGTATTTTGATCATTTTAAATCCTATAAGTAAATGTATATGGTATGATTGACTTTCAAACACAAGCAAAACACAATCATAATATAGTATATTTTAGTTTTATAATTTTCTATAGAACTGTTATCTAGATTTCATAAATTTGTGTTAGTATTAATTGTAAAACTATATTGTTTTTAGAATAGTTGAAATTAAAAGAGTTCTTATATAAGATGAGTTTACTAAATAATAGATGATCCTCTATATATCGGGACACTCGTACATTAAATTTAACTGTTTGTACATTATGATTATATATACCTATGCTATACTAATAATACTTTTGAATAAAATTTAATGCTGTATATATAAAATGTTAAATATATATATATATAGTATATTTATATATGGTCTATACATAGGTAGATGAAATGAATCTGTAATATTATTTCATATAATTTTGTAATAATGGTTAATATATATACATTTCATTATATATAGTAAATTTGCGTATATTTATTATTTCTATACATCTATCTATCCAACTAAATATGTATATATACATTATTATACATATACAATATATATATATTAGGTTCTATTATATTATATTGAATAAATGGTAAGAATAAACTTAAACAAATATGCAAATAATATTCGTTAAATATTCCAAAATAAGCTCGATATATTATGACAACTAAATCTGTTTTCATTGTATTTATTTACTGTATATGTACGGTGTTCGTTGTTACAAATAAATGTATAAATTCGTATAGAAAACGTGGAGTGTCATAAACAATCATACTGCAAAAATTAAGATACATAATATACAAAATAAACATAAAATAATATATATGAATAATGAACTATGATATTCTATATATAATAAGGTAAAATTAATTATTTTATTTGAATGAAAATGTATATATTTTTTAGGTTAGATAATTATATTTAATGTCTGTATTTTATTATATTTATTTTGAACAGCTTCCCTTTAAAAATACTTATAATTATATTTTGTTGGAAATCTTAACCTTAAGATTATAATGAAAAAAGAGAGAAAATTAGGATAATTTATTTAATCAATTCATTGCTTAACAATTAAACTATGCATCAAAAGTTTTGGTTATACCAGTTATACTTAAATATGCAAAGGTTAATTGCTGAATTAAATGATATAATTGTTGTATTGTAAAAATGTGTTTTTTTATGTAATATATTACAATCGTGTGTTAATAAGTTGCAAAAATTAATATTTACGAAATAGCAGTTTGATTATTTTAATATTTTATATATTGAAAGTATTGTATATATATTATACTGTTAAAATGTTTATCCCTTTTGGTCCTTTAATCGTCAAATGGAAGCTATATATATATTATATTTTCCGTTTCAATTATCATATAGGCAATAATAGTATATAAAATTCTGTTGATCCTTAAATTACTGCATGACTTTTTATATAAATATTTCATGAAGAAAATTTATGAGTTTGTAAATTTTTCCTTGTTTTTCTTTTTAATAAATCAAATAATATAAAAATAAATAAGATGTATATATATACATATTATAATAAAATGAAAAGTTCTTTTTTTTCTCAATCGGAAATATCCCTTCCGTATATGAGATATATATAATAACATTTCGATTTAGATATAAACATATCCTACCCTATATATATGAATTGAATGTAATCTTTTATATTGTGCATTTTATATTCCTTTTACAATTCGCATCAATAAAAAAAAATGGGTATAGTCGGGTATATATTTGTATTGTGTATTTTGCTAAAAGTTTAAAGAGAAAGTTTAACTGAATTGATAAACTTTAAATGAATTTTATACCACATGAGAACAAAAAAATCTGTATATACTGTTGCTATGTATATTTTTGATAAAATGATATATAATATATAATAAGATGAAATATATATATAACGGTTGTATTAGACGGTTGTTTGATCTATTTATTTTTGTTTTTCTTTCGCGAAATAAATGATTATTTAATTTAATCATACATAATATACAGACAATAGAATACATTAATGATGTGGAAATTTAAAAAATTGAAAATATTTCTTTTGGTATATTTTCAACACATATAATAATAATAATAAATCTAAGCAATTTTGATTTGGTATTTTGATAAACAATATTCATATCATTGTGCGTATGAGATTTTATCATTATATAACATATCTATATTGATACTAATATATATAATTATGAGATATATAAAATCATAATATGTAAATATTTCTATTCCACCAGGGTGGTAATCAATGCGTATTATTATTTGATACAAAAATATATTTATAGATGTGCGTATGTTACATTTTATTAAAATAAATTCATATAGTATATTTTCATTTTTTTTTATATGCCTTGAATTTATTTATATTTATTTTTTTATTTTTTTCTACAAAATATCATTTGCTTAGTATATAAAATTATGTATATAAAAAGTTATCCTTTTAAGAATATATTACAGTTTTTATTTTATATGGTATATGTGTGATTATATGCGATGTGAATTATTACATATATATTTTTACCCTTTTTTCACTTATTTATTTAATATTTTTCTTTTATTTCTTTTTTCATAATTTTTTTGTTTTGAATAGTATATTAACATATACGATATCTGTATATATTTATATATATATTATATCACGAAAGTGTATATTAAGTGCGAATGATGCTTTGTTTTGTCATTTCATTTTTAAATATGAATATAGTTTTGTTTTTTATTTTATTTACTTATATTCTATATATTTTTAATACTACCGTTCATATGAATTTCTATGATAATAAAAATATAACAGTTACAGGTTATAATATATATAGATATGATTTTTAAGGATAATGGTTAAAATTAGAAAAAAATATTTTTTATTTAACATAATAATTAATTTATTGCAGCACATGACTAATTTATTACATTATAAAATAATGTACAAAATTATATTGGACATTTTATTTGCGGTGATGCGATAAATAATGTGCCACTTAGTGTAGATACTAACTGAAAGAAAAAAAAATTTCATATTCCATGAAAATTATATCTGCTATGCCTTTAAATTATGTGCGGAAAATGAACATTGCATTTACATCAAAAGATAATATTCACACGACATTTAAATGATGAGATGTTGATGATATGAAGAGTGTATATAGTGTAGAAAATTATATATAGTTATGAAATATATATGCATACGTATGTGCAATCATAAATGTATACTTTTTTTTTCTATATGATATGAACATAAATATCTCATAAGGTTATATATATATATAATAAATCGCGCATTAGCATTCGTCGTATATTATTTTCATATATGAACATTTGAACCGTTTTTGGAGTGTGTTCATATATACGAGTATAAATATATAGAAACAATGTTTTTCTTTTGCATTTTCCTATATATTTATTTAATATACATATTTTTATTATGTATATATATACATTCAATGTATACCTCGCTCCATATATCATATATTGATATGTAAATGTTTCATATACATATATATATATATATATATAGAAATAAAATGAGTTATGAAAAATGTATTCATGCTGAAATCATTGTTTTCGAATTTTTTTTAATTTTATTTTATATCTTTCAAGTACATTTTTCATAAAAAAAACAAAATAATATAAAAAACTATAGAAAAATTAAATAAAAATACATGCATGATAAAATATATTTATATAGTATATACCAATAACTCTATATATAACTCTGTGGTGTAAATGTTAAAAATGCCAACCTAAAATTCTAACGAAATTTTGGGGTCGTGGGTTCGAATCCTACTGAATGCATAAAATATGTTTTGTGTTTTCGGTTATTTTTCGAATCTGAATTTTAACACAGAGTTGTATATTCCGCTTGCGGTTGGTCGTACGGCTAATTACCGACACCGTAAAATCCACAAATTAAGTAACTAACAACAGAAGGCTGTTGTTGGACACTAAAACCAGATTGTTGGTTGTATAGCGAAAAATTTATTTTTATTTTTAGTATATACCAATAGAGTTCAAATGTATTGTGATTATATGTGTATAATATATAATCATTTTTTTGTATTTAAATAATTTTCTTTATTTAAAATAATATATGATATTAATTTTAGTTTTAATAATTTATAGTAAAACTTAATTTTGAAAATATTCTATATCGTAAAAGTATAATAGAAATTATAAAAATAGTCATATTCATGGCAAAGTAGCTGTACGAAATGGAATTTTATAGTTAATATTTTCGAATAAAGTTAATATGTATATTTGCTTAAAAATAATGATATAAAAATAACTTTTTAGATACAAACAATCGGTGTATATTCCTATATAACAAAATATACTAAAAATTAAAATTCTTTCATATTTAAATTAATTTCAACAGCGTAACCGTTTATATATATTATGATTATGATTATGATCCCGAATTAGCGTATATACCTTGACAGAACACATGAAAGCATATCTGATATAAAAGGATATATTTTTTGGATGTATATACAGTATACACATTCAATCGCATATGCATATATTTTTGATTAAATTTATTCAATACATAAAATATTAATCAATATGTAAAATATGTTACTTCTATGTATATAATATATATATACATAGTGAAAAGTTATGAGAGATGTAACAATTTATAAAATTCAGCATAAATCATGTTATTAAACATGTTGTTATATATGTGATAAAAATATTCATCATCTGTGTTCAAGTTAAAATTTCATATATATATAATATCAAGAAAAGAGCACATATTTTCTTTCATGTATATGCATGTATTTAAAAATTCAATTGTAATGTAACAATATGTATATTCTTATCTTTGGGAAAATGTGTCAAAATTTATTTATATGTATATTTTAAAATGTTATTTATAATTTTTTTTGATTCATATTACTATTTATAAATAAAAAGGACACATATTCAAAAAAGGATATAGCTTGTAATTTTTAATTTCTATATTATGTTGTGTATATATTTATAAGTATAGCAATTGCATTTCCTTTTTTTCAAATTAAGTAATTTTTATTTAAAATTAATTCGAAAATCTACTTTATTTCTTAAAAATTCTTATATACATAATTATCATTATCCTTACTATTATTATATATATATAACGCGTTGCGTTGTTTTACATATATTTTGCATTACCTGTTATTACAACCATCTGCTGCTTTTCACCAATTTATGTAAATAAATGGGTATGTATACTTAAACAAAATATATATAGGTATATATTTATATGGTTTTTTTTGTTTGTTAATTTTTCATATTCATTTTCATACATATGTTAATTTAAATTTATTATTATAATATTTTTATTGTTACACAATTGTACAGGAAAAATTGCGATTAAAATTATTGCTTAAATTATATGCATGCGACTTTTAAAAAATAATATTTATTACAATTTTTGTATGAATACTCATAAGATAATTATACATTATTATTTTTCGATTGCTTAATGAAATTTAATGTCATTCAAATTCAAATATGACTTGACCGCATTCTTTCATACGAAATTTACAATTTAAAATATTATTGATTGAATGATTTGATTTATGAGTATTGAGCCATTAATGAATCATATTCTTTTTGCAATTCGGGAAGAATGTATATTGTCATAAAAACCCATGCATCCGAACTAATATTATAATAATTAAGTTACTCCCCATAAATGATTTCCTCGAAGCACCGGAAAATTCATCTAAAATAATAATAAAAATAATTTTATATGTATATAAATATATTGGCAGTTGAATAAAATATTTTGCAATTTCACTGTAATTTTTATATGAGATGATAAGCGATGATAAAATCGATATTTTTTTATGACACAAAGTATTTTTCCATTTAGTGACAATGGTTAAAAATTACCATTAAAAAAAATAAATAATAAATAATTACTAGAAATAAAATCTGTATCTATGTAAAAAAATTGCATATATGTACTATTTAAAAAAATATAATTAATAAATTACAGGAAATCATAATTAAAAAAAAAATTAAATGTAATTTTATGACATTGCGTTTCAAGTATATCTATATGTAAAGGAACATTGTTATATAAATACATAAAAATTGATTAATTACCTTCACACGATAATTTATCATCTGATAGAATGGGATATTCAGCCTTACACGTGCAAACGGTTTGCCCTCTGCAATATGCATTTGTGATGCAGTGATCATCGTACATGCATTGCTTGCCGATGGCTATATTTATATAAAGGCAATATTAAATATATATTTTATGAAATACTACAGTCAAAGAGTACATAAACATATATATCCATTATATGTAACTTTTATACTATATAGATAGAATTATGTACCATATATAGTATATACAAATGGAATTGTTATAAACTTTAAACATCATTTATGAGCTTGTTTAACACGTTTTTTTATTATGTACATATTATAATAAAAATATACGTAAACAAACAATTTTTTTATTTTCAAACATTTATACTAAATATGAATGGTATACGATATATCTGTATCGTAATTCTATGTATAGGATTCTATATTCAATCATTCCCATTGAAATGATTTTCAAATGGATTAATATGTATATATATACTTAAAACTCTATTATAAATATATATAGATCAAATTTAGAACACATTTTTATTATTGCAGTGTATACAGATATAAGGTATAAATTGTTATAACATATAGAAATAAATATAAATATTACACCGATTGAACAAATATAATGAATATATACATATATATAAAATATATGTGATTGAAAGTATATATATGTTCAATATTTTTATTTAATCCTAAAGTTTACAAATCTTTTCGATTATACTTAAAATTCAAACATTTACATGGTATATTATTTAAAGACATATATATATAAGATTTCCTTATATTTATTTATGTATGTATTTAGTAAATATAACACTTTTAATTCTTATTCATATATATTAAATAAATATGAAATTCTAAATGGAATTTATAATATGTTTTTGGCACCAATTGAAATATTTGATTTTAACTATTTCCTAGAGTCAAAAATTTGAGTACGTGTTAATGCTAATGTATACATATTCATATATATAAGTTCATATATATGCTTTCTAAATGTGATACCCTGAACGAATTATATATAGCTATACTCATACACAATGTATTATGTATATCTTTCCATATACATATATATAATTTATTGGCATATTGGCACATAAAATATTGGTCTATTAAATATTGAAAATATTTTGTGCAGTAAAATTGAATGTTTAAAATAAAAAAGCATATTGTAAAATATATAGAATATACTATATATGTATGTATTTAAAAATAAACTAAAGTTAAATACAAAAAATTTTATATTTAAACACTTTAATTGCATTAGTGAATTGAATTTGTTTTTTTTTTCACATATCATACTCGTTTTTATATCTGTACGTGTATACACATATATATGGATATGAAATAGAATTGTATTGCACAATTCAATATAATATAATTCTATGCGTTAATATGTTATGTTATTTGCATACATGACTTGATTCATTAAATTGATTCAATTTGTTTTTTTTCGCAAAAAATATAAAACAAAAAATGAAACAAATAACGCCACAACATTTTAAATTCAATGAATTTTTATATGTGTTTTACATGTGATTCGTTCTTTTTACCACTTCAAAAAGAAATGCATAAAATACATATTATATACATTATGTATATGTCCGATTCACGCATGTATAGCTAATCTCAATAGTTGTATTCAATTGGGTATGATACTATTAATAAAACTTAATGAAATAGAATAATTTAGAAATAAAAACATTTATATATAATAATTTATTTTATTTCTATATATATATTATAAAAACCGAGGAAGTTTGTAACTTCCAATTAGATTCTTTCAACTACAGTAACTTCCACAATTTGTAATCGTACATAAATACGCAATGTAAATTTAAGAACAATATAATTATATATACATATAGTATACGTTCTTAAATGTACATGCGAAGAAAAGTTTTCATATATTATTCAATAATAATCCTTTATGTTATAAAAAAATTCCGATTATATGTATTAAAGATAAATAGATAAAATTGAATATTCATGAATGTTTCGGTATATATCAAATTAAATGAAAATTCAATTATACATATATGACTATATTTATATTATATCTCATTTTATATATATATATGGGATAATACATATTAGAATGTATTTTGTCTAAGTTAATTAATGTATATGTATTGTATTGTATATAGAAATGTTTAGGTATTTTTATTTATAAAAAAGGAAATACACATATACATATCATTTTCCATATGCAATTACTTAATTTCTGATTCAGCTATATATAATAATCTATAAATTTCATATATATACAATATGTATGTTGATCAATATATGTATTGATATAGGTACAATATTATTAGTCTATATATATATATATATATTTATTGTATTACAGTTGCATTCATTAAAAAAGGTGATTCCATAATAATTGATAGTCTATTTCAATTCATGTTATTTTGCAAAAAAAAAAATAAGGCATTTCATACAGATGTTAAAATATAATATTAAATATTTTGTATAATTGCAATCGCTAAATTGTAAGTAATTGATGATTCTTTTGTTGAAGTTCTCTACTGTTTTTATTTATTATATACCAAAATATCTACAATATGAATATATGAAAAATAGTATATATATGAACAAATAAAATCAATTATTGCGTGTATTTGGTATTTATTGTTTCTTTTTTTTTTTTATTTTTAGAATCACTCTTTTGTTATTGTTCAACCTTTTGAATATATATATACATATAAAAATATATTTTTTTATCAAACGATACACGTTATAATATACATATTATAATAGAACTCATTTACTATATACATATACACCACAAACATATATGCTGTAATATAAATCACCATCAGTAGCAAAATCAAGAATCGTAAATTGTATACGAAAATAATATATATATAACGGTATAACGCAGCCCTCGTTATATGTATATATATGAAATCATGTATCAAACACAATACTTGAGTGTTTCCAATTTTACCACATTTCCTTTTTCCTGTGATACATTTTATATATGTGTATAATGTATATATACATACGAATATATGTTTATAGATGTATATGTGATGTATTTCGTATTTATAAATGGAATTATACTGAAATATAGAAATCGTTTGCTGTTAGTCTTTTATTTTGTCTTATATGTGTAATTTTCAGTTGTTGTTATACATTATATATATATATATATATATATATTATAAATACGTATGATATAGACGTAATTCTTTTCCTTTCTATTTTGAAGTCATATTATATATATATATATATACTTTTTATACATACATATATATTCGTATAATTTCATTCAGATCCTTTGTATATGATTGTATAAATGTGAACAAAGCATCTATATTATATATATACTTTTTTGTATTTCCTTAAAATGTGCACAAATGTACCCCTTTCTTTACAGATACAACATAAAAATACTCTGATGCAGCATACATACATAAAAATATATAAAATATTCAGTTACAATTACTTACCACCAATACATGTTTCGTTTGTTGCATCCGGTATATATCCTTTAGCACATACACATAATTGGGAACGACAAACATATGCCCATAAACGGCAATCATTTGTTGTTTGACAAGTACCTTTTAGCTCTATATACTCGTATATAGGGTATATATACACGCGAAACGATAAACATATATCAATGCCGGAAAAATAGATCAAAATAAAAAAGGAAAATTATTAAATGAAAATATATATAAAAATTCGTATTATATGCGATGCAAGAAAAATGGTATATTATCGTCGTTCGTATTACCACATATCCATACATATACGATACCAGTTATACATATATATGTTTGCTTATGTTACATTCGTAATATAAATATAAATGAGTTTTTTAAATATTCGGTTATAAAAAAATATTATTAGTAACCGTGTAAATTAATTTGATTATTGATATATATAGTGAATTTTATCTGTTTCTTATTTCAACGGAAATTTTAATTATCTAATTATTTAAAAAATATTAATTATAAAACAATATATTATAATGTATTTATATTTTGTTTATACGCTCGAAAATAAAATGACCATATTTTTAATTTTATATTGATTCTGATTCAAACAATATATATCATAATAATTATGTGTCAACAATTATAAAAATACAATTTCATTTTAAGAACTTTAAATTAGAAAACATTTTTATAGAAATAATAAAAGACAAATATACTTTTAATTGCCATTGGAAAAATTTTAAATAAAAATGAAATTTAAATAAATTTACATGCTTATTGTTTATCCGTTCTAATCAAAAATAAAGTTGTAAAATTATGTTTTTATTATATTTTTAATAATTAATTAATTGTATTATTGTTTTTAAGAGGATTGATATAAATTGCGTGATATTTATCAATACAATCAATATAATAAATATTTATATGCACATATGCGGTACAATACATCCTGTGTAAGTATACTTGATTGTGTTTTGTTATTTCGGTTTTAATATACATACATATATATTGTTTAATGATATAAATAAAAAATAAATAGCCTCTAGTAATGTTTAAAATTGTATAAAGGATGCTAAAATGCGTGGATACGAATAATATTCCTTTGTTTATACTTTTACTAATCGGCGAATGAAGTAAATTCTTTATCTTTATACGGAATAACCATTGCATGTTTCTATTTTCTTTCCTTATGCGTAAGTATATAATAATACGTATATCTATGTATAGATTTATTGTATCACTTATGTATAATATATGCGTGTGACGTACGTAATAAAAAAGAAAAAAGATACAATAGACAATATATTTTTTGGAAATGGTCATTATTATAGACATTTATCAAATTTATCTTTATATATTTGTTATATGTTATTCTTATTTCCTTATTTATAATATACAATACACACTAAATGATAATATGATATAATTTAGTACCACATATAGATTATTAGTGCAATATATATAGAGAATTTTCGCTATACAGATTTGTAATCATTATAATATTTTCAGTACTCTGCTGCGTATATTCTTACGCATACCGCATACCGAAATGAACAAATTCTATTGTGAAATTGTTGGCTCAATCTATTGATGTATACACTTGTTAAAATAAAGCTTTTAATTAAAAAAAATATTGGTCAATATGGAAATTAATGCTCTATATAAAAATGCTTGCTGCTTTTTATATATTCATTAAAACTTCAACTAGAACGAATCGTTATTTTTTCTAATTTTGAAATTTTTTACACTTGTGTTATGTCGGAAATTAATTGAATATTTTTTAATTTTATCGTTTTTTTTTTCAAATAATATGTAAATTTAGGGTTTGTCCATTTATTATTATTATATTTATCGTAAAATAAATTTCTAATTAAATTGCTTTATCAGCATTTGAATACAAAAGAATAAATACGATATATTTTAAATTGAAATGAGATAAATGATTCGGTCAGTATAAAATACCTTTTTAATTTCTAACATATATATTTATTTAGACAAAGGGTGTATTTTTTTTTCATTTGTATATTGCTTTTTTACTATGTATAAATATTTTTTTTTTCTCATTGTATATATTTATTATAAAAAAAAACAAATCAAATTATTTTTTACCTTTAAAAAATTGATAATCCTCGAATCTTGTTCCAATTATTGGAGCACTTTCATTAATTAATGCAATGCGTTTGATATAATTAAAATTATTTAAAATATGTGCATTATTAAATATATTTATTTTTATTAATATAAATACAATGACAATTATTGAATACATGTTTTTTTTTCGTAAAAAAAAAAACTGAAATAATTTAAATTTTCTTATATGTAAAATATCCAATAATATTAATGTTATGCAAAAAAATAATAACAATTTATAAAATATAAACTGTTTATATATTTTAATGTTTCACACCTCAATCAAAAAAAGCAACTATAAATATTTTCTTTCTCTATAAAATTATTATCATTGTTGGTATGCTATGGTATATTCAAATGAATCAAATTGAATTAATATATATATTTTAACACATCGGTACTAGGCTAATCTGGCTCTTATTCATAACAAATGTGTGTATATAGAAATTATATTTATATATATATATATATTTAGATTACATTTTTTTTTGTATTAATTTATTATTCAAATTCTTTTTCTATTTTAAATGGGTCAACATTTTCAATCATATGATGGATAAATAGATATTATAAGCTATAGATATGTGGAATTTGATACATATATTTACTCTATATATATAATAATATAATATGTGAAAGTTGTTTATATATTTCCCACTAATAAATAAATAGCGTACAGCGAAGATCTAAATAATAGTGTTTGATTATACAATCCAAATATCACCTTATTTTTAATTTTTATATTTTCCAAAATTTATTTATGTTCATTACAAAATATCTGCGAAAACGATAAACAAATTACAAATCTGAATAATTTTTAATAAGTACCTTTTACATTCCAAAAATTAAAATCATTAATATGTAACATATGATCTGTATATTGTTATATTTTGTAATGCTAACAATAAGTTAATTGAAAGTACTTAAATTAAAATCTACTACTGTGTATATTATTTTATTTTGTAAGGGTTCATTTCGCCGTATATATAAAATATAATGAAATGCTCCCTATACATACTATGTAATTTAATCCAAAAATAATATTAATTTGTGCGGTAATGTTTGCAATCTATAAAATGCAAAATACATCAGTCACGTATATATTGTTGTACATTTATTTACATTGATATCGATTGGTTAAAAACAACAAAAGTTAATTACATTCATTTACTTTACATTACCTATACAAATAATGTAAATTTTGCGTAAATTTAATAAATTCGATTATCACACACAGTTTTACTATATATGTTCTAAATCGGTATTTAGAGACCCTGTGTATATATTTAAAATATTAATTATTTGAAATTATGTTTTTCGAAAACAAATTATCCCTTTTTTAATTCTATATGTTTATTATTCGATTTATAGATTTCATTGGATGCATTCACTATAGTTTTCAATGGAAAGACAATTGTTGCCATGTAGTAAAAGCAATACAACATTAATTTGGTATATACTATAATGGAAACTATATGTATATGTACATTTGTAATATATTTAGGATGAATTTGAAGAAACATCTAAAAGTATAAATAAATATATTTATTGATTCGTGCAAAACGAATATGTATTTGTATATATAACAAATGAAAATTACTGGAAATATATTAATTAAATTGAAGTTGTTAAATGCGAATTTATTGATTGTTATGTTATGTGTATCATATAATATAATATATATTCATCTAATACCTACGTATATATTGAACTATAAGACACCTGCCGATAAAACTAATCAAATTTACCCATATATGTTATGATAGTTACCATATTTCATTTTACAACTATGCAATTGTTTTGTATTCGGTTTAGAGAATATATCAATTGGAATAAATTGTATATATAGTAAGTTGCTTAGCTACAAATATTTTTAACAGAATTTATGAAATATACAATAATTTTATTTATCAATTTATTTATATCGATAATTTGTTAATTTGCGAGGTGTAACAAAATATACATTATAGATTATAGATCATCGAATTAAATTAAATATTTTTTTATTTAGTATGGATTTAAAGGATTATCGATTTCGATGGTTATACGAAACAGTATCTAATATTTTAGGTATTGATGATACGAAATTTGCCATTGAATTAATACAAAATAATTATCAAGAATTTCAAAGTTTTTTAAATGAAGAAATTTGTAAAAATAATGATTTTAAAAAGCAAATGTTATTTTTATGGCGTACATTTTATGATAAAATGATTGAAGAAACAATTACCGTTAAAGAAGGTTTTTTTTATAATTTTAATTACAGTTATGATAATATTTGAAATGATATTATAGATGTTGAAACGCTTTTTGTTTTTAAAATGTTTAGTTGTACCGGTTATCCAACAAGCTGCTGATGTTGGTAAGAAAAAAGGAAAAGGAAAAGGTATGTATTAACAGTTAATAGCTCAGGTAATCATTTAATATTTGAATCTGATTATTTACCCCTTAATTCTTTAATATAGGCAAAAAAGTAAAAGAAGCAGATACCGATATTGTTGATGGTGGTACGGCCGAAGCGTCACGTCCTCCATCTGGAAAAAGTACACCAAAAGGTGTATATTTACAAAAATTATTTATAAATGTTTATTGCAAATTGTTTTCGATATATCTTATATATATATATATGTATTTTTTGTAATGTATATCTGTAAAGATACACCACTTTCAGATGATGAAATGGATGAAAAAGAAAAGAAAAAGGTAAAGGGTAAAAAAAAGAAAAAAATTTCATCAAGGCCAGCATCACCAGTATTTATAGAAGTACAGGTATATTATAATTGATTATCATTTTTATTTTATGTGAAATGATTGATTATCATTGTTTAATAAACAATAAACAACAACCAAATAATGTATTTTTGTGTGTACATATACAGAAAATAATTCAGTCTTATGTAAAAACACCAATACTACATTGTCATTTTGGTCCTATGACAGAAAATGATATAAAAATTGATGTAACTTATATGTATATCATAAGGAAAACATTATCTCCAATACGTACGTGAAGAATACGGAAAATAAATATTTTGTATTTTTTTCTTTTATGTAAATGAATTAATATTTTTCTACTTAATATTTTTTTGTTATTGTAGAAAAATATGAACATTATATTGATTGTAAAAATGAGATACCAACGAAATTTATTTTTGGTTCATTAAAAGGGAATGTAATTGATAATGTAAAATCAATTATTGATAATGTATTTGAATCGGCGATAGAATATCAATTTCGTGAACCAATGGCAATAGTCGATGAAAATCTATTTGACAATCAGATTGATAAAAATTTCAATTCAATAAATGAGGAAAAAGATCAGGCGATATTAATTGATTTTTCAACACCATCCGATTTTCGTTTAAAAGCAGTTTTAGCTAAGAAAGGTGGTTTTAATGTAATTGGCAATGATGGTCATTTACAATCGTCATTACAATCAATGAAATCACAGACTTCTATGTCTTCTTTGGAGGTTGATCAACCAGAATCGGATCAACAAGCGGTTACATGTATATATATATAAATCTTAATTTTATTTGTCCCAATTGAACTTTTTTTTTTTTATCGCTTACATTTTTAGCCTTGAAAGAATCATTATCAGAGAAATGGCAAAATTTAATTATTGAGAAAAAACGTGAAATTTCTGATTCCAGCAAAGATGAACAACAATCAAACAATATGAATAAAGAACCAATTCGTGAATTATTGGATACCAATTTAAAAAAATTTTCTAATTCGATTGATTGGTATTACGTTGCATTTTTTATTTTTTTAATAATACTGCATTCAAACAATCTTTTTTTTTCATATAGGGCTGTTGAACACACTGTTACAATGTTTGATTTACCTACGTCATATAATACATCTGGACAAGTAAATGTTGAAGATGAAGATGATAAAGAGAAAATTTTAATTGATACAAAAACAACTACAGTTGATAATCTTTCTGTCATTCAATTAGAAGATATCGTTAAGGGTTGGATAAGGTCGATAAAAAAAATTTCGAAATCTTATGAAATGAAGGTTATTTGTTTAATACATTAAAAGATGATTTGATATTTTTGTGTGTATATCTGATGTATACAAATTTTATTTTAACATAAAGGAACCAGAACATGGTAGCCCAATGAGTGAATATAAATTTTGGCATGAACAAGAAATAGAATTTTATAATATTTTAGAACAATTGAGAACGTCATTTGTTAGTTCCGTTATATGTATGTTACATCTATTATATATAAATATTTTTAAAAAAATATATGTGTATTAAATTGATTTTGTTATTGTGCCTTACATTTTGTTAAAAATACAGCAAAATTGGCTGATATTAATTCAACGGTTATTGAAGATTGGCACAAGTATCAAGTAGTATTACACAATAATCATCGCATAGCAAAAGAAAATACAAAATATTTAGCAACAATAACAGATTATTTAATTGTAACGTATATCGCAGTTTCATGCTCATAACCATTTATAATAATCATTGTTTTTGAATCCGATTAATTTAAATTATTTTATTATAATATTTTTTATTATACATTTTCAGAAAATACAAAATGATAATGATTTTAATTTTATATTTTCATTATTACCAAATTTAATGGTTGGTTTACGCTATATTTGGACAATGTCCAATTATTTTTGTTATGATAAAAAAATGGAAATTTTATTACATAAAATATCATATGTATTTACGGAAAAAATTAAAGAAATAATCAAATTAAATCGTATATTCAATTATACAGCAACCGAATCGTATAATTTAGCAATAAATTGTTCAAAATTGCTTATGATGTGGAAACAATCCTATATGGATACAAGATTATTTATTGAAAATTCGGGTGTTGGTTCACGATGGGAATTCGATAAACAATTTTTATTTGAGGAGGTCGATCATTGTACTAGAATTAGTAAAGATATTGCAAAAATCGCAGAGGTATAATAATCTAATTAATAAATTTTATTTATTTTATCGATAATAAAATATAACTTTATCTAACACACCTATTATATTCAGATATTTATTGAATTCGAAAATATTTTTGGAAATCGTCTGAAATCGTTCATTAAAGATCCTGAAGAAGTTGATAACATGTTAAAAAAGGTATTATTTAATTTTAATTATTTTAATCATAATAATATTTTTACATTTTACGTATTCATTTCAGATATATAAATTAATAAGACATATTGTTAATATTGATTACGATATATTTCGACCCGGAAATTTGGAAAATTGGGAGGCTTCACTTGAATATTTTCAAAAACATTTAAATGCAGTTGAACAAGAATCAAAAATAACATTAGACAATTGTATTCAATCATTAAGGTAAACATTTGTTTGTATTTATACTGCATCAAATATATACATATTACAATATATAAAAATTGTTTTGAAAAATTATATATAATATATATATACATATACATATATATATATATATAGATCGGCTCAAGATGGTCTTACATTAATAAAAGAAATTGGTGATATAAAAACTCGAAAATCATTAATTCAACATATGCTAACGAAACATGAAAATGTTATGAGGCAATTTATTACAGAAATTGGAATAGTTGAACATGAATTTTTGGTATGAAAGTAATATATAAAACGAATTATTTTTATTGATATTATTGATAAAGTTTTCCCCTTTTTTATTATCAAACAAAAAACATCATAACATATATTGTATATTATTGTAATATGTAAAAATATATAGATTCATTTATATACATTTATTGGTATATAAAGGGTCACCAATAGTATAATCATAAAATTAGAATAATACAATTTTTATCATTATTAGTATTTGCAATATAAGAAAATTTTCTTGATGATTTCAAATCATATAAATACCACCGTATTATTATTATTATTATAACAAAATAATACATTTATAAATTATATTTGTATATAACAAATCATACATATATATAAGATGATATGGATTTAAGGGCAATCCAACTTATTTTAATAAAAAAGAAATAAATACAAATTTATATCATATATGTGTATATTTTCAGAAAAATCGTAAAAATCCCCCATTAACAAGAAATGAACCAAATTTCATAGGTTCAATAATTTGGCAACGTTTATTATTTGATTATTTAAAAAAATCGATATTGGCATTTAAAAAAGTATATATTAATTTCATTTAAAAAATAGAACATAAAAAATTTTCGTATATCCAATACATATATTTAAATTTTATAGGTAGAAAATGATCCAGCATTAATCAATAGTCACTTTAAACGTACAGCATTTTCTCAATATTTGTCATTGGTCAACGATATGAATGAATATGAAAAGTTAAATTATAATGAATTTCTGGCTAAAGGCACATTTTTATCGAATAGTGTAATTAAAAGAAATATATTAAAACTGGAAGTTTGTGATAAATCATATGGTAAAGTATATTAAAATCCATAAGTTATTTATCATAACAAAATAGTAATGAATTAATATATGTGTATACTATATTATATTCATTAATTGTTTTTATTTCTAATTATAGATTTCATCGTTGATAGAGATAAAAGAAGTATAGTAACACCTTCTTCGGTATAATTATCAATTAATATTCATTTTTTATTTTACAATATTATTAATTTTGTTTCGCGTGCATAGGTTAAAACTACTCAAAATGTGCAAGTGGGTGAAAAAAAGGAAAAAGGAAAATTTTCCGCAATGGCAACCGCATTCAAATGGTTATCACAACGACCAGGTACCGAAGATCCTCATATACAAATGGCACAAAAGTATATACAAACGGCCCAATTAACGAAAACAGTTAAAACTGACTCATTTAAATATAGACAAGCAAAGTGTAAGTGACTTTAGGGTGAAGCTTTTTTATTACACGAATTTAATGGTTATGAAAATGTTCAATTTACAGTGCTGTTAGAAGCAAGACGGCAAGATAAAATTCCAACTTGGGAAGAATTAATTGGTCAACAAGTTTTAATCGAATATGAGTTAAAATTTGCTATAAATTTTTCGCATGGTAAATTATATGAATTTTAGGAATTGATAATTATTTTAAATCTAATGGTCTAATCGTGAATATGATTTGATAAAATCACGATTTGAAAGTTTATGAACTAATGTTTATGAAATATATGAAACCAAACGATTTGATTTTTATAATTTCAATTCTTTGCTATATACAGAAATTTTCGATGTAATAATTGAGGGCCAGCAATTTGAACATCATGGATTTACCCTTAATCCGGTAATACGAATGGCAATTTTGAGAAAGGTAAATGTGAATTATTGTGTATATATAATTATAGTTTTATTTTTAATGTATATACAATATACATTATAGTTTTCAATGTACATTAATATATATATTCATCATGTTTAATACATATATAGGATTCATTAAACGACGACGTAGAAGCAGTTACTGATATGGTTGATGAATATAATCGTATTGTCGACGGTTTATCGTCATCAGAAGTATGATTATTATAATATTTCTTTCAATTCTATAAAGAGTATAAATATTTATTTACAGATATTTTTCCTAAAAGAACACCTTTACAAAACTGAAACAATTATACAGGCAGGTCTACGACGATACACTTGGCAATCGTTACAAATCAAAGAATATTGTACAAAATGTCAATTAGTAAGGAAGCATTAGATCACATCATCGCATTTTAACTAAAAAGTAATTATATTTCATTTCACGTTTGTTTTATTTTCATTTTAGCATCTTAAAAGTTTAAATTCAATGGTATCACAAATAAATTATATAAGTACTGAGATTAAAGCACGTATTGCCAAAATGGAAACATATTCATTGTTTAATTTGGCATATAAAAAACGGGGCATTGAAAAACAAAGTACTGCATTAGTTTTGGGGACACCACGTAGAAAAAGCGTACTTAAACAAGTTACCAATTATGTTGGCGATAATGAGGTAGATACACAAATAATAAATGCAGGAACACTGTTGGAAGCCACAGGACAACAGAATAACGAGAGTGAAGAATTAAAAAAAATTAAATCCGTTGTTAGTTTTAAGTTTGATCAAAGCGATAATCTTCAGTCGTGTAGAGATTTTTTTCATGAATTGGCTTTTGTTCGAAATGAAAAAGTTAATCGAATTACAAAATTATTTAATTCAATTGGTCCATTTTTGATAAAATTAGAAAGTTTAATACTTGGAACATTTTCGGGAAATTCAGAAAAAATGAAACATTACTATATTTTCTGGGAGAAAGAACTATTTCTGCTATTAATAAAGTTAGTATTTAGTTTGTTGTAGATATTTCTAAATGATATACATCGGCATACTATAACTTTGTTGTTTATGTATAGATTAACAATTCGAAACTTAAGTGATTTTATTAAATCGATAAATAGTAATTTACCAATATTTGAAATTGATGCGGTACTTTCTTGTCCAGAAATTATTTTACGTCCTTCTGCTTCTGAAATATATAATATTATAACAAATTCGATAAAAAACTTTCTTGAAAGATTTAAATTATTTAATCGATGGATGAATGGAACCTGTTTACCGTGTCAATCGAGTATATCATCCAATAATAATGCGGAACAGCAATTACTGTTTTCATTTTACGAAGATATTGTGCAGGTAAAATGATAGTTGAAGATTTTTTATGTTGACTAGTTATAACATATAATTTGAATTTGAATTTACTATATATTTTAGATTCCAGAAGTTTGTGAGCTAGTAATTGCATTAAAATCATCAACACAAAAACTGGTTGCTAATGTTAAAAATTATCTTACAAAGTATTTCATAGCATATCTCTAATATAACGATACTATACAATATGATATTTATGAAATGTAATTATTTCGTTATGTTTTGTAGATGGAGAAAATATAAAAATCTTTGGTTATTCGATAAAGTTGTAATATGTGAAAAATTTATAAGTCGTGGGTTACCGTTGGTGAAATTGGATGAAAAATTCTTATTTTATACGCAAATAATTGATGATTTGCAAAAATCTAAACCATATTTTGATATGTATTCGATTCGCATCAATTTACAACCCCTAATTAATGGAATTTGTGAACATGCTAATGATTGGAAAAACACTTTAGGACGAATTGTAGCTGAAAGAACTACACAAAATATAATTAATTTGAGAGATCATATCAAAGTATGAAAATAATTATTAAGAAACTATTATATAATAAATAAAATATTATCCACAGAAATTACGTGAAGACTTGGATAGTAATATTAAAGGACTAAATGATTTTAAAACTGTTATGCAAACCATTTCAATAGTTCAATCTACAACATTAACGATTGAAATAAAAACGAGAGAAATTCAAGAAACTTTCAGTGTTTTAGAAGATCATAAAATTAAGGTAAATATATTTTTTGGAAAATATTATTACAATAAATAATATTTTGGATTATTCAATATTTTGTAGTTTGAATACAGTGATATGCTAATGGCATATCATTTGGAAAAACGTTGGAAAAGATTGTATAATTCATCAATTATTCGAGCCCAATCTCTCGAGCCGATAAAGAAAAAATTTGCGGACATTACATCAATTCAAATATTAGAATTTGTCTCCAATGTAATTTAATTCATTCAATATTTATTTTTTCTTATTAAAATACAAATGTACGCTTATTTACATATAGTTATCCGAATTCATTATCAAATTTGAATTAGAAGGTCCGGGTACTGTAGAATCGGAAATGGATAAAGGCTTAAAATTAATGGAACTGTATCATAATCAATTTGAACAATTAGAAAGGGATCGGTTAGAATTGGTTAATTCGGAAAAATTATTTGATATGTCATTAACTGATTACACAGATTTTTTACGTATAAAAACGGAATACGAAGGAATGCAGATTATATATAAATTATATAAACAACAGAAAATAGCACGTGAACATTGGTCGAATACGCTTTGGTCTAATTTAAATCCTCAATTGTTAATTGATGGAATCGAAAATTATCTCAAGGAATTTAGAAAAATAGTTAAATGGGTATGTATTCTATTTATGAACATTTTATTGTGAATATCTATAAGTAACGAAAACCAATATATAATATAGATTCGGCAATTACCAATTGGACAAATTTTACATTTGAAAATGAAACAATTTAAAAGTTCCGTTCCATTAATGGTGAGTCTTAAAAATGAAGCGTTACGTGAACGTCATTGGAATATATTAATGGAAAAAACGGGAAAAATATTCGATATGCACCCAGAGCGATTTACATTAGCAAATATGTTTGCAATGGAGTTACATAAATATCAGGTAAACAAAAGAATTTTAACAAAAAGTTTCATTTGAATGTCATAATCAATGTCTAAGTGTAAATAAATGATATTTAATTATTAATTAATTTAAATTTATATAGGAAATTGCAGAAGAAATTGTTAATAATGCTATAAAAGAACTATCTATCGAAAAGGGTGTAAAGGAGGTTGCCATTACATGGGAATCAATGACTTTTAATGTTCATAAACACTATAAAGGTAGTGAAGAAAGAGGGTATGGGTATATTTTCATACATATTCGCATATATATAATATATTTAATTAATAACTTATGCCTAATTGTTTTACAGTTATTTTCTTGGTGCTACTGATGAAATTATGCAAGTGCTCGATGACAATTCAATGAATTTACAATCGATGGGTGCTTCGCAGTAAGTATTAGAGCCATTAAAGTTCATCGCTTGTAATCCATAATTTTTTAATCATATATTTTTTTTAATTGTATTAGTTGACAACCAACTTTATTTAAATACTCTTTCATTTAGATTCATTGGACCATTTTTACAAACGGTACAAAAATGGGAACGTTGTTTATCATTAATTGCTGAAATTATAGATGAATGGATAATCACACAAAGAAAATGGTTATATTTAGAGGGTATATTTGTTGGTGGTGATATACGTGCCCAATTACCTGACGAAGCAAAAAAATTTGATGATATTGATAAAACTTATCGAAGGGTTATTGTTATTTACCTAATATAAAAAAGTATACAATATTTTATTTGATTGATTAATAATACGTTTTACCGGTTCGTTGATTTAGATTATGAGTGATTGTTCGAAAAATCCATTAGTTGTACCAATATGCATGGTATCCGGTAGATTGGCAGAATTTCAAGGTTTATCGTTTGGTTTAGAAAATTGCCAAAAGTCATTAAACGATTATTTGGATTCAAAACGTCGTATATTTCCAAGATTTTATTTTATATCAACTGATGAATTATTATCCATTCTTGGTAGTAGCGTTCCCAGTTGCGTACAAGATCATATGATTAAAGTATAAGATACATATTTTGAGTTTATGATAATTTAAAATGTTCTAAATTCTTGCGTACTATTTTAGATGTTTGATAATATAAAATCATTACGTTTGGTAGAAACGTCTGAAGATAGAGCAATTGCCACGGCCATGATATCAAGCGAAGGTGAAATTATGGAATTTAGAAATGAAGGTGACATAATTTTTCTATATTCAACACTACATAGTTTATTTAATTTGTGTATTATATGAATTACAGTTATTACTGAGGGTCGAGTTGAAGATTGGATGAATAATGTATTAGACGAAATGCATAGAACGAATCGATACATTACAAAGAAAGCTATTTATGAATATGGACAAGTACGAGAACGTTCACGCCCTGATTGGATATTATTATACCAAGGAATGGTATGTTTAGCTTCAAATCAAGTATGGTGGACCGCCGAAGTGGAAGAAGTATTTCGAAAAGTAAAAATTGGTAATAAAAATGCAATGAAAGAATATCTGGAACAACAAAATAAACAAATTGACGATTTAGTACTGAAAGGTATAAAAGATTTATATCACAAGAATTAAATGATTAAATATTATAATTAAAAAAAAATGTTATAAAAAAAATAGTACGAACAGATCTTACAAATAATGATCGATTAAAATTTAAAACAATCACAACAATTGATGTTCATGCTAGAGATATAATTGAAGCGTTTGTACGTGATAGCATTTTGGATATTCAAGAGTTTGCATGGGAAAGTCAATTGAGATTTTATTGGTTAAAAGAATTTGATAATTTATATGTTACCCAATGCACTGGTCGTTTCCAGTATGGATACGAGTATATGGGTTTAAATGGTCGTTTGGTAGTTACACCGTTGACCGATCGTATTTATTTAACAATTACACAAGCGTTAACAATGAAATTAGGCGGTGCTCCGGCGGGACCAGCTGGTACGGGAAAAACAGAAACTACCAAAGATTTGGCCAAGGCATTGGCTTTATTGTGTGTTGTTACAAATTGTGGAGAAGGAATGGATTTTCGAGCTGTTGGCACAATTTTCTCGGGATTAGTACAATGTGGTGCGTGGGGTTGTTTTGATGAATTTAATCGTATAGACATTTCTGTATTAAGTGTTATATCAACACAATTACAAACAATTCGTTCAGCCTTATTAATGAATTTAAATGAATTTAGTGTATGTTTTATTTCTTCAAACATTCGCATTTATTTGTATACTACAATTAAACAGCAATATACTTTTTTTTGTAACAGTTCGAAGGTGCTGAAATAAAACTAGATAATAAAGTTGGAATATTTATAACAATGAACCCTGGTTATGCTGGACGCACTGAATTACCGGAATCTGTTAAAGCCCTATTTCGTCCCGTAACATGTATAGTGCCAGATAAAGAATTAATATGTCTAATATCATTATTTTCTGATGGGTATCTTACGGCAAAAGTAAATTGATTGTTAGAAATCGTTGTGCGCATTAAAATATAACTTTATATTACAATATTTTCCAGGTATTAGCAAAGAAAATGACCGTTTTATATAAATTAGCTGAAGAACAACTATCTAAGCAATACCATTATGATTGGGGTTTACGTTCATTAAATTCAGTATTGCGTATGGCTGGCGTTATGAAAAGAAAGTTTCCTGATCTTACAGAAGCATTAGTTTTAATGCGTGTATTACGTGACATGAATTTTCCAAAATTTATATTCGAAGATGTTCCATTATTTTTAGGTTTAATTAAGGTAAGGCAATTAAATACGAGTAAAATTTTAATCTGTTTAATGTTAATCCAAACAAAGCAGTATGTATTGGTATTTAGATTTATTGATTTTAGAGTTTATTTTATTTTAATATAGGACTTATTTCCTGGAATTGATTGCCCTCGAGTAGGTTATCCTGATTTTAATGATGCCGTGAAATTTGTTTTAAATCAAGATGGATACATTTCGGTATACGAGCAGGTTAGTTTTAAGTACTATAAAATAATATTAGAACATAATTAATCGCCGGGTGTTTGAATATTCATTTTTTTTACCTTTTGCTAAAATTTGGTATTACAGACGAATTTGTTAGTTATTGACATTTTAGTATAATTAATTTTGTGCATTTTAAAATAGGAAGACAAAGTGGTACAATTATATGAAACAATGATGACGCGACACTGTACAATGGTAGTAGGACCAACTGGGGGTGGAAAGACAGTTGTCATTAGCACTTTAATTAATGCACAAATTCATTTGGGATTACCCACAAAATGCATTACTTTAAATCCAAAAGTAAGTATAAAATAAAGTATAGACAAAACTTAAAAAGTTTAATTTAATTCAATATATTTATTAATTTGTATTGTAATATATAGGCGTGTTCGGTTGTTGAATTGTATGGATATTTAGATCCGGATAGTCGAGATTGGATTGATGGATTATTTTCAAATATGTTTCGTGAAATTAACCGGCCAACAGAACGGAATGTGAGTACAATTTTTATAATATAATATGTTATATCAATATTTACATATAATACTAATATGTATAAAGATAATTATTTAATAATTTTTTTTGTAGGAAAGACGATATGTTTGTTTTGATGGTGATGTTGATGCTTTGTGGATTGAAAATATGAATTCAGTAATGGATGATAATAAATTGTTGACATTGGCAAATGGAGAACGTATTCGCTTAGAGAATTACTGTGCATTAATATTCGAGGTATATATAAAGGGACACATATATTATTTAATATAAATTGAAATATAAATTGATTATCATTTGCAACAAATTAATTATAAGTATATTTACTTGTATCTGTTTTTGTATATTATAAATTATTTATATATATTTATTGTATATATTGAATTTGTAAGTATGGGAAAATGATAGTGCTTTTATATTATTTTAATTAGGTGGGAAATTTAGCATATGCATCACCAGCAACTGTCTCACGGGCGGGAATGGTTTTTGTTGATCCAAAAAATTTAGGTTATGAACCGTATTGGAAAAGATGGCTGGCTAATCGTTCAGAAAATGAACAAGAATTACTAACTGTTCGTTATTTGTGTTATACAATTTTATTTAAAATATAGTATATTTGAGACGGAATTTCCGTTTAGAATAATTTAGTTTAGAATAATTTTTTTTCTTAATTGTTTATAGTTGTTATATGATCGATTCATAACGCCAGCTATTGAATTTATTTTGAACGGGATCGATGGTAATCAACAAGGATCACCTATGAAAACCATAATATATCAAACAAATCTTAATATGCTTGTACAGTTTTGTCATGTATTTGATGCAATCTTACCTATTGGTAATAAGGAAACCGGTGAACATTATCAATATGACGATAATAGTATAGAATGTTGTTTTATTGAGGTATTATGAAATAATTCATTTGTGTGTACAACTAAAAATGTTCTATTCAAACATTTTAATTAATTCTTATTCTTATTTTAAAGTGTTTATATAAATCTTTAGGTGCAACCATCATTGAAAACGATCGTTTAAAATTTGATGAATTTATAAAAAAATTACTTGGCATGGTAAATGTTGAAGATACCATTGATAAACCGGCTACATCATCACAATGCCCTACTTCTAAATTATCATTATATGATTACTATTTCGATAAAATAAAGAAATGTTGGATTGCCTGGGAATGGATAATACCAAATTATATACATAATAGAGAAATGAACTTTGGTGATATTCTTGTGCCAACTGTTGACACATTAAGAATTGAGAGTATATTAACATTAATGAATTCGGTATTAAAAATGAAAACTTGTTTTTTTCTTTAATCATTGCAAATGTAAAGAATTTAAATTGTTGTTTTTTTTTAAGATTAAACGTCCAGTGCTGTTGATTGGCGAAACTGGTACAGCTAAAACAGCGATTGTTTCTAATTATTTACGAAATTTAAATCCAGCCCAATATGTATTATAATTTAATTTATAAATGTTGATATAATTCAATTGATTCATTAAAAAAATTAATTTCAGATAATTTTAAATATAAATTTTTCATCAAGAACATCTAGTTTAGATGTTCAACGAACCATTGAAGCATCGGTGGAAAAACGTACAAAAGATACATTTGGTCCACCGATAGGGAAAAGAATTGCTGCTTTTATCGATGACATGAATATGCCGCAAGTTGATGAGTAATATATTACAATTTTAATAGAAAAACTATTAAAAAATCTTTTAACAAAAATATTAAATATATCCATTTAAGATACGGTACACAACAACCAATTGCTTTATTGAAACTATTATTTGAAAAGGGTGGTATGTTTGATCGATCAAAGGATTTAAATTGGAAAAAATTTAAGGATTTAACATTTTATGCGGCCATGGGTGTGGCTGGTGGAGGACGAAATGAAGTTGATACACGATTTATATCAATGTTTTCCGTTTACAATTTATTATTTCCAGAAGATGCAACATTAACACATATTTACAATTCAATATTACTAGGACATCTAAGTACTTTTGTTGAGGAACTTTTACCAATTGCAAATACACTTATTGAAATAACATTAAAATTATTTAAAGTGATTTTTTGTATCATTTTAGTTATATAAATATAATAAAAAGCTATTATATGATTTATTAATTTCATTCATAGATTGTTATTACTGAATTGCCACCAACACCATCAAAATTTCATTACATATTTAATTTAAAAGATTTATCAAAAATTACCTCTGGTATTCTATTAACACATCCAAGTTTATATATATTACCAAAGCAATTGGTTAGGTTGTGGAGAAATGAATTCACACGGGTTATTTGTGATAGACTTATAAATGAAAATGTAATTGAATTATGCTTGTATAAGGTTTATCTGTAATCAATTAATAAATGTGAATTTCAGGATATATATCTTATGAACGAGCATATATCAAAAGAAATTAACGAATATTTCCCTTCACAGCCAAAATTAGAATTATCTTTAAATGATGATTCACCGGTAAATGGTAAATTATCTTATTTTGAACCGTTCATAAATATACGAATGTGATATTTCGATTATTTTGATAATTTATTAATTATTGTTTTTAGACGAAGCACCAGATATACCAATTAATGAATACAGTTTAAGAGATCCATTATTATTTGGTGATTATCGAAATGCGGTCAACGAAGGTGAACCTAGACATTACGAAGATCTATTAGATTATGAAGCAATATATTTTCTCTATCAAGAGGTTGATGCAATTTCATTTTAATTTGTACGATTTTTAAACTTTAATTAATTTTTTGTGTTACAGATACTAGAGGACTACAGCGAACGAAAAGAAAAATTGAGTTTAGTGTTATTTGAGGATTGTTTGGAACACTTAACCAGAGTTCATAGGACATTACGAATGAACAAGTAATTTGCTTAAAAATAAAGCGAAATTTATTAATACAATATTATTTCATTTACAGAGGACACGTGTTATTGGTGGGCATCGGCGGTTGTGGAAAAAAATCTATAACTAAATTAGCTGCATTTGCTGCAGGTATTGGAATTATTGTTTAAATATGAATTTTTATGATGAAAATATTTATTATTACATAGAATGTGGTGTATTTCAAATAACATTGAGTCGCGGTTATAATGAACTATCATTTCGTGAAGATTTAAAATCGTTATATAATTTAATTGGAGTTGAAAATAAAAAAATTGTGTTTATGTTTTCTGCCTCACAGGTTATTATTTTTTTGTAGCAACCATATTAATCGTATGCCGTATGCATATTTAATATTTATAAATACACGAGGGGATTAACAATTATTAAAATTTTTTAAATAGATTGCGGAAGAAAGTTTTTTGGAGTTAATAAATAATATGTTAACAACTGGAACAGTACCAGCTTTGTATACTGATGACGAAAAAGATGCAGTAATTGCATCATGTCGTGATAGGGCTCAGGCGAATGGATTTTCAGTTTCTAAGTACAATATATTCATCTCGTTTTAATTCTTGTATTAATTGATTATGTTTTTTTTAAATACTAACACAGAGACGGTGTATGGTCATATTTTTTAAAAGTTTGTGCAGAAAATTTACATATTGTTTTGTGTATGTCGCCTGCAGGTGAATTATTACGTAATAGATGTAGAAATTTTCCGGGTTTAGTAGGTAGCACATACATAGATTGGATATTTCCATGGCCAGAACAAGCATTATTTGCCGTAGCTAAAGTTTTTTTAGTAGAGCATCCACGAATTCCCGAAATACACAAACAATCCATTATTACCCATGTGGTTCATGTACACAAGAGTTTAGGTTATTATACACAACAGTTTCTGCAAAAGTTAAGAAGAAAAAATTTCGTTACTCCAAAACATTATTTAGATTTTATTCAAACTTATTTGAAACTTATTGGTAAGTGAATTGTTTACTAATAAAAGAACTTTTTAAGAACTAATTTAACTCCAGTACGCACGCATTTCTTTACCGATACAGAAGAAAAAAGTATATTTATTGTAAAGCAATGTAATCGATTGGCTGAAGGTATTGGTAAAATTGATGAGGCGGCTGATGAAATTGAACAACTCGGTATTATTGTTGCTGAGCAACAAAAAAATGTAATTGATGCTGCCGAAAAATGCGAAAAAATGTTAACTGGAATACAAACATGTATGTCTCAAAATTCTTACTTGTTTTTTGAAATCCATAATTTTTAATATGTTTACAATGAATGTTTAAAGCAACGGATATTGCTAATAGAAAAAAGGAAGAAGCGTCCACAAAGCAAGTTGAAGTTGAACAAAAAAGTAAAGTTATAACTGTGGAAAAAGCCGAAGCAGAAGTGGTTTTACAAGCAGCTTTACCAGCATTAGAAGCTGCACGTTTAGCACTAGAAGACCTTGATAAATCGGATATAACTGAAATACGTAGTTTCGCAACACCGCCCGAAGCGGTTCAAATTGTATGTGAATGTGTTGCAATAATCCGTGGATTTAAAGATATATCTTGGAAAACTGCCAAGGGTATGATGTCTGAAGGTGGATTTTTAAGAAGTTTAACCGAAATGAATTGTGATAATATAACAAGTAAACAAGTAACGAATTGTCGTAATCATATGAAGGTAGGCATTCAATAAAATCGATTATCATCAGTAATAAAATCGTTTAATTATTTTACGAATACAAATGCATATTATAGAAAACATCAAAATTGGACGATATGCAATCCATATCAAAAGCAGGTAACGGTTTATTGAAATTTGTTCGTGCTGTATTAGGTTATTGTGATGTACTGAAGGAGGTGCGGCCAAAAAGAGATCGTGTTATATTTTTGGAAAATGAATTAGATACACAAGTGAAAACATTAAATAAATTAACAAATGAAATTGGTAATCTACAAGAAGTTCTTACCAATTTAAATAATAAATATGCAAATTCGATGATGCAAAAACAAGATTTACAACAAAAGTTAGAACAGGCTGAAAGACGATTGGTATGATAAATATATATTTCAATTTGTTTGAAGTATGAAGATCTTATTTTCACTATTCAATGGTAATGATGATTTAGGAAGCAGCGGATAAACTTATAAAAGGATTAAGTTCAGAAAAAGATCGATGGAAAATCGATTTAAATAATTTGCATGACGAAAATTCAAAAGTAATCGGTACTTGCTTAATCGCTGCATCATTTTTAGCATATACAGCACCATTTTCATTTGAATTTCGACGTGAAATGGTTTTTAACGATTGGCTTCAAGATATAATCGATAATAAAATTCCAATAAATTTACCATTTTGTATTGATAAAGTTTTAACAAATGATGTGGAAATAAGCGGGTAGGTTGATATTGAATTTGTTTAATGATTTTTTGTAATAAAATGTATATGAATAATTTCAGATGGAACTCTGAAGGATTACCACCCGATGATTTATCTGTACAAAATGGAGTTTTAACCAAACGGGCATCTCGTTTTCCGCTTTGCATTGATCCACAACAACAGGCATTAAGTTGGATAAAAAAAAGTGAAACCAAAAATAATTTAAAAATCATTTCTTTTAATGATAGTGATTTTTTGAAACAACTTGAAATGGGAATTATGTATGGAATACCAATTTTATTTCAAGATGTTGATGATTACATTGATCCAATCATTGATGACGTTTTACAGAAAAATTTTAAAAGTATAATGCATTTGGTTTTCCATAAACAAATAATTGTAATAATTGTAATGATTTTTAGACGTAGCCGGTAGAATTTTTGTAAATCTAGCCGACAAGGAAGTGGATATTGATGCAAATTTTCGAATGTATTTGACCACGAAATTATCGAATCCAAAATTTGATCCAGCTGTATATGCTAAAGCAATAGTCATAAATTATACGGTAACACTAACGGGTTTAGAAGATCAGTTATTAAGTGTTGTGGTTAGATCAGAACGTTCAGATTTAGAAGAACAACGTGAAAACTTAATTGCTGAAACTAGTACCAATAAACAATTGTTACAACAATTAGAGGATTCATTATTACGTGAATTGGCAACATCCACCGGTAATATGCTAGATAATTCAGAGCTAATTGATACATTGGAAAATACTAAAACAAAAGCCTCCGAAGTAACATCTAAATTAGAATTATCGAAACTAACGGCAGCCGATATTGAAATATTACGTGATGGCTATCGTTTAGTTGCTAAGCGAGGAGCAAATTTATTTTTTGTCTTATCTGATATGGCTACCGTAAACAGCATGTACCAATATTCTTTGAATGCATACTTGGACGTATTTTCATATTCATTGCGTAAATCTATACCGGATACAATGCTTTCGAAACGTTTAAATAATATAATAAAAACATTAACACGAAATATTTATGAATATGGATGTACGGGTATTTTTGAAAAACACAAACTATTGTTTTCATTTCAAATGACGATGAAATTACAGCAAAGTGAAGGAAGATTAAAACAAACCGAAATTGATTTTTTCATAAAGGGATCCGTGACTCTTGTTAGAAGTGAACAAATATGTTCAATCGGTTGGCTACCCGAAAAAGGATGGTTAGATATTTTAAAATTAGAATTGATTTTTCCTGATGTATTTCAGGGATTAACTGAACACATAACGCATAATCCAAATGAGTGGAAAGAATGGTATGACCTGGAATGTCCAGAAATGGCTAATTTTCCGGGTGATTTCAGTGATAGAATGAATAATGATTTTCATGTAAATACATTCTATTGATTTACAACGGAAAGCAAAAAAAAATTTATTTAATTAAATTATATGTTATTCATTTAATTCAGAATTTAATGATTTTACGTTGCTTTCGTATTGATCGTATATATCGTGCAATTAATATGTACATTACAAAAACGATGTCGGAAGAATATATAACTCCTCCAGTTGTAAGTTTTGATGCAATATATGATCAATCAACTGCACAAACACCAGTTGTTTTCATTCTTAGTCCTGGTTCAGATCCAACAAATGATTTAATAAAATTGGCTGAACGTTGTGGTGCTGGTGACGGAAAATTTCGCCATATCTCATTGGGACAGGGTCAAGAAAATGTTAGTATTCTTACGTATTTGGTATTTGTGTTTCAAATCTTTTTATTTTATTTATTTAATTTTGAATTTAAGGCTGCCTTGAATTTATTGGACATTGCTATTAATCGCGGTCAATGGTTAATGTTACAAAATGGACATTTGTTAGTTTCGTTTATGAAAAAATTAGAAAAATTGTTGGAAAAAATAGAAAAGCCACATCCAGATTTTCGTTTATGGATAACAACAGATCCAACATTAACATTTCCTATTGGAATTCTACAACGATCATTGAAAGGTACATGATAAAACATGAATTATATAAAAATTATATCTCTATTTCTATATAGTTGTTACTGAACCACCTAATGGATTAAAACTAAATCTAAGATCAACTTTCTATAAATTGCGTCAACAAACATTAGACGGTTGTGTACATCCAGCATTTCGACCATTAGTATATGTTTTAGCATTTTTCCACGCTGTTGTTCAGGTTCAAATAAAATTAAAAACTATTAAACAAAAAGATTTGAATGTCATTTGATTATTTGATTTCTAATAATTAAATGAATATTAAATTCAATATAGGAAAGAAGAAAGTATGATAAAATTGGATGGAATATTTCTTACGATTTTAATGAATCAGATTTTAATGTTTGTGTGGATATTTTAAATACATATTTAACCAAAATAATCGTTCTTAAAGATGAAAATATCCCCTGGAATAGTTTAAAATATTTAATTGGGGAAGTAATGTATGGTGGTCGTGTTATCGATGATTTCGATCGTAGAATTGTACAAACTTATATGAATGAATATATGGGAGACTTTTTATTTGATGAATTTCAACCATTTCGATTTTACCATAATAAAAATTATAATTATGTTATACCAACTGAAATGACAACCAGAGATGATTGCATTGGTTATATATGAATTAAATACTATTATTTTATACAATTCATAATGTAATATACATACCAAATGAAATAATATTTTTATGTTATCTATAGCTGCAATCGATGAGTTACCTTTGACAAATAGCCCAAGTGTCTATGGATTACACCCAAATGCAGAAATTGGTTATTATACGCTAGCCGTTAAAGATATTTGGTCGCATTTAATTGATTTACAGCCACAAACAGGTAGGTACATATATATTCTATTAAAGTAATTTTAATTTTACACATTTATTAATACAATTACATCCATATATAATTACAAATCTTTTTAAATCTGAACATTTTAAATATACATTTTACACAGTTTTAAAATGGGATAAAAGGACTATGGGTATGTTTAATTATACAATATAACCAAAACAATTTATAACATTCCATTTTGTTTTTTATTACACATTATAGGATCGTTTAATATGACCATAAATTATATATTCATATATACTTATAATTTCAAATTTAGATGAAGGCGATTCTGGAAGTAGCCGAGACGTGTTTATCGATAATGTCGCGGCAGAAATTTTAGAGAAATTGCCAAAACAATTTGAGATTTTTAGGGTGAAAAAATCTTTACAAATGAATTTAACGCCAACTGGGGTAGTTTTATTACAAGAATTGGAACGCTACAATCGTCTTGTCGAACGTATTGAAAAAACTTTGCATTTACTTCGAAAGGTATAGCAATGTAATATTAAAGTAAAAGTTTAGAAATATTATATATTCACTTTTATAATACAGGCAATTGCTGGTGAAATCGGTATGGATGCCGTATTAGATAATGTGTCAAATTCTTTATTTAATGGTCAATTACCAAATGAATGGAGAAAATTGGCACCCGATACATGCAAACAATTAGGATCGTGGATGGATCATTTGAAGGTAACATTTTAATAGTAGTAATGCAAAATAATATAAAATAAATATTCAAAACATTATAATTTTCTGTAGCGACGTTATGATCAATATAAATATTGGTCAATATCAGGTGAACCATTAGTTATGTGGTTATCCGGTTTACACATACCTGAAAGCTTTTTAACTGCATTAGTACAGGTACTAAAGGAAATACATTATGTTGTTGATTTAAATCAAAGAAAAATTACTTTTTATCTCATTTTGTTGATTACTTTTTAGATTGCTTGTCGTAAAAATATTTGGCCCCTTGATCGTTCCACTTTATATACGAAAGTTACAAATTTTGTTGATGCAGACGATGTAGAAGAGCGACCATCATCGGTAAATAGTTATGGCTAAATATATTATTATCATGAAATGCGTATATGATTGAAATCAATTAAAAAATTGTTCTTAATTATATAGGGTTGTTATGTAACGGGATTGTATTTAGAAGGAGCAAGATGGTGTCAAGAAGAAAATTGTTTAATTCGTTCATTACCGAAAATTTTAGTTGAACCATTACCAATACTATCAATTATACCAATTGAGGTTCATCGATTAAAATTACAAAATACGTATCGTGCTCCTGTTTATATAACATCCGAAAGGCGAAATGCAATGGGTGTTGGATTAGTATTTGAATCTGATTTAACGACAAATATTCATAATAGTCATTGGATTTTGCAAGGCGTTTGTTTAACATTAAATTCAGATTAATATTTGTTTTAATTAAAAACGAAATGATCTATTTATTTATTTATTATAATTAGTATTCATTATATACATTATATTTATATACATTATATAAGTATATTAATTGCATAACTTTCGAACAATAATAACATAAATAAAAAATTTAATTTGCAATTGTTTTATACAATATACAATTTTATATTTTACTACATTTCATTAATAGATTTTACCATATGAAAATCATTTAATCTAATAGTTGAACAGATAATTAATTACAATCATTTGTTCCTTAAATGTAACATCGATCATAGTTTAGCACACTTATGACCAAAATTAATTTATATAATAATTGACGAGATAATGTCGATTCAAATTTCAAAAATACAAAACATAGAAATGCTGTGTTATATAAAAAGAATCCACCTACATTTTCCACGTTATTGGTTATATAAAATGTTTGCAATTTTTCTCGGCTCGCAATTTTCCCCCATCCCCATGTACATATAAAAAACATTCATTTGGAAAATCGATAATGAAAATGAATAAATTTGTTCTTTATACAAATTATTACAAAGCACAGTCATTTTCATAAGCTCGTCGATTTTCCGAAAAATATAGTCTTTGTGTGTTAAAATTTATATTTTAAAAAGATTTCGGTATTTTAAAAATGGGTAATATTGGTTTTGTAACTAGTAACAAGATAAAAAATACTAAAAGCAGAGAAGCGGTAAGTAGAGAATTTCCTAAATTGATATATTTAAAAAAGCAAATATATGTTCAACTTTGTATTAGTTGATTTAATATATACACATTTCCCATATGTGGGATTATATATAACATTTACTATAGGATTTGAATAATCCTGAACTTCAGAAAACAACTCAGCAGTATCAGAAATTATTGAAAAAACCGGAATTTTTGGCTGCTCTTAGAGCCAAAAATAACAATCGGTTACCGCCTTGTGTAATTCTGGTTCAGAATAGGACCACATATTGTACGAAGCCACATCAACAGCAGACGGATGAAGTTGTTCGAGCAATGCAAACAAAAATAGCTGAATATAATAAAGCTCAAGAAAATGTGGCCAATTCAAAGAATGTTGAGGACGATGCTGATGAAAATGTACATATGTTTTAATTAGAATTAATAAGCCAATTTAAGTTGTTTTTCAGATTTGTATATAAAGTAAAATTTGTTAATATAACTTATAGGATACAATATCTAATCACTCCAGTTTAGTTCCAATGAATAGACTAAACATTCCTGGTAATTCGAAACATGTGCCATTGGTTGATTACAGTATGGATAGGTAAGAAATGTTTACATTTAGTTTTTACAAAATCGATTTTTTTTGGTATCACATATATATATAGCAATTCGTTTTATTGATTTTTGAAAAGAGCAATTACAGATATACAACATTTTGATATAATATGATATATTATGAAGATAAAAATGATACACTACTAATGTATATATTATATTTTTTGATATGCAATGACCTTCATAAATCTGTTTCATATTTCATATACATACCCACACACATCTATACATTTTATTTGGAATTCACCTGGGCAGAAATATATATATATATATATATATATATATTCCTAGACAGTAGCCAGACATAATATTATGTTATATATTGTTATATTAACTGACATCAAATTCTAAATTATGATTACAAAATATTTCTAATATGAAAATATAACTTACCTTATAGTATTCAAAAAGTTAACATTTGAATTTATGGAAAACTTATGCTTGGCATATATTCTATTTACAGTGTGATTTAATATATGCTACAATAAGAAAATTTGTAATTTTTGAAAATTTTTTATATTGCATATAAACCACCACGCTATTAACCACTATTATTCTTTAAACTTTAAATTTTAACCTATACAGTTTCATGGTCAAGTATTTGCGGTTTCATACATATATTATGAAAAATACTTACTACATATGTGGTAATTAAATAATATTAATATTTTATGGTTTTTTTTTCTTGTGATAAATAGTGAAGATGATGATTCATCATTCTTTCCAACAATTATGCCTACGCGTAATTTGTTCGGTACATATGATTTACCAGCAAATTTTACAAACGTTGGTCGTACACTGGGTCCAGAACCAGATGAAAAACAATTACAAAATTTGGACTTCAAAATTCCTGTTCAATATAAGAAACTGGAAACCGTTGATTGGAATTTCTTCTGTTGTAGCTTTGGGTATTACCTTTACAAATAAATAAAAATTATATTATATATATTCATATCGTATTTAAAATGAACCCAAAAGTATTATATTTATACAAAGTTTAACATATAAGAAATCATTTTTGCCAAATTTACTCGTATATATCAAAAGTTTCTATTTCATTAAAATATTATTATAAATGTTTTTAAATAAGATATTTTAATAAACACGCGGTCTTTCTATGTGTTTAAAATATATCATAATGAAAATTATACATATTTTATTATACATACTCTATATTTGAAATCGCAATGATATATTATATTCGGTGTTGTAATTATTTAATTAGATTCATATATTACAATTGATATTAGAAAAACGAACAAAAATAAAATAACGCACATATTTCAATTAATTCATTTACTTTATTATTTACAATTATTTTACATTCAAAAAAAAAAAAGAATTGTGTTTTTATATTCCTTTTTTTTTCTTTATTTCATTTCATTTTTTTAATTATTATTTTCTAAATTATTTCAATTTTGCTAAATTGGTTTGATTTGTGGGGTTCGTATATAGATATATATATATTTATATATACAAATTTTACGATGATGGTAACAATTTTGTGATAAAATAATTTATATAACATATACAGCGGGATTTTTCTAATTTTATTTATTTATCAAATAGTATTTTTATTTAATGGAAATTTAATTTTGTTATTAATTAATTAATTTTATATAAATTAAGATCTATTAAATGCAAAAATGGTATATTTTTTAATACATTCATAATTAATTTTTCTTTTATTTTTAATATAATAAATACGCTCTATTTTGTTTACGCTCATATACATTTTATATATAAATATATCTAAATTTATTTATTTATTGATGGTAAAACTAAAAAATAAACTTTGTAATTCTATTGTATTTCTGTTCTGTGTATAATATATTTTTAAAATAAGGCACATTCTTTTGATTTGTTATATATTGTTTTTGATGTTGTTTTTTTTTCTGCGTTACTTGTAATTATTTCAAAATTTTCTATCATAGGCATATACAATTATAAAATATACAAAAAATAAAATATGAAATATTTTTTATACCACCCCAAAAATTATATTGCTTCTTCTATATAGGAACATATGGTTTTTCTTTAGCATGTTTAATTTTCTTTATATATTTTTCAGATGAAATTCAAATTTTTTATTCTTTAAAAAAATATTTTTTTTTTAAATAAAATCAATTTTTTTCATTTATTATAATATAATAATACTTTATGAAGTTTATTTTATATGAAAAATAAGTATGTATTAAATTTGTAATTAACAAAAAAACTAAATTTGCTCCTGAAAATTAAGTATTTGGTTTATTTTTATAATTCATATTTTTGTGTGTGTTAGCGCTTTTGAATATATTTTTGATTTTACTGGCCTGAGAATTTTATGAATATTTTATTAACTCATTTCATGCTATTTTATTATTCAATGCTTTGATATTTTTAATTTAATTAATTGTAATTATTTTTATTTTTTAAATTTAAATTAATCTTTCTATTTATATAATTAAATTATCAATGAACGTTTATAATAATTAGTATTTAATTGACCAGCTAAAGTACATGATTTACAACAGAATTTTGCATAATATTTGTGATTGCAATACTTTGCTTTAATTATAAGTATACAATTGGCAAAGAATGGATTGTCCTCACAACCGGGTGGAATTAGAACACCTAAACATATTAGTAATAAAATAAAATGTTAATAATTAATATGGTGGTTGATTATTTTCAAACAGAAAAAAAATAAAATAATACAATTATGATAATAAATAAAATTATACCTTCTACACCAATATAGTTCTCACTTTGTGAATGACTATATTCATTTCTAGCTAAGCATTTATAAGTACCAGAATCGTCTGACGATGCACCCATCACTAAAAGTCTATGTGATTCTATAAATAAATATGAATTATGATTTATTTATTCATAATAATATTTAAAATAATTTATTTTATTTATTTTAATCAATTTAATTGATTTGAATATCCAGAAACTCCAATTTTTAAAAAATGTGTTTATATCTAATTTTCATCTTTTCGAGATTAAGACTCCGATGTTAATCATAATAATTATATATTTTCAACGAAATTATTATAGAAATTTAGAATTTATACAGAAAATATATTTTATAATCAAATTTTTCGACTGCATATAACATTTTAATAATTAATAAAAACAGGAAACACATATCAATATAAAAAAAAATTTAAATAAAAAAGAAATACCTGATATTTGGATACGACTAGATGGTACAATTTCACTATTATCTTTATACCATGTAACATTTGGTGTTGGATATCCTTCAATCTCACAATGAATTGTAATATCTGCACCAACCGCAAACGAATTTCCTTGTGGCAATTCCATTCTAGTTATTACTGGAACTGTACATCACAACAAAGTAGAAAATAAAATAAAGTAAAATATAATAAAATAAAAATCAGTTTTATGCCATAACATCTAAAAGCTGAAATATGAATTCAATTAAATGTATAACTATATAAATATATATATATGATACCATAATAATAATATTACTTATTTTACTAATTAGAAAATTTATATTAAAATTATTGTATTTTATAAAATAATATAAAAATATATGTAAATCATTTAAACAACATTTCTATATATAATATGTTGCTTTAGAAAAAAGAGGAAATATCATATTATTTTATTCATAAATTAAATTAAAAAATAATTGACAAAAGAAAAGAAACAAAATTTAAAAAAAATTATAAAGCTTTTTTCATATATATATATATAATTAATAATTTGAGCATCTTACTTAAGGTTAAAAAGGATTAGCTCAGAGTAAAATAATAATAAAAAAAGTGTACATTATTATCAATATGCATAGCATAGTATATATTAGTTTTCTGAGTATGTATATGAAAAAAAATAATTGGATTTTAAATAAATTATTTAAATTTAGAACAAATTATGCAAACATAAACGATATTTGTATACCATGTGTGATAATTTAGTTAATTTATACATATTTTATGATATATTATAAATCATACAGAATGCAGAATTATAAAAATGAATGTATATATGATATCGTATTGTGATAATAATTAGCAATGCACAAGAGATATAAGACTATCAAATTATAATTAACATAGCTGTAAACGTATTAAGCATCGTAAACATATACATTCATTAAAATGCAATACTTACCGATGGTCGATTGAGGTGTTTCAACAACATGCGGTACATCAGGATATCGATTGGAGGGATAATCATAAGGACGAGGAGAGGAAGAAGACGAGTATATTGGTGCCAATAGATATTTTAAATATTGTTCATCGTCTCTATTTCGTATTTGTACCGGTCCATATGCCTTTAATGTAACATATATTGATAGTGCTTTTCCATAACCAGAATATGCTTGGCATGTATATGGACCTAAATCACTTAATTCAACGGAATTAATAACTAATGAATTATCTCTATTCACTTCATAACGCGTCGATTTTAATGGTAACATTTCTGTACCACGCCACCATGTAACATGTGGTCGTGGATAACCGCCAGCCAAACAACGTACTATGGCCGGCTGCGACAAAGTAACAATTTTCGTTGAATTTGATTCGCCTAATATGTAATGTTTTCCAGGAACAGGATCTATATAAAATTACAACAACAAAAACAACAACACAAAACGTATTATGGATGATTACAGAAAACATGCATTAAATATAGTGTTATAATGATTTTTGCTTTTACAAAGTAATAACTAATTGTAAATTAATGTGAAAATTATGCATTAGTTCTTATTTATTTTTTTAATAGAGTATTATCTACTATATTAAAGACACCCAAAATTAAATATAAAAAACAAAACATTTACATTAGTTCAGAACACCAATCTTCTTATGATAATATTTACCATAAACCATTAAGAATGCATTTATATTAATAATTGAGATTAAAGAAATATAAATCAAAAAAATACCTGCAATTGTTAAGTTAACTTCTCGCTGGGCAGGCAAACCAATACCATTATCGGCAATGCAAACATATGTACCACTATCGGATCTATGAACTTGAACAATTTGCAAATCACCGGACGATGTTAAAACATAACGACCTTGATCAGTTCGTATCTATACATAAATCGAATACAATAGGATTAAAATTATTGGCGAATCCCTTGATTATATACGCATATAAATGTAGATAATAAAAGGTACTTACTATAATTGTACCACGACGCCACGTTACAGTTGGTAACGGATAACCTGTTGCAAAGCATCTAAGTGTAGCTACATCGCCTTCTGGCTGTACAACATCTAATTCTTGTCGAGAGCGTTCTTGAAGTCGTGGTGCATGTGGTTGTTCGGGATAATAGACAGGTGATTGTTTTGGTGTAGATTCAACAGGTGCATATGTAACTGGCGCAATTGCCGGTGCTACACAAATATTTCCACATCCAGCATTACAGCATTTATTATCTCCACGACAATCGGCGTCTGTGTAACATTCACCATCACAACGGGTATTACCTGATATTTCTGGACATTCGCCAGGTTTTACAACTATATATGTTGTAAGAGATTTGATTCAAGATTATATATTATAATAATAATGTTCATATTTATATGATTGATTTAGTGTATACGGTGCGGATATATATTTGTTCGTGGTTGTTCATGGTAATTATATATATAACTAACCTTTTCTGCATATTGCGGTAAATGAAACTCCTAATTCTGGATCCGGTTGAATATCAACCGAGCACCTAGAATCGGGATCACAATAGAAATCGCGACATGGATTTTCGCATTCACAACGTTGACAACCATCTCGATCATATGTCCTTGAAACTCCATATGGGCAATGAAGTGCATCACATTCATTTTGGAATTGTTGACATATATCGGGTTTCTGAGTCTTTAATTCATCGTGATCGATAATATTGTTTTGTTCGTTATCTAGAAAAAAAATGTTTACGATTCAAATTAATGCGAAATTATTATGAAATGGAAAAATGAAAAGAGATACATAAATATTACATTGCTGTGCTTTCAAATTGCTTTTTAACAATTTTGTTTTATATTTAATATGATTTTTTAATGAATAATTTTAATTCTATAATATTTTTAAAGCAACAACGAAATTACTACAAATGTGAATATGGACAAATTATTCGATATAATTATAAACACTTACCCACTTTCATTTCGTATATAATAATAGAAATGCATTTTGTATTTAAAGTAAATAAATAAAAATCGAGTGGTCGAGATTTAAACCCATTTTACACATATAAACTGTTATTCTAATAATTTGTCCATTTCATTTTTTTTTATAAATTCATTATATCAAAATACTATATGTTTTCAAAAAATTGCATTATATTGCAGATTGGTCCAATATTTTTATATCTATCTATAGTAAGATAAACAATTCAAGGCACTATTCTGGTTGATGAGTTTATTTTAATTACGGATATATATTTCGAATTTCATATTCGTTTAGCAAATGCCAATGATTTTTTTTTTAATATTTTTAATACATTATTTCATAAGTGCATAAAAAAGGTGACTTAAACTATCGAGTGCTAATTAAATCGCTGTCGCATAATGATATATAATGTAATAGTAATAATACTATGTGTGTTTATAATTTTGATCATAATTTCGAAACATTGATTTTTTTTAAAGCGAGGTAATCTTTACCCATATATTTTTGTATGTTTTGATATGTACTTGTTTGTGTATATTTTATTGTAATTGTATTTGCATATACATAAATAAAATTATTAGTATTAAGATACATTTATGAAAATAATATTATGCTGCAGTGCTGATCTTTTTTTTTTTTTGGCAAAATAAAACACAACGCTTAAAGTATAAGGCGCAGACACTTACTAATACAAAAACTTAAACATGATTCAAATGAATCGAAGTTATTTTGATTGCCCTTGCAACCACTAAAAATAAATGAAACGCATGAACCTCTATCATCATCGAAATACCATCGTCTGTGATAATCTTGACCAAATTGACATTTTCCAGTGGCAACCGGTAGTAAACAAATTGCTATTCGTAATATTATATAAATCAGAATATATAATTTATATATACATAAATATATAATTGAATATAAATAAATTGTATCATGTAAAATGATTAAAAGTGTAAACTGTATAAAAATATAGTTGATTTGATGGTACATAATATTATTCGAATACCTTGCTTATCTTCAGCACTTAGAGGAGGTGTAATAGTAATAGGAAGTGTATCTGTGGCATTTGTAACTTCTTCGTATGTACAAATTGATTGACATTCTGATAATGAATCAAATCGATTTGCAGTTCCCTCACAACCACCATACATAAAAGGTAAACATTCGATTCGACTTTGATCATAATAATATTTAGGTATTTGTTGATCACATGGACCAGGATCAACTTGCTCCTGACATATATCTGTTTGGTTGATATTACAAATTTGATTTTATTATTTATACGAGTTTATACAGTATATATAATATATATATATATATATAAAATTGTATATATATTATACTTCATAATAATGATTGTAAAACTAAATATATTATATTTTACTATTGATGAACCTAATAAATTCAAGTCATCATATACTAATAAAACGGTAAACTTACCAATGCCTCGATACTCGCCACAATGTCTTTCACATTGATCTTGGTTTTCAAATCGATTGGCATTACCACCACATCCAGTATAATAAAATGGTTCGCAAGATGTTCTTGCGCTATTATAATAATACGAAACTATATTTTCATGGCAATTGCCGGCATCCACAGGATATTCACATATACTTTCATCATAATAATTATCTTCCTCGCCCACTCTCTATATACGTGAATGCATTATAAAATCGAGCATATAAAAACATTGGTTTTACACCAAAAATATGGGTATACTTACTGGTACTACATCAGGCACTGAACCATTATTAACAACACGCATACATTGATCCTGGCACTCATGTTGGGTATAGAAATTATTTTTATTACCTCTGCAACCACTAAATACAAATTCAACACATTCAGTTGTTCTGTCATCGTAATACCACCGTGTAATATTTTCTTGACAACGGCCATATACCGATGGTAAACTACACACATTTTGTACATTTGAACAACTTTGCTCACATTCTTCTATTGTTTCGAAATTATTTTGATTTCCTTGACAGCCACCATATGCAAACATATCACATAAACCTTCAGCTTTATTATAATACCAACGTATTTGTCTTGATCTACATGGACCAGAATCATAATCTAAGGAGCAATGTTCAGTTTGGAACGGTGCTACCGGTGGTTCGGGTTGATCGGGTCTAGTTGGTTCTTCAATTCTTCTTGGTTCTGGTTCTGGGCGACCGGGGGTCGTAGTTGTTGTTATTTTTTGTTCACAGCGTTTCAAGCAGGAATCTTCTTCAATGAAATTATTATCATTTCCACCACAGCCACCATAATAAAATTGTCTGCAACGCTCCTCTTTGGTATCGTAATACCAACGGGCGGTATAATTTTGGCATTCTCCAACTTCTGCCGGTTTAAAGCATAAATCTTTGGCTAAACGACGATACCGAAAAATAATATATTTAATGTTGTGTAATAATTAAACGTTTTGTACTAAACACATAAAACTTTTTATTAGACAAGATTGATTATTACAATCAGCAAAACAGATTATAAAATAAAATCCAAAGACAAATTTAAAAAATTAATATTTCTTTCCTATCTTTAGCAGGTAATCTGTAAACGATATAGTGTTTAAATAATATTAAATCGAATAAAATATGATAACATAAAAGCCCACTACAAAAAATTCACATTTAAATGAATGAAACAAAAAAAACCAAAAAAAAAAATATAAAAAAAGCACGCATATATTGCTGTTAATACTTACTGACTTTTTTAGGACATTGTTCGGTACATTGTTCTTCAGATGCAAAATTATTTTTATTTCCATCACATCCAGAGAAATAATATGGCATGCATTTATTGTCTGAATGTGAGAAATACCACCGTGCAAAACGGCCTTCGCAATTACCAGTTTCTTTAGGTAATGCACAGCTACCTGAGCATAGAATTTTATTTTTTAGTTGAAAATATTAGGAAATTGTTAGTTTGTTAAACATTTTTTTTAAAAAAAGGATAGCACTTTTAGAGAACCTACATCTGATAGATCGTTGAAAATAATTTAATATACAAATGGTAAAGAATATTAACTGATTCGTGATTTTAATTTTAATATACAATTATTTTGCTAAAAGTGCGATATATGAAAAAATACCATTTTAAGAAAATTTTAAAATCATTTTTGCTTTACAAAAGGTCAGAAAAATCATTTTTTTACAATTAACCAATATTTTATTGCATTATTATCAAAACAAATGAGAATTTGAATTGTGAACTGTTAGTTTTTAAAATATGAATAATCATATAAATTTCTTTATATAGAAATATCTAATGACCAAAACAAACAATAAAAAATACTATAATTGCGATTTAATAAGTAAATTAACTAAATAAGAAATGAATAAATTAATTAATATTTTTAATCTACAACATCAACAATTACCAAAACACCAAACTGTAGACAATACAACATGAAATATGTAAACAAATATGCATCTATTCTAAACATCTACTTACCTTTATGAACACCTGGCGTTTTGCAATGATAATTACAAGCTTGTTCCGTTCGATAATTATTTTTATTGCCGTGACAACCACCGAAAGCAAATGGTCTACAACTGTCCGATTCTATATCATAATGCCAACGTTCATAATTTCCAGAGCATGGTCCTGATTCAACCGGTTGTTCACATGGTGCTAATTTTTTAAAATCAAATTAAATGTCTTTTTTTCTCTTTTAAACAATTCTATGAACTATTAATAATAGAATCCAATAAACAAAATGCATGTACATGCCATTCAAATTTGTAACTATTGCGAAAATGCACGGAATTGTGTATTTAAATTATCATAAATTTGTATCATAATATCCAATCTACACACTACATACCTAATAAAATAAGATGGATATTTAATTGTATATACCCATAAACATGTACTTACATATATTGTTATCCACTACACATAACGCCTGACAGGCATCCAACGTTTCGAATCTGTTATTGTTACCCAAACAACCGCCATAAATAAATTGCGAGCATGTATTACGATCTGCATCATAATAATACGATGGATAGTATCCCGTGCATGGTCCTGGAATTTTCGGTAATAAACAAGCTGCTTTTCCTTCTGGTTGTTCACAAATATTCTTACATTCATCAACAGTTTCAAATCGATTTTCATTGCCACCACAACCACTGTACCAAAAGCGTGAACACCCACCATATTCAATATCGAAGAAGTTTTTAACGGTGAAATTGGTACAATTACCGCCATCCTTTTTGAGGCTACAAGCTTTCTGATGATTTGTGGGCACATTTTCACAACCTTCGAATTTACTACCCTGTGCATCTGTAACACCATCATGACAACAACCGTATTTACTGGTTGCACATGTACATCCCTCAAAGTTTGGTCCCGTTGCCGGTGTAACATCATCGGAACAACATTTAAATTCAGATTGCGAACAATGGCATCCATAATTATGTGGACCTTTTGGAACTGTTTTACCATCCGGACAACATCCAAATTGAAACGTATAACATGGGCATCCCTCATATTTTTCACCCTGTGCAGGTGTAAGTTTATCAGGACAACAACCGAACCGTGCGTGTTCACAGCCGCAACCTTCATAATAACCACCAGTTGCGGCCGTTTTACCATCTGGACAACATCCGTATGGAGATTCTTCACACCTACAACCTTCAAGATTAGCACCTCGTGCCGGTGTAATGTTATCCGTACAACATCCATAGGTTGAATCCAAACAACAACCTTCACCATTTGGTCCATGTGCCGGGGTAATACCATCTGCGCAACATCTAAACGGTTCCGTGAGACAAGGCGAACAACCTTCATTATCAGGTCCACTGGCTGGTGTATAATTATCTTGACAACATCCATATGGACTCGTTTTGCAACCTTCTGGAGCTGTATCTACCGGAGATAACCTTACTCCAATCACTGGTGGTTCTTCCGTTATCATACCATCCGCGGACGCTTCTGTGTAATCCGATGTTGTATCCTCCGTTACTTCATCAGTGGTAGCAACTGTCGTAATTTCACAGCCCTTCATATTTTTACCAGTTGCTTCGGTTATACGATCAGGACAGCAACCAAATTTGCTAGATTCACATGTTCGTTCTGTCGTTGTAATTTCTTCCGGACATTCTTCATAATCATTTCCTTGTGCTTCGGTAATTCCGTCCAGACAACATCCAAAGAGACTTTCTTCACACAATGATTTTGGACATCCTTTATTATTTTTACCGTGAGCAGGTGACAAACCATCAGAACAACAACCATATTTTGTTTCTTTACAGGTTTCTGCAACTGAACACCCTTCATCGAATGGCCCTTTAGCCGCAGTGCTATTATCAGAACAACATCCAAATTTACTCTTCAAGCATGGTGCTACTTTGGGTCTGGGTTTACATTTACGAGGAGTTTGTTCTTTAGTAACAACCGCAATTAATGTATTAGGGGTACTTCCCCACAATTCTTCGTCATCATCACCAGATGCATCGGATGTTGACCATATGTCTACTGTTGTACCTTCTGAACCAATAGTTGTGCCATCTGAACCGTCGGTTGTACTTTCCATTGTTACTGTTGAGAGTGTGGAATCGTCGGTTGAAGAACTATCCGTGGATATAGTTTGATCCGTTGGTCCACTGACTGTGGATTCAGATGTATCCGTAGATAATGTGCTACTTTCATCTGTTATCGATGAAGATGTTGTTTCAGTTAAACCAGTACTAGTTTCTATTGTACTGTCTGTTGATGTTTCTTGAGTTGTTGATGTAATATAGATTGATGTAATTTCAGTGGAATCTAAAAATAAAGAAATTTTTATAAAGTGTATAATCATTATATCCCCTAATAAACTAACCGCTGATGCTGGTGGTTTGTTCGGTTGAAGAAGTACTATCTGTCACTGTCGATGGATCGGAACTATCCGTTGACTCTGAAGTGGAAGCAATCGTTGAATCAGAGCTGGAATCAGTTGAAGAACTAATATCCATGGTGGTTTCAGTCGATGAATCTGTTGTTGAAGACATATCGATTGTCGAGGTAAAATCTGTTTCTGTAGATAACGTTGAATCTGTGGTAAAGGTAACAGTCGAATCAGTTGACTGCGTAGGCTCAGTTGATTCAGTTGGTTCAGTTGATTCGGTTGGTTCTGTTGATTCCGTCGATTCTGTCGATTCGGTTGAATCAGAAGATTCCGTTGATTCGCTTGACGATGAAGAAATATCCGTTGTGCTTATTGTAGTTGAATATGACTCTGATGCTGTCGTATCTGTAATTTCGGTTACCGTAGATTCAGTACTTTGTTCTGATACAGATGGGGTTGTATCTGATGAAAGACTTGATGTCTCTTTAGAACTCTCTGATGAATCTTCTGTAATCGCCGTTTGTTCACTAGATAAATCACTCGACTGACCGGATGATATTGTAGACGATGGGATTTCTTCAGTTTTTTCACTTATATCACTGTCGGTACTATCGGAAGAATCGGCAGAGCTTTCTGTCATTTCCGTTGGATATGATGATGCAGTCGAGGAATCGGTAACATCAGTTGAAGAAGTAATATCTGTTGTAGAGCTGTAAATTAAAGAAATTTAAAAACAATCAGTTAAATATTTCTTAAATTTATTAAAGCATTACGAATCGTCGCCACTGCCATCGGTAAAGCTTGAGAATCCATCGTCAGTCGATCCTTCAATGTCTAAAAATAAAAATATGTATTTATACCTTGTAATTCGAAGGAGTTATCAAATTGTCTTACCCGGTATGTCTGTACCCGTTTCTGTTTCATCTGTTTCGAATCCAGTGGCATCACTTAACATGAGGTCATCGGTAATCAGAGAGGTCTCGTGTGTTGGCTTAGAACCATCAATTTCAAAACCGTCTGAAACACCTGTTTCATCTGTTGGTACAACTTTCATTACATCGTCCGCATCTTCCTCTTCATCCTCATCACACCATTCTTCACTTTCATCATCTTCTTCTATTGGTTTACTTGTACTATCAACTGGTATCGTTTCATCTTCTAAGCATGGATCACTATTACATGCTTCGGATGAAAATTCGATTGTATCTTCGTTGCATTGTGATGCTGCCACTGGTTTATCATTAGCTATACAAAGTATTTTACGTGATTTCTGTCCCCCACCACATTTTTTATCACATTCTGACCATGGGCCACTGAACCATTGACCCGCACATTCCTTTTCAACCTCGCACTCCTTTTTATCTTTGGGCTTTTCACTTGCTTCACATTTTGTATCGTCGTCTGATCGCCTCACAAATTCTCCCTCATATGTTGCGCACAAAACCCGTCTTGTTTGAACACCTTTACCGCATTCAGCCGAACATTTACTCCATTGTGATGAAAACCATTGATATTTGCATTCCGGTGAATTACATTTACGTGTTAATTCTGGCATATCATGATTGTCACAATGTGTTTCGTTATAAATTTTTCCTGACTTCGAAGCACAATGAGCTGAGCGCGTTTCTTGTGATAGTCCACACGTTTTACACTATAATAATATTCAAACCTTTTAATTACAAATTTACGTTTATACTTTACCTATATGCCAGGCTTACTCCACTCCATGAAGATGTTATCCAGTCCACGCCTTCACAAGGTCTTATCATACATGATTTTTCTTCTTCTGGTTTTTTCTCTACACAATCGGAGTCCGTTAAAACTTCAATTTTACCCTTCTCTTTTCTAAAACATTTAATTTTTCGTTTTTGTACACCATCTCCACACAATTTATCGCACTGATTTATTTCGAATATGAATTATTGGTTTTTAGTGTTTTTTTTATATTGCATTCGCGAATGGTATAATGTATAAATATATTGTATATACTTACTGGTTGCCATGCACCAATGTGCCATTCAGGACAAATTACACCTATGTTACATGAACTTGTATCCGCCGGTTTATTTCCCACTTGCTCCAGGCACACCTGATCATCTACGGTTTGTGCAACTCTAAATTAAATAAATTTTAATCTCGTTATAATTATTTTTGAAATATTTAGTACCCAGTGGAAATGATCCTAGAACAGGTGACAGCTCTCGTCTGCGTTCCATTTGATCCACATGGTGCTGAACATTTTCCCCATTCACCTTCCATCCATTTCGGTGGACATTTATCCTGTCCGCATTGTTGTGTATCAGCGGGTTTTGAGGCGGGATCACAGAGGCCATCGTCGACCGTCTCCAATGATGTACGACTGTTACATGTAACAGTTCTTGTTTGAAATCCTCCGCCGCATGTCACTGAACATTCATTAAATTCTGTGTGGGTCCAAGCATATGTATCGGGTGCCGCTAAAAATGCGGATCCTTCAGGTACGCTGTATTCATAATTTATGCCAACATTTCTATCTTGATATAATAGAACAACATAAACTGGTTCTGATGTTGGCCCCAGACACGATAAATGATCTGGTGCTGATAGACCTTGTGGTCGTCTATCGTAATGCCAAATAGCATCAGCAAACGTCATTGGACGTGGAAAATCAATTCGCCAATTGCCATTTAAATAATAATTGCCACTCAAATTTCGAATGGCTAAATAATTGTTTGATGGTGAAACTTCTTGAATTTTAATGTTTGTAGCTCCCGATGGTATTAATAATATATCATTATAACCTTTTATTAATAAATATTTGTTATGAATTTGTTTTAGCTCATCTATTGTTTTTAAATGCCCAAAAATTGATTAAATAAAATAATGGTTATCTATATTTACTTACCAACTTGTAAATCGTTCATATCAAGTAAACCTGAAATTGTTTTACATGATGTCCCATCACCTGTACATTTTCGGCATTTATCCTCACGTGCTGAAGATCCTAACATCATGTCACAACCAACTGCCTATATATTGGATACATATTTATTGTTAGAAATCATGAAAACTATAAATTAATATAATCATATATGTAAAAAATGCATATTTCATACCTGACACATGCCATCAACACAAACATCTAAAGATTCATCATTACATCGGGTACCATCAATAACTTTAGCTTTATGACGATAATAAAATCGTTCACCGCGTGGCATACAATTTAATTCACATGGATTTGGTGCTTTGGTAAATGGTACCCATTCATAGCGAACACCTTCAAATGGAACAGTATCAAAATGTGAACATTGCTGATGTCGGAAATCAGTTTCTGTATCTGGACAATCCTATTTAAGAAATCGTCATATATTCAATGAGATTAAAGAAATTATTACTCAGAACATATGTACTGTATATTAATATTTAAATAAATAATTTTCCATATACAGAATAAACAACGAAAAGAAAAACAAATATCGGTCATCGGAAATTGTAGTTATCTAAATACGTATTGTTGTATAATCAATGATTTATTATTATGCAAGTTCGTATTAACAAACAAATGAAAATGAAATCACGGTTTTTCTTAACACAAAACCAACGAATTGTTTGAAAGATTTGTTTATTAATTTAAGAAATATGTTACTGTTTTAAATATACAAAATTTATTCACATATCAATTTTATTCCTGCATGTTTTATTAGACATTGAACTTTAAAATTGTCAAATTTATAAACAAAAAAGAAAAATTGATGTAATATTTTACTATTCTAAACTCTAAAGTATTCAATTTTAAATTATATAAAATAAATTAATTATTTTATTCCATAATTTCAGATTTTGATAATATTTTTTGGATATTTGAAAATATGCATGACGGCATACCGTCTTGTAATTCTAATTAATTTGTCTTATATTGTTCGCATAATTAGTATAGAAAATTATGTAGGTATTAGGTACATATATAAACAATTTCAAATTATCAAAATTCAAATCATTCGAACAATATTATATGTAATGTATGACAATTAATGCATGTAATAATATATACCAGATTTGAAATATACGCATGTTTATATCCATAGCAGTATTTGTACGTTGTAGGTGAACAATAATAAATAATAATATGTTCCGGCGAACGTGAGGCGGTACAAAATGTTTTTTATATTAAATTATTATTAAATCATATAACAAAAAAGAAAAAAATATCAATGTATATAGTGTAAAACAAGTCATATTATAAATGCGATACAATAATTATAAATTGTTTATGCAAATTGAATTCTGGTGGCCGTGAAAAATTAATATGTCATTTAATCGTATTCAATAACATTAAATATGTAATCGTATATATAATTTTCTATAAAATTGATGCGATCAAAAATATATATAACCATCATTGGGTAAAATACAACTATATTATAAGTCATATTGCATGTTAAAAAACGTACTATGAATGGGATATATTGATTAGGAATATAAAAAAAAATATCGTTGCTATGTTATCTTAAAATAAAGAAATATTTTATATACGAAATAATTATGTAATTTTCTATTCGATATATACATAAATCCGCGAATGAATGAAATAAATACAATCATATAAGATTCAAAACACTTTTCTTGATCGTTATTTATCAATCAAAAATTAAAAAAAAAAGTTAAATAAACGCAACAATTTGGATATATGATTTGGATATATCTAAGTATACTAAACTAAGAATGTATATATAACAGTAAACACGCACATTAATTTTTTTATATAGATTTCATCTCATTTATATACAAAAATCATTAAATCGCGTGAAAATAACTACAATAAATATATTTGTATATATTTTATATACAGTTAAATAAATAGATTTTAAGATTTATTAACATCCAATTATAATTTATAAATATAATATAATTTAGTATTTTTTACCTGTGAATTACATGAAAAATATTTTTTGTTACCACCGGAACATCTTGGCGAACCATCCGGACTATATAAAAAAGATATATATTTATAAATACATATTTGAATGAATTATTTAAATTTTCAAAAAGGAAAACGCTATAATATTGTTTAACGTCATCAATAAATGTATATGTAAATGTAAGATTTACCCAACGTTAAAACATTCTCGTGTTTGATAAGCTACACCACCACCACATGTTCTCGAGCATTCTGATGGTGAACCCCATGCACCCCATTCACTTGGATTACCTTCACCCCCATTTGGAATTATATAACTTTCGGGTAAATATAAATGTGCTCCATGCTGTCGTTTATGTCGACGACCATGCTATTTTATAATTCAATTAATTGTATATTAAAAAAATAATTTTATTTTTCGTGTTTTACATTTTGCTGTAAAATTATGTGAATTTTACCACTAATCAATATATTACTTACGTGTCTTGTGTGAGTCGATTCAATTACTATAACAATTAGAAAAAAAATAATGGTCGCCGATCTGTAATGTAATAGAATGAATATAAAATTAATGCATTTTAATACATAATATCAAATTAATCGAGGCGACATTTTCGGATATCAATAGATTTGCGAAATTAAGAATTAATAGTTGATTTTAAAAGGATTTATAAAAATAAATTTCCAGAGCAAATCAGCGATGTAATATTTGTTTAGAACAATCCTATGTATTATAAGTTCTTATATGGAAATGCTTCATAAAAACAATTTCATTAATAGGTATACAAAATTATGAATAACAAATTATATACAAAAAAAATAATATTATCACATCATCTTAATTAAACGCATATGGTAGCTCAATATAAAGTGTTGTATTGCATATTGCAATATTGTTATTCATACAATCATCATAAATTCGATTATATTAACAATGTTTCGAATGAATGTATATACATCGCATACATTATTTAAAAACAAAATTATTGTCCATTTCAATTACATAAATAAATAAGTCAACAATATATATATTATATATATACATATATATGAACCTGTACAGAATATATATTAATTTTATTGATTAAAAAGTGTGATATGTAAATATTATTCCTATCCTGTGTCCATAAACAGAACGTTTAATATATGAACTATACAAAAAAATCCATATAAATACAGTAATTAACAATTAACCGGATGATTATATTGCCTTATATTAATTTATTTTACACTTTTTGTTTTGTAAATATTGAATATTTAATTAAAAACTTTTTGTTAACATATCACATACATTATTATACATTCATATACTTATATATAAATATATTATACCGTCTATTTATTTACAATGATTATTATATATGATATTGCATTTATTATTATTCTATTTCGTCATCAAAATGAATAATTTGTAATGTAAAACAGATAAAGCTTTAATTGATAATTTGTTTGATATAATTAAGATTGAAATAGAGATATATACCCGTTTACCACATTAAAATTATATATACATATAAGAAATTGCACCTTGTCATAAGTTGTTATTTAATCATTGGTATAATTATAAAATTAAATGTTTTGTTTTTTAAATCATTATTCAATGTCATGGTAGAAAACGTTTAAGGTATTAATTAGATGCAGAAAAAAAATAACAAACTAACAATATGTTAAAAATAAAAGAAAATATATATATATATCAATTAATTATTCAATTAATATTAATTATCTTTTTATATTTAAAACATTTATTATGTATTATAATCATACTTATTATGTATTACTAATATTTTTCCATTAGATATCTTTCGAAAACTGCTGGATAAAGGAATACTTTCAAATGGGTAATCAAAAAGTTTGAAGGGTTCGTTTGTAATATACAGTGAATTTTATCAGATATATTGTTTAAATAAAACGAAAACCATAACTAAAAAAGCATATTTTAGTCATTAAATGCGCTCAGATCGTCACACAGAATAGAACTGTTAATCTGCTGTAACGACATTTATACATCAAACTGATAAATGAGTATGCGGATCATAAATCAAAAGCCATATTAGTGTAACGATCTTAACACATTTAAAGTAAACGTATAGTACGTATATGTAACCATAATTGTCTTAGTATGATAATATTAACAAATATTACAAATGCATAAAAAGAACTAAATAATATATGATTACAAAACATATTCACAATTATTAAAATTTGTTAAAATCGAATTTGTGTAAATTTCTGCAATCTTTAAGTACATTTTTTTTTAAATTTTAACATTATTTTTAGTTTTTTTTCTTCATATTTACGTAAATTATTATTTGTAAAAAATAGGTGCTCTAACAAAACATATATTATCGTATATTATACATATATAAATATTTAATATATGTTGAATTTAACAACAATGCAATATCATTTTCTAGAAAAAAAATATGTTTTTCATCTTTGCATATATACTCCTTCTGTTTAGCTATTTATTTTTTTATGATATATTTTATGTTGACAATAAGTAACTGGAGTGAAGGTCGTATATGAATACATATATATATGAACATAATTATTTTTGTAAATAAGATCTTGTGTTTACATATGTGTGTATACAAATATGTATAACCGCATATATGTAATAAATGTATAGTAAAGTAACATATATATATATATAATAAAGAGAGATTTAAATCATTCTTTAAATAAATAATATATTTATTGTAGGTTTTTCATTTCTATATATGTTTTCTGTGATGAAAAAAAACTACCTCTATAACTTAATGCATCCAATTTGTTATACGATTACGTATAAATGTACAAAATAAACAAATATTTATTTTGCGCCTTGTTTTTTTTTAAGTTTTTATACAAGTAAACAACAACACAATTCATATTACAATCCATATTATAGTAGAAACATATAAAGTTTTAGAATAAACAACCGAACTTTGTAGTGGTCTTCTTTTTTTTTTTATAAAAGATATATGATATATATGTTTATAATAATAAAATAAAAATAAATCAAAAAGAAAAATTTGAGTGAAATTGGTAAATAAAAAACCACAAAAAAAACCTTTAAAGAAAACTTATTGGTATATGATTTTGTAAGAGTTAAACATAAATATTGTAGGTACGCGCATATTATACATATTTGTAAACATATTCTCAATCATATAAAAATATTGTAAATAAATAAATAAATTTAATAATTCTTTTATACTAAAACCGAAATACTTATATATATATATATATATTACATTTCATATACAAAATAAAAATTTAATTAGTTTATTTACACATCTATCATATATTCCATCATTGTATGTGGAATTTAGGTTTACTTATTATTTGAATCTATTCCATATCGATTTATATACGTTCCGATACAAGTAGTAAGGTATATATGTAAAAAATCGCACTATACATATAAAAATAGACATCAATATAATAATCAACATGCATTCTAATAAACTTATATATTTAGAAAAAATGCATTACGTATATATCTTTTAATGACTTGTCAAAAAAAAAGACGTCAAATCAAAAAAAAAAAAATCATCATATTTAGACAATAAACAAATGACTTCTTGTATTGTCTTAACCCACTTAAAAGCACCAAACAAAAAACTTATTTTTATTTTATTACTTGATGTAAAAAAAAATGCATCTTCTTTTTCATCTGTATATGTATTAAACATAAATTAACACCCATAATATAATATGAATTTAAAAATATATGCTATATAAGCTGTATATGTAGATATAACATTTGCATCATTTTGTTGATATAACAACAAATAGATATTTAGAATTGAATTGAATGAAAAAAATTGAAATATGTTATAGATAAACAAATAGAAATTTTTTTTTATTATTATTTTTAAATTATTTTGTTTATTCTCCTTTTAATCTTCAATCATATATACTTTTGACTATTCATATATATACTATATATATGTAAAGATTGTATAATAATCTTAACTTCAAATACATTAAATACAATAACAATACACGTATACACGTTATATACAATTTTTTATATGATAATTATAGAAGATAATTTCGTATTATATTTACGACACAATATTTTATTTTATATTTTAGTATATGTAAATCATTTTTACATTATTCTATAATGATAATATTTGTTTATCATTTAGATTTATATATATGGATTTCATTAATTCAAGTCTATATTAAAAATTAATAAATTAATATTGAAATATTAATAAATCGGTTGGATCCGATATGTTTAAAAAGTCATTTATTAAGTAAATGTTTAACTATGAATTACGATATATATGGTATATATAAATATTAATATGTTTTAATAAATTATAAAATGTAAGTAAGTATTATGTATGTGATTTTGTATGATAATATATATGCAATCAGTTCTATGAGTCAAAAACGTTCGTTTCACTTCAAGTAATAGTATATTTATAAGTTTTGCTATAAACTTTATTTGAAATATAATAAATAAATATAAAAGTAACATGCAACAATCATTGCACATATATTTATTTATTGCTAGTACAATAAATGATAAATATTTATATGAAATAATAAATGTACTGTTGTAATTCATTATCGCAGAAACTAGAGATACTAAAATAATTCAGCGCGAACTCTTCTGTTACAGGCGTGTTTTTTTTATTATTATATATAAAATATTTATTATGTAGATAAAATGAAATAAATAAAATTTTAATGAAGAATAAAGAATAATAATTATTTACGTTTCTATTATTTATAACAATTTATAATTTTTAAATAAAAAATTGTCATTTGATATTGCATATATACAGGGTGAGTCTGATAAAATAACCGGTAATTTTAAAAATTCAGGATTGCATTTTAGAGAAAAATAGCTAGAGACAAAATATACGATGCGTACGATATGATAATTATCTATGGAGAATGTCATAAGAACTCTACAAGTGCTGCACTTTTGTATGCTGAGTGATTTCAATAAATTTGAATTACGGGAAAATGTTTTATTTTCATCTACATAAAAGTATAATACAAAAAAAACATCATTTTTATATCGTATATGATAAAAATGTTGGAATATTGAAATGGTCATATCTCGAAATCTATGAGGTTTATCAAAAAATTGTTGGATGGAAAAACTGCTTAGAATTTGTCGTATTATTCACCTAATGTCTCCCTATTCCAAAAAATGTACTTTTCTCAATATCTAAAGAACCGTTATACTTTATGGTCCACCAATATTATATTCCGATGTCCCCCTTGATTACCTAAAATTTTTGTCTCTAGCTATTTTTCTCTAAAATGCAATCCTGAATTTTTAAAATTACCGGTTATTTTATCAGACTCACCCTGTATATGTAATATTATTGTTATCAATCAAATTTATCGTATTTCCATACACAATTTATTTTTGTTTCAAAAATTATTGTTTTATTTTATTTTTATAATATCTATGGTTTGTATATATAGAAATGTTCTCCCAAGTCCCCAAGTCTAATGATTTCTATTCTAACTGAATTAAAGGAAACATAATTTCTTCTGATTTAGATTTTCCGCTATTGAATATTTTGTTCTTATTTCTTTTATATTGAATTATAAAAAGTTTTTAATCCGTATGTCATTTGAATAAAAGAATCATTTTTTTATACATATATTGTGATCATTTTTGCAAATAATTATAACCATATTGACTTTGCTTTAAAATCATCACCATATCGTCACTATATAATACAATTGATATTAATTTTTTTAACAATTCTTTTGAGTATAAAAGTTTTTTTTAAAGAAATTAACCATTTTAGGTAAACACTAAAAATAAAAACCAACTAATATATATTATGATTGCTTTTGAATAATTGTTTTTAGATTTCAATGGTTAAGCAAATCAGTTTTTTTTTGGAAAATAATGATTTTTCATGTATACATATATATAAAAAAAAGGTGTAATATTTACATATTTGAAATTTATAATTTGAGAGATCGCACTCTTACAATATTCAAATGCAAAATGAAATATATAAATTCAATTTCTGTAATTATAATTGTATATGTATTTATAAATGTGCATTACGTATATATAGTTATTATATTAACCGGATACATATTTTAAATGAAATGGAAAACAACAAAACCCACGTAATATATTGTAATTTTATTTATTTTTTTCTTCGTGTATTGTTTTTTTTTCTTCTATAAAACAATAATCTTTTCCATGAATTTGATTTTGTTGTATTTGTCGTCGTTATTGTACGGGTTTATGTGGCCTATATGCTGTTATATATGTATAAAAATAGAATATATTCTATATATTATGATTGTGTTTATAATATGTAATATAATTCTTTATTACACTTATGTAAATATATAAAATGAATTTTATTACAATTTTCTTTTCGTTTTTTTTTTGATTCATTACAGATTACACACGAGAGTGTTCATTGTGTATATGTATATGCAAGTGCTTAAATTTGACCTATATATATAAATATTCATTTCAAAAGTATTGTATGAATATAAATGCGGACATATATGTATATATAAAAGAACGATTACCATAATTAAAATTAAATATATGCAATATATTGGTTATATAAAGTTATGTATATATATGCACTTCCTTTTTTTTTTTGGAAAAAAATTCTTATTTCTTAACTGTATAAAATATACCATAATATTCGTACTATTTAAGAATGATGTAATATACATGGGCATATTTTTATTCCAAATATATTGATCAAATAAAATTATTCTCTAAATATTTACTGACAAATAATTATATATGTGTAAATCATATATCTTTTTGTGATTGAAAAGAAAAATATTCTTTTTAAATTGTACCTAAAAAAAAAAAATTTATTTTCACAATTAAAAAAAAAATTAAATGCATCAATTTAACAACGATATTTATCAATTTTCATATTTGATTTATTAATATTTGTTAACTATATTTATAAAAATGTTAATTTATTTTCATTTGTTTAAAATTATAATTTGTTTTTATATATTATAAATAGATAGTATTGATATTTTATATAGATAAATATTTTTAAAAAAATGTATAACAATTATGGAATTACCAAAATTTTAATGATCCTATTAATTTTCAAATATTTAATCTGTATATATAATATAAATATATTTATAGATTATTTGAATATTAAGTATAAACATATGTTGTAAATTATGTGTCTTTAAAAAGTTCAACACTTAATTTCTTGTTATATATTTGACAAATATTGTATTTAACATGTTAAAATTTTGATTTAAACTTCAAAATCAATTTGTAAACCGCAATATATTTATTTATTTACGTATGTATTATTTACGTATGTATATATATATATATATATAACAAAGTTAATGTGCATAATTTAAAATAAAATTATTATATATGTATTTATATGCTTTAAGAAAATATGGATAAAAAAAAACTACAAAACAAGAAGAAATATATTATATATAGATAAAATTAAACATCCGTTATTATGATGTGTATATATTCGTCAAATTACATCAAAAGGCTATATTTAGATGATTTAATGAAAATACATTCTATATGTAAGAGAAACGTAAATGAACTAAAAAACATAACGATATTATAATATATTTTATTTTTATACAAATTTATAGTGCATATATATATATATATATGGATTTTTTTGTTTGTTAAACATATCGATCATACATGCACGCATTTGAAATATCCTATAAATTCGAATTGAAATAAATATTTTGTATTTACTTATATACGTATATATAAAAGCCGAATGAAAATATGTGCAATACTATACATTTTAATTAGAATGTACTATATAAGACAGATTGTCGCCTTAAGCAGAATTTTATTTTTGTTACATACGTCCGTATGTGATATAAACATATTCCGATAATTGTTTATAATTGTATATAAGCATAACTAACATATTTATATCCGATTTATGATATATTATAGGTATACTGCTCGTGTTAAAATATTGCCATTTTCCGATAAAATTATTAATGATATGCGGTATATCAAGTATATAAATAATGTGAGAAAAATAAATGCATGAGACATTTTGATGTTTATAAATATTGCTAATTGTTATAGTATGTCATCGACTTTATGTAATTATAATTTTTATTCAATGCTTATAACAGTATATATATTATTCAAAATATATATATGTTCATTATCATCAATTTTATTCAGCGAGAAAACAACCATCATATATAATTAAAATACATATAAATATGTACGCATTTATAATAATAATAAATATATTTTTAATATGGCTTCATTGTCTTTCTGCGCTCATAAGCAATTGCATATATATTTTTATATTCAAATATTCGTGATTGTAAATAATTATATCATATTATTACAGGTACTTCATTAAAAAATCATCTCCGATGCGTGTGTGTGTATGTGTATCTTTCTACGTAAAAAGGTATATGTTTAAAAATAAAAAAAAATTTGCATGCGTTTTAAATTACTTCGAATGGATATGATATATACATACATATATCTGAGTGTAATTAGTAATGTCACAATTATACAATAAGGAAGACAAGTTCAATATATATATGTATATATATAAATAACTATATAATACATAATACATTTGTTATCATAAAACCAGTTATTTATAATTAGCGTCTCTAATATAATAAGATACATCAACACTCACATCACAAGTAGATACAGAATCAATCAAAGATGAGAAATTTTTAATTAAAGTGACTTAACGCCGAAATGCCTTATATATGCGTATATAGCGCATACAAATATTGAATGAATATAAAGGAAAAAATATGAAAAACTGTTGCAAACGAGCGTCTGAGAAAAAAATACCAAGTGTTATATATTAAACAAAAATCATATAAGAATGTATATGCTATAGTAAAGTGTATTGTGTATTGTATATATATATATTATTGATCGGTATATATGTTATTATATATACTTGATGATTGAAGAGTGTTGAGTGACATATTAATTATTTACAAATAAAATAGTATTCTACATATATAATAATTGGATCATTAAATTTACAATTAAAATAAAATTGTTCTTAATTGTATTATAATCGATGATCAATATAATTACAAATTTTTTGCTTAATTAAGTATTTTGTAAAAACACAAAATAAACACATATATATAGAAAATTATGGTATATACCTGATAAATTGATTTTTATAAGTATAAATTCAAAAAACATGAACCAAAAAATAAATAAATAATATATATACGAATACTTTGGCGCCAATGATTTAATAGATATATTACATTACGTTAATCTATTTATATATAGCGCATATAACTAACTATATATGTATTCGATTGATATCTCTTTATTGTATATAAATATTAAGTTTATATATAGGTGTTAATTGATTTATTTAACTGCAGAAAATTTGTTATACACATCCTTTTTAATTTTAAATTATATATACTTATATGTAGAGGGGCATTGATTGTTGATAAATAAACATTATATATATTTTAATTTTGTATGTTAATTTTGTTAAATATGCGATATTTACACATGCATGTATATGGTTACGCTGTCAATGAACCCGGAATATTTAGCCAAATTCAGAAATCTAATCAAAATTCGAAATATTTTTATATTTTTCTTAATTGAAAATTTGAGCGTTTACTATTACCACATTTAACACAAAAATGTCATTAAATTAAAGATTTGACTATTATATAATAAAAATTATATGAAAGATTGCTTTTAATATTAATGCAACTAAATCTTCTCTGAAATGTAACATGAAATGACATAAACAAATTATTGTCAATTTATCCATGCTACCTGAGTGTATATATACGACATAGATATAGTAAAAGAAAAAAAAAACAATTTGTATTGTGATTGATTATATCACTTTAACTACAGATTTACTATATAGGTATAGCAAATGACTCGCAATATTTAAAGATCATCAAAAATCAGAAATTAAATCAATACTATAAAAATTAAATATTCATTTTATCAATGAGTAAAGATCAATTTTTTTATTTTAAATATAATTATAATCAAGATAAATTATTATTTTGTCATATTTATATTATACACTTTTGCTATATGCTATCTCATATTCAATTCAGAAAAACAGTCATACTTTTATGAAAATGTCTTTATGATATAACGCACTCAATCAAAATCATTATTAAGCTGTATAACATATTTATGCATATATAAATCAAATTAATTACAATATATTGTTTTTCAATATTCTGGAATTGTGTGATGGATTTTATAAATTATATTATGCAACATATAATTTATATATTGCATGAAAAAATACATTACGTACACAATTATTGTTATTTTGTTCATAAGATTTGATTGGAGTTGTTTTCAAGTTAAACATAATTTTCTCCTTCTGGTGTTTTAGTTCATTGTGTTATTATTTCAGGTTATTATTTCGTTTATAGATTCGCTTTTATGGAATAGAACATTTTAAAAACTTTATTTTTGTAATAAAATGTCAACATGAATTTTTTTTTTCGCAGAATAACAGTATATGTATTAAAATAGTAATATAAAATATTTTGCAAATATAATTTTTAAGCCTTATGTTTAAATTAATCTATAATTAATCTTAACGTATATGTTATACATACATAATACATATATATAGCTATAAAATAAAGTTTCTTTAAAATAGAATTTATTATCCATATATATATAACATATATATAAATTTAAATATGAATAATAAACATTGCTTTTATTTTTTATTCATGTAATTTATTTTAGATACAAATAATAATATACGAATAAAAATTAAACAGAAATTGTCTGTATATATTGCGATAATATATTTTTTTCTATTTATGGTATATGTATAATCTTGTTGGATATATCAAGAAAATGAAATATATAAACATTTTATATAACATGGTTTAACCGCAAATCAAATATTATACATCGCATATGATATTTATTTTTATATTTACAATTTTTATGTGATATATATAAAATAACAATATTATGAAGAAACCCTTCTTTATAAATATATATATAGATGCAAACACCATGATTATAATAAGAAGAAGACATAGACCAAACACAACACAACAACAAACTACAAATGTTGGAATGTAAAAAATCATAATATTTATGTTTTTGTATGTCAAAAGGCCGAGAAGATATATTTAAAATAATATATTGTTGGATGTGTGTACATAACGAAAGTAAATAACTAAATAAAGAATTTTAAGTATTTTTACATCTTCTGTTTATAAATTGTACACAAATATATATATGTATTATCGTATTATATTTATATATATGCATGTGTATATGATGGAAGATGATACATCTGATAAGATTAAATATTTTCAATTATATGTTTATATGTAAATGTATTTATGTATTTAAATCATTCCTTAAAATACAATATATTGTATATACTCTGCAATTTTTTTTAAATTTTGTTTTATTATTTTAATTTCTACATAAAGCATATATATATATATATATGACCATTCACAGATTCATGCTATATGGATATATAGCTTCTGCAGATTGTTGTATATATAAAAAAAGTTATATCAACAAAATATTATTTACTACATTGCTTGTCGTGCTCAAAAGAAATATTGTAAAATAATATATAAGTGGTATGTGTAGTTGTATAGTTGTATATAGTTTATATGAAAATATACATTATTGTTCCCTTGCCGCCTTGTTATTCTACATATATATAAATCCTAGTGTAGTTAAGTTAAGTTTTATTTTCTATTTTGCCAAGTTCGTTTGGGCAGATCTTATTTTACTAGATTCTAATGCATAAGTCTATATATGTTATATACTTTATTTATTTTAAGAAAATTTTTATTTATGGTTTATTGAGGAAACCAAACAATGGTTATATATTCTTAATGAATGTAATATTGAAATGTAATTAGAACTGAATATATTATTTTTTTGATATGTTTATGTGTATAATTTATTTAAAATTTTCACATCCGCATGTATAAACATATTTTATTAAATGCACTTAAAAATGAAATTTGATAACTTTCGCATTGAATAACTCTCATTGTGACAAATCCATTATAATTGTTTATTGTTTTACTAAATTTGATCTAAATTATCTATGATATTTTTAAATTGGTACTTTTATATAAAGATTCGTATAATTATTGAATGAGCAATGATTTATTAAATTAAATTAAACTGTAAAAGTCTATTAATAAATATTAAAATATGTTTGCAAAATAGAATTTCGTTGAAAATTGTATTTAAATAGTTTGTATGGTATCTGTTGTATGTTGTTTATACGTACCCATAGAGGATATAATTACAAACATTTTCAATTTAATGGGATACTAAAAATGTTGGTACATATATTTTATTCAAATATGAAATATATAGTTATTATATGTTGTAATAATTATTTTTGTTATATACTAGATATTATATACGATATGATAAAATGATGTAAATTAAACAAAATATAAATTGTTATATAAGTACATTTGTATGTACATATTACATAAAAAAAAACAAATATATAAAATGCTCTTGGTATATAAAGTATTCATTCATATACCTCACACATGGAATAATATATATACTTCAATAAATAAACGAAATACATAAATATATGCAATGCAATTATATTTTTGTTATTTTATTTTCGTTTAAAAAGAATATGCATTAAAAATGTTTATAAAATCAAAATATATATATACGATTCGGTCATCATCGTACGTATTTCAAATTTGTTATTCTATATATATATATATATATATATGTGTAAGTAATTAATTTTTGTTCTTAATTGTAATTAAAGGCTTATATTAAATTTTTAAAATATAAACATTACAGTTACACTCTGCATATGCCTAAGCTTGTTGATGTTGATCGGAATATGATCTTGATAATGGCATATATTTTAATTATTGCCAAAGAAAATACTAAAATGTCATATTTAAATATAAATATTTACACAGAAAAAGACAAATAATGATTTAATTGAATGTATATACAGAAGACAATCCAATCGAATATAAATTAATAAGTGAATGTAAATTCCTAAATACCACAATGTGAAAAAAATAAATTTATTAACATAAACCAAACATATATTTATTAAAACAAAAAATTGCGTACAAATTTTAATCATTTAAATAATGTATTTTATAAACAGTTTATGTGTACTTCCGGTTTATGGGAATTCTAACTGAACCAAATCACAAATATATTCACTGTGCATTTTGTCATATTATATATATCAATATTTTAGAAATCAGCAACTTCTGTCAAACTTTTGTACAACATATATATAAAAAAAAATGTATAAACATTTAAATTCAATATACTATATAATAATATTGAACAACAAAATATAATAAAATTATAATATTATACTTATGATGCAGAAGACTCAAAATATTTTTTGTTAAAGGAAACATGTATCTCTTCATAAATCAATATACTGCCAATCTAACCCTATAATTTTTCAATTTTCTTATTCTTTTTCATCTGGTTACAATACCGTACAATATAAATACCAATAATGTTATGTGTATATTTAAAAAAAAAGCCACATAAATAAATCGTTTTTACTATACAAATTACACGTTCCGTCTATCAATTGTATATATTGTTTTATAATGTATGTATTTATACGTATATATATAAAGCGTATAAATAATAATAACTTAAAATGTTAACAATGTACTTTAGAATGAAAATATATGAAACACATAATTTAACAACAAAAAATAAAATCCGAAAAATAACATGTGATATACATATTTGATTTTATTTTGTAAATCTTCTTAAAGGATTTTGGAAATTATTTTGTTTTATTCAAAACAATATATTAGTTTTTTATTTGGTTTTTAAACTCATATAGAAACATTTAGTTATGTGTGGTTATATTCATTTATAAAAATATGTTACTCTTATAAGTTTTTTTTCTTTATAGGTCTGTAAAAATTGTAATACGAAGTATTTAGTTATAAATATATATAAATTATTCTATTTTCAATGTTGATAATGTAAAATAAATTTGTAATCTAAATAAATAATAAATATGGATGGCATTTTAAATGCCAACCATATTGATTTATGTCAAAATCTGTTGTGTAATTTTATAGAGTAAGTCACAAAAAACTATGTTATAACTTAGTCACATTAAACTATTTTATAAATCAAATTTGATTTCATAATTGCAAATAAAGTTAGTCATAATAAACTGAAATCTTGATGCGATCGAAATTGATGCATCACATAAAGTTTGGTGAAATTCCATTCTTCGTTTTTCACTTTGATTCCATATAGATTTTTAAATCCATTTAGTTTATTCGACTGTTGACTCCTCGGCACCGTTTTTCTTTTCTCATTTTGATTTGTGTGTAAAGGATATTTCATGTAATTAGAAAAAAAGTAGGCGATCCCGTAATGGCTATAGTTAAATGTTTGATTGACATTTAGTATGTTTATTTATGCTCTTGCCATCGTAATAATACACGTATACTCATTATAAGGATCTGTAAATCTTAAAAAAAATATGTTCAAATGGAAAACACACAACTAAATTTATACATTTATAATAAAATATAATAACAAGATGACTGAAAAAAAATAACATATAATAATTCAAACCACAGCAATTAACTATTTTAAAATTTATTTATACCGCATATATAATATATTTTAATGTTCTTTGTAAGTTTTGTCATAACGCATAATATATGTATTTAGACATAGAATATTATTTAAAATTCTTTAGAATCATATACTATAACAAGATATAATAAAAATTATTCTCAACATTTCTTATATTCAAAAGATATTGTATATATGGAAGTTTTAACATATATAAATAACAGGTAGAGAAGACCTCTTATACATGATGATTAATACATTATAAAAAAAAAACTAAACAAAATATAAAATAAAAACCTAAATGCATTGACCACTTTTACGATTCAAATAATATACATATTTTATATTTGAATATATATATACAGAAATTAATTTCATCTGACTTTATATACCTTTTGCAGCATTTTTTTTAATTAAAATTACCAATATTAAAATCATCCTTTTTACAAATTTATTATGCATTATTATTATACCATACATAAGAAATATTCTCATTTCAAATGCATTGTGGTGTCGTTAATTAAATTATTTATTATTTATATTATAAGCTATTCGGAATTTAATGTAAATCTTCTAGGATTTTGTCAATTAATTACCCTACATAAGATGTTTTTCATCGTATAAAGTTCTACTGCTAAAATATAATTAGAATCCATTTTTTGTATTCATATTATTAAAAACTGAAATTCTTATGTATTTATAGTCTTTTGTCATTAATTTAATGCCCCGTTGAGTTCGAAACACAAACCGAAAGAAAGCATTGTGTGGATTGGTGTTGATAGAATTTATAATATATTTAATTTGAGTTAATGATTAATTTGACGAATATTAAGTGTACACTTTTTAATATTAAAGAAAGAAATCCCTGATAAAAAATAAACATTTTTCATCATTAAAAAAGCATGTTGATTTAAATAACTAATCTTCTGTTAAACAAATCTATTATATTGATAAACGTATATGATTGTTTTACTCGTTATCAAATGACTTCACTTGTATAAAAGAACGAAAATATATATGTTTTGCATTATACTAATATATTATCCTAATATATAATTTCTTTATTTGTGCGTATAAAATACTAATGAATAATTAAATGATTCATAAAATTATGTTAACGATCACTTAATTATATATATGTTGAGTATATCTAAAGAAATTATACAAGTATACTTTTTATACATATAATATTGTATTGATAGTATCTATACATGAAAATTGATGGATTATCATTAAATTGTAAATATATTATTTATTATTCACCATAAAGTACCACCATCAAGGTATAAATAAATTATATATATATATATCTGTTTTTTATTTCTATGGGATAAAATTTAATCAAATTGGATATGTTGTTTGTTTATTTTTTGTTTTATTAATTTATGTTGTCGCTTTAATTCTTTGTTGGTTAGAATACAATAAATTAGATGTATTATATATGTTTGTTGTAACTCACATATATAATGTGTTGTTATCTCTTACATTTTTGTCAGTATAGAAATGCGATAGAACCTAAGAAAAATCATGTTTTTTTTGATGACATACTTAACAATAATGATAATATTTTATTTCTTTATTTGTTTTATGTGGTCAATTTATATTTATACATATATGGTGAATTTATATTTAAATATAATTTTTTTTATTACAACCTATAATTTTATGTTACCTTTCAATATAGATATATATTAATATGGATTTCAAAATCAATATTTTAGAAAAATGAATAGGGATAATATATGGTATATTCGTATAATAGAGCTAGTGTGAAAGGCGCCCACCATTGCATTTTATCTGTTAATTATATTTGTAGATTATTCAATTTTATATTCTATTAATTTATTATTTCAAGTATAATATGAAATTTTCATATAATGTATTTTCCATTAATCAATGAATGAATTTTGTTTGTTGAATGATTCATTTCATAATTTAAATGTATGTTATTTTTGTCAAAAATCAAAATTCATTGAAGTGGAAGAGAATTCATATTTTGAAAATATATTAATTTTTTTACTTTAGCTTTATATATATATAATTTGAAGTTCAAACACACGGATACAAAAATAAATCAATCATATTTATATATATATCCTTAAAAACAACCCTTTTTTTATGTTTTTATTTATGTATCTATAATATAACTCCTACGCATTGATAGTATATAGATAATATATGTGATAGTATATATGTACAAGCAAGCATATGAATATAATATTATTTTAATGTCATGTGTGTGATGATATAATGTTTATGTTTTCATAATTTATAAATTATGTTTATGTTTGGATTTTTGTTTAAATTAAAAAATTTGAAAATGTATTTAATTTTCAAATGAGAATATATCATTCAATAACATATTTTTCTATATTTTTTAAATGCATTTACAATTTTTTGTTACATAACACACCAGCGATGTTATATTGTTGATCTTTAAATATATATTCTTATTTATTTACATTGGGCTCTTCAAAATCATATTGAAATAAAAAATGATTTCTTCATAATAATAATAATATATATGAAGATTTTAAATTTTTGTTTTTTTTTATTAAATTTTTTTCAAATACAATAAATCTACAAATAGTGACAAATAAAATAGTAAATTTTATTTCAATAGTTTAATTAATGAAATAACAATTTTTATACAGAAAACAAAAATTGAATATCATTGTATTAAACGAAAAAAAAATATATGTATCTTCAATATTTTCATATATATGTATATAAGCTTATATGACTATCAATAAATATCAAAATCTTTTGAATATGGTATAAATAAACAAATTATTATAAGCACATATTTATGTAATGCATTTTTTACATACATCGAGATTTGGTATAATCTTATGATATATGAATATGATTAAAGAGACTGTATGGGTGACTCACCACCTGCTGAAGGTTTATCATTATTAAATAATATTGATTATTTTTCGTTCCATTTATTTATATTAATAATTATTTAAATTATGAATGGTCGAAAATAGGGATTTTTTTTAGATAAATAAATGATTTTTTCTATTACATTTAATCGCTTATTATTATAGAAATATTTTGATAATATGCTATACTCTAAATTATAACGATAACGAATTATCTTAATAAATATGACTTTAAAAGACCGCGTTTTATAGTATAATTTTTATTGAGAATTAAAACCATTTTTTTAAATATAATTTATATGTATTTTTATTATTACAATTTATTATTACAATATATTATTACAATCACATTCTAATCCATTTTTGTATATACAAGATTATTTTTTATAGTATTTAAAAAATTGTATTCTATATCTTTATTTCATATATAGATTTAAATTTCTTTTGAACACTACGCGGATGATGACATTAAAGATATACTCCATAAGACTCTGTTTTGACGTCAAATTAATATTTAATTATAGTCACTTCATCATATAGCATATTTGCACAAAGACTTAATTATTTAAAAACAAATAAAGCAAAAAGAAAAAAAAATAAAATAAAATAAAGTAAAATATGAACTTCGTCACGGTAAAGTTTTAATTACTTTTAATAAGTATTTTTATTAAAATTTTTATATCTCACATAATTGTTTTTTTTTTAATTTATATCTTATCTTTTATGCTTATAAATTATTAAATCAAATTTAAAATTATTTCTAAGAATTTTATAGTTTGCTAAATATGTACTTATATTTTATTTTTTCACATCCAACATTACATGAATGAATATATATACATATATGTATATTTAATATTTATATATATTTTGTTAAATAATTTTGGTGTGGTTAACCGAATTTGTGTTCTTTATGATATAAAAGATATCAAAAAGGAAAAAAAAATCACACATATGGTAACGATCGTTTCAATATATGCTGTCAATTAATATACAGACGTGTAGAAAATGTATAAGTGTTGAAAATTTTTCGGTATTTTTCGTATGCAAAAGTAAATTACCAAAAACGGTTTGCGCTTCGTATAATAATCGATTTATGAAAATCTGGAGAAGTTAACATCTTATAAATGTAATAGCCGTATAGAAACAATATTATTAATATACAACATTATAATTAGATCAATTGTGCGATTGTAGAATTTGGTTTCGTATTAAATATGGTAATCTTAACTAAACATAATGAACATATAATCGATAATTACAAATAACATTGTTTTAACAAACATACGGAATTTTTGCATCACATTTATTCATAAAACAATAAATCACGTTTTTATTTAATTCATCATATATAAAAATGAAAGAATTTCAATGACATCAAACAATCACATATCTCTTCCAACAGGGTAATTATTTAGTAAAATAGTTCAATCTCTTAATATCCTTTGATATATAACGATTCAATTGCATGGAACACGTTAAATATACGCATATTTGTATCAATTATCTTTTTGAATTGATATTGATTCATTTAACCGTTAGGAACATATTCATTATTATTTGATTCTAATACATGAAATTGTAAAGTATATATAATATATGTGAAAGGGATGTATGAATATGTATAAACTTTCTGTACGTTTTCTGTAATTTACAATTTTCATTTTTCATCATTAATGCAAATCAATTTTAAAGATAATGTTTTATTTTTATTTTTTAAAATGCAAGATCCCACACTGTGTATTTATTTACAATAAACATTTACCAGAATGAAATACCAGAACAAACAAAAAAAAAAACGTTTCTAATAATTTATTTATAAATATATACATTACACGGCGTTCATTTATAATGAACTTGGACATTGAATGCTGCTATAAATTGTTTATACAATGTCCATCCAAATATATACAATATATATGTATATATACAAAATTAACAAGTACTCCGCTAAATGTTTTTATTCGCAAAATATATATTTATATTTTGTATGTACATTTTTTGTTTGTTTTACTTACGCATTTTTATATTATAAGCATTTTCAACATCATTAATTTGCTTAAAATATAAAAATCTTTTTTAATCATATACTATATAATATAATACATAAAATATAAATTTTTCTCTGTTAAATGTTTATTAACAAAGTATAATTTCGTACTGTGCGAACACACACTTTACTCAATGGATATATATACAATTTATAAAAATTGTATCATTTTACTTCAATAATGTTGAATGCTGCTGTTATTTAATTAAATGAGTATTAATTTTTTATTTTTACAATATTGAAATAAACGGATTATATCATTTCTTTTTAGATTTTCATTATTTTATATACTATAATTATGTGTATATCTAACGAAATCCATATTATCATTTTATTTAAACTATACGATATTCCAATAAATTTATAGGTAATGTATATAATTTAATTTCTATATATTTTATATAATAAAGTTCTTTCAATGCTTTTCTTTTTTCCTATAATAAGTTGTTATATTTTTGGGTAAAGAAATTTAATCAATATAAATTTTTTAGAAAATAAGAAAATATTTTTAGAAAATAAATGTATTTATTCGCATACCAATCGAAAAAGTAAAAGCACAAATCTCATATACATTTTTACTATATCTATTTCAACATATTTATTATTTAATGTTACACTGTACCGTATTAATAATTATAAACGTTTAGATTCACTTTTTTTTTTTCATTCCAAAATCAAGCTAATTTTTCTATATCTATATTCATCGGTTTCAACAAAAACAATAAATAATGACATCATCTATTCTTGTATTACCTTACAGCTTATATTTTTAATATTAGATAACCATATTAAGGTTTGCAATTATTTTATCAATAAAAAAAAACAATTCATACCAATTTTATGAATAATATTTAACCAAAATAGTTATTATTCTAAATAACATGATTAAATTTATCTAGTATTAAATTTTTAAATTTACATTAAATAATGTAACAAAAACCCTAATGTTAAAATTTATAAATAAATGTATTAAGACACAACGATTAACGATTTATATATAAATTTTATAAAAATAAAATAAAAAATTCGCAAAAATCGAATGAACAATCTAATTGCGTAAACTACACACAGTACACACACGTATAGTAAATTATCTAAATCTTGCTAACATATCGAATACACCTGGAGGAAATAATAAAATTTAACAAATTTTTATTTTATCTTTTTGTTCTGTTGTTAAAATATATATATATATATATATATATTTAATTTTATTAAATTGTTGTAACTATTTTCGTCTATATGAATATAATAAAAATATATATGAATTTAAATATTTAAAATTATGTGCATAGCATACAAGTTTTTTGTTTCTTCTACTTTTTCTTATAATTTTATTATATATATGAATAAGAAAATTAAAATCTAGGTTAATTTCATATACTGTTCGTTCTGAATTTCTGTGGTTGTATTATTTAATTAATCTCTTTAATTAGTGTATATTTTGCAACATTGAAAAAAAAAATTGATGAAAGTGAAAGTTAGAACTTAAATTCACACAAAGTATATTTATTATATACACAAAATGTTTGCTTATTCTTTTTTGTTTTATTATTAAATCTTATTCTCATTCATATACACATAATTTTTCAATTTATAATGCGTATACTTTTTTTCAATTATATATATAATAATTTATAAAACATATATAATGATAAAAAAATTATGATTAATTTTGTTTATACAATTAAAGATGTTTTTTTGTATAAACATCCTTACTTATAACATATATATAATTATAAAATATGTGTAACCAACTGATATACAAATATATATGTCGAATCTGCGTGAGAGTATTTTTTATATTTATTTATTTGTACAAATTTGAATGCGAGAACGTTAATAATTAGTTAATTATAATTTTTTAATTTTATTTGCAAAAAATTGAATATGAATGAAATTTTGATCTTTAATTGATTATATTTATGAATGTATGGATTTTTTAATTCAGTTAAAGTGAATCACGAATTATTAAGAATAAAAATTGATCTGATGTATATAAGAAGTTTAAACAAAAGAAATTAAATATAATTAATTAAATATAATTTTGAAACCAAAAGTATTATTACTATATATCTAAAATGGTATAGATGAACATGACCCATATTTTTAATAAATAAATTGGATTGATAAAATTAAAAAGACATAAACTTTTTAAAACACTAAACATACCGTGAAAACTATTTATAACTAAACGTCTGTATTTCACCCAAAGGAATTGGATTGATTTACTATAAATTTAAAAAAAAGCGCTAAATACGTGCAGGCATACAGAAAAAATTTTGTGGTAAAAGTGTACAAACATTAAGCTATATACAATTATATTTTAAATTAATTTTCAATATCGAAAACAATCTAAAATTAAATATGGTAGTTAAACAATTTATTGATTTTTAAATTTCCTATTTATACATACTTAATATTTTTATTATATTTTAATGTTCGTATTTTTTTTTTATTTTCTATAAAAACTATATACAATGATGAAAACCAAATATATAAAATTTTTATTTTACATACTCGTATGTTGTCATAAATTATTAAAACTATATACATATACAAATGTTAAGTATCTCATCTAATTTTTTCACAACACCTTATACATATCTATATAACTTCTGATATTTTAAAAATCGATACTATTTGATTGTTTACACAATTTGCTAAAATTCTATTTTCATTTTATCAGTTTTATATTTTTCATGAACTTATCTTTGCATATGAGAGATATGTTCAGTGCGTATGCAGCAGATATACCTTGATTTTTTTTACACTTATCCGTTGTAATAACGATGTGTGAATATTATATACACGCTATATAAATGTTATGTTAGTTTTAAGAAATAATTATAATTTAAAAGATTAACATTTTCACACATTTCCTAGTTTAACCTTTATCTATATAAACATATGAAGGTTAAAAACTATAATTTTATATAAATATATAGGTGTATAAAAAAATTGTGTTTATATTGCGATGCGGTGACATATATAATTGAATTGTTTAAAAGAGAAAATTATTATATCTTATTCCATTAAAAAACTAAAATAAAATATCGGTAAAAAAAAACATTTTTTAATAGAAATAATTCCTAAAATTTTTTTTAATGCAATAATCACAAAAATCTTGTAATAAAATTTCACTGATTCATACTGCATATTTTAAAAAGATTTCAATATCGATTACCGCCATCAGTATACAGATATTTATTTAATGCATATTGTTGCATTCAAGCATAAATAGAGAATTTGTTTTTTATTTCTTTAATTTCTTGTTTTTTGTTTTTTTTTTGTTATTTGCACAATTATTAAAAATATTATCATTATTATTATTAAAAAAGATGTGTATAAATTTTTTTCGTTAAATTCATGTAATTCAAAAGATCAATAAATGTTTATGTTAAACAAAATATCAATTAAAATAAGAAAATGTATATACACATTTATTGATGTATGTGGTAAAGTCAATACAAGTGAAATTGATGGTTTTTATAATTAAAATCAATATGAAGTTATATAGTGATTTTCATAAATTGTTTAAAAATGAAATTCGGATGTTGAATAATAATAATGATTTTAGCATATAATTCTTTGTTATAGAAATTTATTCAAATGTATGTTAAGTAAATTATAAGCTCTTATACTGTAGTAGTAATAATACTGTAATAAGTGAATTGCATAGAATAGTTTTGACATTTTTGCTTCGATTTTTCGACTTTCAATAAATAACCCATCCATATGATTAAGATTAACAAAAACCACAATTTTCCTACAGCAGTAGAACTTTTCTTACCATTTGACTGTATAATTCAAGTGTTTTTCATTTGGAAAAATATACTATTTTTATATCAATATGTGAAAATCCCATGCATGGAAATTTACGCGATATATTGATTGTCACGCGAAATCATGTGACTCATCAGTGGTCATAAATAGTCCAGAATATATATTGTATATTGTAATTATATATATAATTTATCTTATACTTTCAGTTTCCAAATAAAATACGTGATAAAAAAAAAAGAAATAAAATAATAAAATTGTAATTTTTAATGGATTTAATAAATAAAAAATTATAATTCTTTTGGTGGTGGCGTGTATATATGTGTAATGAAAAGTCAATAAAGGTATGAGAAAATCTTTTTTTACAATATATATATATATATATATATAAATTTCATATAAATAATGAAAATCTTCAACTAATAATATGGTAATATCAATTCAGTACTATATATATATTATCTGTCGCAAAAGAGTAGGTGGGTATCAATAAATTTCAATGAATGAATTACATATTAATATTGAAATGTTTAAATGTAGATTTATTTTTATTTATTTATTCATTTATATACAGACATATGTTAAGAAATCACATTATATATACCGCATATATATTTGATGATGAAAATAACATGTATATATAATAAGTATATTAAGATAAATAAATGTCTACAATATTTTTCAATTATATATAGACAACAAAACATACAATATATTACTGATATATGAATGAAGTTATATTATTTTATATTAAGTATTTAGGAGCGGCCCTATATACATATGTTATTATACATGTAATAATCAATGTATATATAGGTACATGATTCAAAACAATCTTAAAATATACGCATATATAGACTGTATATATGTATATATGTATACTTATAAGTTTACTTAAATGTTTATGCTTCTTGTTTATGTACATATATAGTTAGTAGAGTACATATAAGCATATAAGGTACATATATATTTAAGTTTATTTAATATAATGTTTGACTAATTTTTTGTATATACATATTTATATATATATATATATTTATATTATAAGGTAATAAAATATATGTATATATATTTAATGATAATTATTATTGCTAATTAATTTAATAAATATATTTTGAAAATTAAGAAATCTAATGAATTGATGGGTTGATTTTTTTTAATGTTATTTACCATACATAATATGTATAGTTGTATATATTATATATGACATTTACGTTAGACATATATGAGTTTATTGATGTAAGTTTGTACATTTTTAATTTTAGTGTATATGTACAGAATTCATGAAGTAATAATTAGCATAAGATTATTGCACTCCATTATGCAATAATGGACTATACTAATAATGAAAAATATAATCATATATAGACAAAATGATGATTTAGATGTTCTGTGAGTGATGACAAATGGCATTTTAATTTTTATTTTTTATAAGATCTTCTGTAAAGGTGCGTTTATGTTCATGAATTCACATAATAGTATTTATTTAAAAACGTTAATCTATTAAAAAAAAATGCTAATCTAAATAGTAAATAATAAATAATTCGATAAAATGAATATTCTTATATAAAATCTGTATACTAATTTATTGCATTTCTTGCATTTTAAGATTATACGAATATATTTTTGAATATATATAAAAATACAATTTAAAAACAACCATAATGATTTAAAAATAATATGTTTTGCGGGTATTATATAAGTGCATCATCTATCTAATATATATTGTATAGAAAACAGAATACTCGCCATATATATATATAGTTAGATATATAATTCTAAAAATATTTTTAATAACTTAAAATATTAACCCTAATGAGTGTTGATATTATTATTTTTCAATTTACGACACATTTAAAATAACAATTTTAATTATAGCTCCCTATAATTATGTATATTTATTTTTAAATTTATTTCTCAATAATATACTATATAGTCAGTCAGTCAGTCAGTCAGTTAGTTATATAAGTGCATATGTTTTTTGAAGTACATTTCTTTTATTTTTTTCTAATATACAATTTAGAATTCCATCTTAAACTTTTATATATAATATATATATGTTCGTTATAATATAATATATTAAAATATCTTCATAAAAATATAAATTAAATAGTAATAATAAAGCAGTTAAATAAAATGTTTATATATAGATATTTTTTATTTTTATTTTATATACATATATACAATATCATACAAATTATAATTTATATATAATATAATTTTTATTTTCTCACGGTTTTATCCCGATATTCTATGGAGAGTTATATTAAATTAATGAATGAATTCATTGAAATACTTGAAAAAATACAATATTTGAACATTAGCATAATAATTAGAATAAAAATATGTATTTCATTATTTCTTTTTTTTTTATTGATATACAATATATTTAATTGTATTCATGCATCATATATGTATTTATATAGACAAAAATGACATACATTTTCGTAAGCATGGTGCTAATACAGACTTATTATTACAGAAGACAAGAAAAATATTTAAGGAAATTCTGCTCTTTAACCCATTACCATATATATCATTAATTAAAAGACTATATAGTAGAATGAAATGTATTAGATTTTTGTAATCTGTATATACAAAAACTGAATCATAATCCATATGAAGATGTTTGTATGTTTTTTTCATTGATATTATTTATATAATTCAATGCCGTTCCTTGCATCGGTATTATAATTAGTATTCACATTTAATTTCTTCCACGATTTTAAAAACAAAAGCAGTTAACAGTGGAAAATGAATATAGATTTTTATTAATTTACAGAATTTATTTGTATACAGAAAAATGGTTCACCCATTGCAATACTGCATATCGAATAATGAATGTACTTATAAAGGAATTGATTTAAAAAAAAATGATTCTGTATTACATACATTTTACGTATATGAGTTATGTCATAAATTTAAATATGCTAATTATATATTTATTTACAGAATAACCATCAATTCTTACTCAAACAAAAAATAATTTATATGTTCAATATTCAGAAAAAATATTTTACTTTTTGTTTTTATTTTGTTAATTCGTTTTTCCATCAACGCTTTCAAGTAACTATACGGTCGAAATTCGGTAAAATCTGATCTAAATTTAAAATTGATTTGCATATACTCATTTTTTTTTTATAATTTATTTTATTTTATTCAATTGTATAAAATGTTCATATTTTAAAATACAAAAAGCAAAATAAATCAATATATGTTCGAATAAATAATATTGATTTAATTTAAATATATATTGTCATTATTTGTAATTATTACATAAATTACCGCGAATGAATGAAAAAAAGAGGTGTGATAAAAATAAAATTCTATAATGATTTTTTATTTCTTTTTTAATTATTTTAATAATATATTTGTTTATAATATTTTACTGCGTGTGTATATATATAGGTGTAATATTTGACAAAAACAGAATATAAAATATGTATATGAACAAATAATTAAATATATAAACATATACTATATATGATTATTTATATGTATATGAATTAATTTTATTTATTATATAAACAGATAATTATATTTGTTTTCAATGAATACGAAATTTGCGAATTTTAATCACTTCTTCAATAAATATATTTGAGAAAATGTATATACATTTAATATATTTAGATAAATCTCTTTATAGTTAATATACGTCGCTGCTAAAATTTACAATTGTTAAAAAAATATAAATATAATGGGCGTACGTCACATTGATAAAAAAAAATATACAAAAAATAAAATGGCAAAAAAAAAATCAGAAGACATAACATTAAGTAATAAAATATAATGTAAAATCAACAAACAAATCAATATTTGAAATGAATTTATTATATATACATAATTTATTATACATAAAAATAATTTGCAACAATCTGTTTTTTTTCTTTATAATTAAAATTCAATATATTTAAAATAATAAATATTCACTGAAAATTAAAATAAATAAATATATAGTTTAATATATATATAGACAAAGAATTTAATGTATTTTAAAATGTGTAAATATCGTTTTATATATAATTAAGATGTTTAAAATAAAAGATACATGGCGCTTCTTCAGCACATATAGAGTTAATTTATTTATTTTAAACTAAATATTTAATATAATCACTGTGTCATTATTAAGAGATAGAGCAACACACATTATAATAAATATAATAATCAATTTCAATGTTACTTATAATTTAAAGTTTATTATTCTTTTACTATATTTATTTTTCTATTTTTTTTTTTTCATTATATTTAAATAATATATAACTTGAACTTCTGTTTTGAATATAAGAAATAAAATGTTTATAGCAAAAATAAAAAAGATCAATTGAAATATAATATAATGAACTTTGTATTAACTGCTCGAGTTCAAGTATATTATATACATTTTATTTATATAATAAAAATGTTATAATAAAAAATTTTATAATAAATCTTTAGAGAGGATTATTATAATTGCTTGTCGATGTTCAAAATCATTATTTTTTTTTAAAAAACATATTTATAAATATATTAATATTATATAATTATAAGAATTTTGCAAAAGAACTTTAAAAATTTAATTTATTTTTTTTTTTCAAAAATTATATTGTTTCCTTATTTTATTTTTTATATAATATATACCTTTATAATACATGATATTCTATATTTATATTATAAATACCATATATATGAATATCTTTTGTGTATTATTTATATAAAAAAGTTTAATATTAAACGGTCATCGATCATTTAGTTTGATTTATAAACTTTATTTTATTATATGTATCGTCAATTTTTGTTTGGGTTTTATATGCATTATTTATTTATAAATAAATTTTAGAAGAAGAAAGAACAAACATTAAATTAAACAATGCAATATAAAAACTATTGATGGATATACGTTGATAGACACGTTCACAGTAACGAATACAAAAACATTTATAAGCTATTTTTAAAACAAATTCAGATATATATTATTTTAAAATACATTAAATCACTTAAATATTTTATTTGTAAATTTAGATTTAGTTTATATATCCATATTTAATTGGCGGGATGATAGCGCAAATTCATGAAAAATCTCATAAAACATCACATCATGTCATCACATCTTTAAAATAAGCGTTTTATGTATATAAAGCATAATTATAATATTTATAAGTTTCATTTTTGAACTTTTGAATTGCACTGTAAATTTTGATATATATATATATATATATGTATAACAACATATATGCAAAATATTAATAATATTAACCATGTTCTGATTTATATTTGAATTCGCTTTCAGTGATTTATTTGTTCAATAATTATCATTCGAAAACGAAAAAAGAATTTCTTTCTGGAAAGCATCTTCAATTTAAGTAATATGACTGATTATTTCATAGGCCATTTCATTGAGAATTTTTGTTTAATTGTGGTGAATATATGTGGGTGTATAGAAAATTAGTGTTTATATAACAAAGTTAAAATAACAAGAAACACTTTGCTTAATCTTGAAATTGTTTTCATATTGTAATATTATGTATAATTTGTATATATGTATATCTTAATAAAAACAACAATATAAATTTTTAAATATTATAAAAACAATTTTTAAAAACAAAAGATAAAAATCCATGAATAAAATTTAACGGGTGGTCTATCTCTTCGTTTTTAAAATAATATAAAAGGTTTATAAAATATATTATAATAACTATTATTAAATATTTCCTTTTCATCCATTTATATATGTATAATATTCAATGGAGTGCAAAATTGTGTATATTCAATTTGTTAGAATTATGAATAAGTATACAATAAACTCATTGCATTTATAGATAAAATAAAAAAAAATTGAAATTAAAAGATAATTATTTATAATAACTTTTTCATAAAATATAATCTATATCGACATGTATTTATACATTTATTTGATATTAAAACTTTTAGAATAATAGCAGACAAAATTAATAAGACCAGTTTTATACCATAAAGCATAAATAAAAATTGCTATTTAATCATCGTATAGGTTATTAATGCATAAAAAATTGCTTGTTTTATTTTCTTCTTATAAATTACTGGTTTCATTTTGTATAGAAGGTTAAAAGTATATTTATATTATTGAACTTTTAAAAATTTTCTGTATATAGATGTTAATATTTCATAAATGAATAAGTATCTTGTTATTAACATGTGCATTTAAATCATTTGCGGTTAATAAACTATAATATTTTTACTATATATATTCATAAACACACACGGACAGTTCTTTAAATTCTTATATAATACGATAATACACATTTAATTGTATCTATTCAAAAATAGATATCATTTAAATGCAGATAAACATACATTTAAGAAATTAACGATATATAAAAAAATATATGAAATATTTGTCATTCCCCTGCAACGTTAAAATATATCATCTATAATATATGCAATGCAACAAGACTATATATAGGATACGTTTTTTATAACCATACATTTATTTTTAAAATGCGTTCACATATGGTAAAATTAATAAGAGATAGGTCAGTGACAAATAAGATCAGCTGTTTATTTTAATAATATTATATTATTTTTTCAATATATATATATAGATTAGAAATGCACATTTGTTAATTTATTTTTAAATATAAGCATTTATTTCAAAATCTTAAAGTTGTTTGTATGTAGAATAAACATATGCGTATATTACATTTGTTTATGTTATGTAATGCTACGCGTATAAACAAATAATTATGTATATATACGTAAATATGTATTTATGGTACTTATACTTTATATATATATATATATATATATTATTTTTCGCAGAGTAGGTTTCATAATATTCATTTTCGTGTGATGTATCTCCATATATCTCTATTCGTGTATAAACACATTTTTATGCATTTATTTATTTATTCAATATCTATTGTAAAAATAAACATTAAATATGACATTGTTTATTTAAAATATATAGGTAAATTCACGGATATTTTTTTTTCTTTATTCATATGTATTTATAAATTCAAAACCTAATTATTATTATTAGGCCTAACACACACGTCTTTGTAAGAAACAAAAACTATATCTATGAAATTAGACAATATTTCATTCAAAAAATTACCTTTTTATTGATAATCAAAAAGAAAAATTAGAAAAATAATAATAATAATAAAAACTAAACATAAATAAAAGTATAGCACATGAATTATAGAGTATAATAAAATAAAAAATTTATGGAAAATGTAGTAAATGTGTTTTTCATTTTGTAAATGTTTATACCATTCGAAATTACTGTTTATATATTTGATAATAAAATCGAATTATTTGAATTGAGAACATTTTTGATAATATAAATATAATCCTATACATCTAAACATTCATAAATCTCTGTTGAAATGCAATTAATTTTTAACGATTTTATATATACATATATATGGTATATATATTTGATACCATTAATATTTTATGTTTATTTTTGGACTCTGGAAATAAAAATGCATGGAGGCAAAATGCATTGAAAATACATTTTATATATACAAATCTTGGTTTTTTTTTACTTATTGTGTTTTGTATTGCGATTATTTTCAGATATTCGGCTAAAAAATATGGAACGATATCACAGAAAATATATCTGATTTAATTCTTTATATTATAGAAAATGTGATTTTAAATAATAAAAATAAAAAAGAGGTAAGAATTTCATATAAAAAATGAATGTGCGTGCGTATAGTTAAAAATAAAATATAAATAAATATAGTGTTGTAATTATTTACTTAAATAGAAAAATATACGATGATTATTATAATACTTTTTCCATTTTTTTTTGTTTATAATAAATAAAGAAATTATTAAACTTATGTACATATTTATAATTACTCTTATTTTTTGTTTTGCTTCATTTATTTATTTACATTAAATAATCTTAAAATAATATTATTATATAGATTTTTTTTTGCATTACAATTTTTTTTTGTTATTTAAATAAACCATTATATTTTTTTTATGTATTTATAAAACTATATATATATTTTTGAATAAATAAATTTTATTTAATTTAATTTTTTTGCAAACTTATGCATCCTTCCTTTTATCTTATTATTAGCATATATCAATATATTTATATATCATCATATGATGGTAATAATAATATATAAGAGTGCTTGTACATTGGAAAAAATAAAATAATTTTTAATGTATTTTAAAAGAGTGAATGTCGCTTTTGTTAAAAAATATATATGTATTTCATGTAAAAGAGTATGTATGTTTGAAATAGATGTGTGGTATAAGTATGTGATATGTCTATATAGCTATATATATATATGTTTGTTACATAATAATAACATTATCGTTCGATTTGGGTATACTATGTATATACTATATATATATATATATATATATATAAATAATACATTTAATTTTACAGAATTTTTGTACAATTTTTTTTTGTTTGTTTTTGTATTAAGAAGAACAAAAATACGAAGTTAAGAAAGGAATGCCTACAATTTTTATGCGAAAACGAAATTTTTATTCAATATATATATATTTTTTTATGACCGAAGAATACACAGATCAAAAGTTACATTTTTTTGCCTTTAAGGTAAAAATATAAGTTTTATTTTTATTGTTTATATATTCATATACATATATCATATCATATATATAGTATATCATATATATAGTATATCAATTTCACATTCTATATATCTATATAATACATATAACCATTTTTTTTACAAAAGAGAATTGAATAATAATCGGAACCTTAAGGTACAATTTTCTGGATGTATTTAAAGAAGATAAAAAAAAGAAGAAACTTCAAAGTACGATGTGTAAAACTGCCCATATAATCGGAAACACAATCATTATGTTAAATGTATCTATATAATATATAGAGTAAAACGGGGTATTTTGTGGTCATACATTGGATTGTTATTTATTTTTTTGATAGCTAAACAAAAATATCAAAAACAAATTGGGAGAATTTTTTTTCAATTATGATATTTTGATGCAATTTTAAACATAGAAAATAATGTCATTGGAGTGTTTTTAATAAATCAAAATATGGTACAACTTTTTTAATTAAATTTCATAAAAAAAATTTGAAACAATAGCTTAAAAAATATTATTAATATACTGAATTTGAATAACATCATTTCTATATCGTTAATATATATAGTTCCATCAATTGTAATTAATAACGATACCCAAACACACAGTATAAATATATCCAAAAATTATGTAGATTTTTTGATTTTTGAATTTTGTATGAAATTTTTTGTTTTTATAATGCACGTGTCTTCAAGATGACATTAGCCATTTTTTTTTTAAATAGAATTTAAGTTTTGCTTTTATTATAAAAAAGAACCTCATAAAATACAATGTTGTTTATACGCATAGAAAATGAATTTTGTGTTTTAATATATAAAGTATAATTTTATTCAATTATACATTATTATATATACATTTTGTATGTATACCTTTATATAACATTATAATTTATATTAATTCTTTGCGTATACACCCATATTTCGTGCGTTTATATTGTTGAACATTTAGCAATATTTTGCAGTTAATAACTCATAAATTGTGTGTATCTTCAAAGAAAAGAAAAAGTACTTGCGATTTTCAACAAGAACAAAATAAAACTTAACATTTTATATATATATATATATATGAAAATAAATAATGAATCTATAATTAAATTAGCATAAAAACGAAACCATCATTTATAAATTATAATAAACGATATATAATCGTATTACTGTGGTTAGAAAATATTGAGACCTTATAGTTTTGATATTCGCGATAATTGTTTTAAACAGATACATTATTGAAAAGGTTGTTTTCCTTTTGTCAATGAATATATAAAAAGGGGGATTTCATGCTAAATCAGTAATGGAATATATTATATATAATATAAACCAGAATCAACTGTACAACTAATTTCAAGTAAGAAGATTAAAAAGAAATTTTCATAACTTTTTGTTCATTATAAGTTAAAAATTGAAATATATATACTTATTAGTTATAGACTAATAATATATAGATATACGCAATTAATATATAGATATATATTAAAGTTTATATATTTATATATGTAAGAAATTTAACACTTTTTTATTTTTATCTTTTTTGCACATGTAAGAATTTATTCAATCATCGCATTTCTATCAGTAAATTCAAATAAACATATATCTTTCTGTATACACTCTACATACATTAACTTTATGTGTATATATACACGCACTCATAAAATATTATTTGTCGGGATTATACCATAAATAACAATTATAAGAAAATGAACATGTATTCGAATAAAACCAAAAATAAATTTATAGCCGTATATATTTTATGCAATAATATTTATAGAGTGTAAAATAAATGAGTTAAAAATATAAATAGTCAATATTTTTTTTTTAAAATAATTGGATTTATTTACTTTAAAATTTGATTACTAAATTAAATTATGAAAATGTTTTCCGCATAACTTTTATTATTGTATATTTAGTTATGTTATTATTCCTTATTTTTTTGCTGTTTTTTACATTGCAATATGTAATAAATTATTCTATAAAAGTGAATTATTATATTTAAAAATAAGAAAATGTCTTAAATTATAATAAAGAAAAATATCAAGTGCATAAATTCTTGATGCGGTGTTTCATAAAATTCATACAATAATTATTTTAAGGTAATATTATTTCGTTTATATATTTAGACTTGATAGAGAAAACTTTTCTTGGTGTAATGATCTTTTATATAAATATATATAATTAAATAAAAAAAACATATGCCTATATGAATTTTTATTTATATGCGTGTATATTACATTTGAAAATAAAAAATATATGCATATATAAACAAAAAAATCATCTCTATTTAAATCAGATGCTATATTTTTTATTACATGTATACTATAAATACGATTAAGATAAATGTTTAGATTAAATGAAAACATGAAATCAAAAAAAATAATGATATCTATAAGCTCCTCACACTACATTATGTGTATATACTTCTTGTATAGTAAAAAGAACTTACTTTTTTAAATGATGGGAAAAAATTAAATTTTTAATTGAAAAAAATGTTGAACAACCGAATTATGTATATAAATGTATAAAATTGGTGTATATATATGAATGCGTTATTTATTTAAAAAAACGAAAGAAGTTATTTAAACAAATATCAAAGAACTATAAAATCATTAAAAAGAAAAAAAAAAGTTTTTAAATATGGGTTACCAGGAATGTATGTTAAATTTTTTCGATACAAAAACGGATCAGCTGATTATATATTGATAAATTCTTACATACTATTTTTTATAGTATTCTGTAATTATAATCAAACATACTTTGTGCGGATCTATTGATCATTTGAATAATTCATTTTGTCATAAATTAAATGCAGTTAATAATTTTAAAATTGCAAGCTAATTATAAATTATCCAAATCACCATTCCTTTTTATATGACATAATTTAGAGGAAAATCTTTATTATTTAATAATTATCGGAAAAGGAAGAAAAATTTTACTTTCACATTTTTATGGAAAACCATCGAGAATTTTCTGTGTAATTTTTGGAATGAAATTTTTGGTATAATTATTTTATTTTATAGTATATAGACTAAAACTAAAATTAAAATTAGTTAGCATATGAATCAGATATTTATATATACCGTTATTTATTTATTTTAAATTTTAATTATATAACGAAAACAGTCTAATTTTTTTTTTCCAATGATTTAAAATTTACAAAATTTTATTTCACTTTCTTCAACACTGAACTTTGATCGGATAGTGATCTAAAGTGATTATTTCTATATGAAAAATTAACGTGAAAACACAAAATTTTATTACACATGTATTTATAGTAATGTTTTGTAATTAAAATTAATTAAATAAAAATATCTTTTTTATTCCAATATTAATCTTAATTTGTTTTCTATATGTAATATATGTATATTGTTTTAAATCATTAAATAAAAATAATATATAAAAAATTTACAAAAAATTAAGCAAAAAAAAAAACGAGAAAGAAAAGTTGGTTAACTCATGTGGTGTTTTAGAAATATTATTCTGTATACCCGCATATTATATGTATACATATCTTGCAAATTTTTTATATACACGCATAAAATGATAGAAAATTTTATGTAAATAATTAAGAAATTCTTCAGAAAATTCTATACGATATGTTTATGCATAAAAAGAAAATCGTATAGTGTTGAAACAAATATAAACAAATTTTCTTTTTTAGAAAAATGTATATAATTTTATATTTGAAATATAAACAACGAAATATACTCACCAAAAAAAAATCTATTATTCATTAAAATTATAAAAAAAAAATCGTATTTAACTTAAAATTCATTTGAAGTAAATTAATAAGTATCAAAAATAAAAAAAAAATTAACTAAAATTAATATTTTTAATAAATTACATCATTTTGAATGAAAATATTGATGTACAAACCGTATGTACAATATGATAATTGTCTATATTAATAATTTACATTGATATATTTTCTGCAATGATTTAAAAAAATTATTGTTTACCTTATTATATATATAATAATATATATGTATATGCAATATATATATTAATAAGTCGATCATGTATGTTTGAATTTTTATAGGTATTTTTTTTTTGTAATATTAATCCAAATATATCATTAGGTGATTATTAAAAAAATAAATATACTCTTATATAAAATAATTTTTTGTATATTTATTGCAAAATGATAAACATTTATTCTATCGATTAACATACGATTTCGTTTTTTTTTATATAAATTATATATTTAGATTTAAGGTGAAATTTTAGACTTAATAAATAGAAAAATATAGATTTTAATGGTTTCTTTTTTTCAAATAAAATATAATAAAATATTTGAATACTTACTTAAGACGCCTGGAAAAATCCATTATCGTTCGATTGATTTCTAACAGAGTATCTATTATCTATTTTTTCTAAATAGGTTTTTGATTGAATACACTTAATTTTTCTATTTATCACAATATGTTCACACTTTAATAAAGAAGTGCTATTTAAATATGTATATATTTATTGTTTTTGAAACGAACCAATAAACTCTATATAAACATTAATTACCCGAAAACATTCACACAAAATAATTTGCATATTTTTTTAATAATTTTAAAAATTCACTTGCCATCATTAGATATAGATGTACAACGTTTTTTTTTTTTGAAAAGTTTATCCTTAATGAAAAACCGTTCTATTTTCATCAACTTCCTCACAACTGATTTTTGATATATATAATAGTTATAATATACATATATATATATATATATATATCGAAGTTTATGATCTTAAAATACTTTTAAATATATAATTATATATATATATCAAATTAGATTTCTATGCGTTCACTATTTTAAATTTGATAATTTTTCAGTTTTTCTACTTTTATTTCTAAAAGTGTTGCTATCCTTTCGGCAGACAACCAACAACTGACCATTTACAAAAAACAATCGTGTTAAGTAGCAACACAACAAAAAGCTAAACTTGTAATATATATAATATTATTTTTTTTATTTTCCATATGTATATTATTATATTACCACACGATAGATAGACCAACTAACTTACCATATATAATGCTGTAAAATGCTGCTATATACACAACATATGAAGTAAAGAAAAAAAAATGTATATTTGAATTTTTTGCTTAAATATAAAATGAATTGATGATGAAAATTTAAAAAAAAAAAACACATAAAACATACAGAAATAGAGATTCTATAGACATCATCTGATGCTGCGTTTGAGATGCTACATATATAACATATAATATATGCATATTCATACATATATATTATATGTGCTGCGTTAAGCTGATAATGCCTCTGATTTTAAGTACAGTATATGTATACTGTTACTGACTGCTGTATACATATCTATATAGATCGATATTCCATATAATGCGTTGAGGACTAATATATGCGCGATGAGAGTAAAATATACTTTACATTTGAAGATTTTTTTATAATTATTTTCGATTATATTTTTTCATTCATTCTGGTATTTTCTAAGGCCTATATTTCATTATAATTCATTAATTTATTAAAAAAAATATGATAAAAAAGTTCATTTTTTAAATATACATTGTTGCATTCAATTGTCGGTCGATCGGTAAAACTACGGACATTCTATTTAATTTCAATATGCAAAATTTCTTTAGTAAAAGTAAAATTATCTTATAATTTATAATATATATATAATAAAATTTATCGCATTAGAGTAGTCAAAGGATGCGTTAAATTTTTTGTTGTATATACAAAACATGAAAGTTTTTTTTCTTTAATTATAGAATGGAATAAATTAAAAGGAAATTATAAGTTAAAAAATTATATAATCATTTGAGTTTGAGTACTCTATATATGTTATATGTGCATGTAATAAGCTGAAGTGGTAAAGGTAAAAGATGCTCATTTCAATGATTTATCTTTTCTTTTATATCATCATCTTATATATGCATATAATCTGTTTTTTGTCTGTTATGTTGATATATAGTATATAAGCCAGTGTTGTACCGCATGGGAGACTATAAAATTTAGATTACACCTCTTCTCTACGCATTGCCTACGCATAGTTTATAAGTTAGTGATAAAATTACCAAACCTATGGAACTTGAAAGATATACAATAAGAAGTGGTCAGAAATTGTCACTAGTCGGTTTAAATTATCAAAATTGTAAAAGCGTGATTTTCAGATTTCTATCAATAATCTAAAACTAACCAAAACGTTGGGCCGATCCTTCCGCTATAACATACTACAATTTAATATCACTAGAGCATTGCGAAAAGCTTCAGAAATCCCATGTCCTTCATCCAAATTTGGAAAAAATTTCATTTTTTTGCAAAGAAACACCAAAAAAATGAAAAAAGTTAATAATAAAAAATTGCATATTTGCATCTTGATGCGAAATTGCATTTTTTTTATTTTATATTAAAAAAATCCATTTTATTGATTGTTTTTTAAGGTAATTCTCATGATTCTAAAGAATCCAGGTGATGTCTCAAGATGTTCAGGTACTTAAATCCGGGTAGAATTTTATTACCAATCGATTTATAATAGAATTGTAGTATAAACTCATGTTTTAAGGTGATATGAAAAATAACCTGGATGACATATTTATGGGATTCTAAAATGGGTTATTCGGAAATGATTTTAAAACTTTTAGGGATAGAATTACAAAATGTGTGATACTTATGGATGCCCAACACTGGTATACACCATATTATTATATATACATTATTCAAAGTTCATCAGAAGAACACAATAGCAACTCATTTTATATCGATTATGTATATCTTCTGTATATATACAAAGGAGAGTTATAAATATTATTATATAAATAAAAGGGAATAAGTTTTTTGAAATAAATATATACATGTACAAATATAATACAGATGAGGATCACAAAATATAAAGCACTATACAATCAATACAAATATAAAACGATGATTATAACCACATTATTATTATTGTTGTAATTATTATATTATATACATATACACATATTTAAGTGATGTACAAAGATAAAAAAAAAATATTTCAATAAAAATATATATATATTTAAACATCATCGTATATATGCGTATATGCGGCATGGTATCATATTATTCTGGATGCACCGTTTTTTTTCCTCTTATTATGTGTATTCAAGGAATTTGCACTCACATATAAAATTTAAGAATGACTGTGTTTATACAACAAACAAACACAATGTGTTTCATATCATGAACGCCTTCATTACTTATTTGATTTAGATGAAATTTAGGTTTAAATAATATATTTGTGCATATATTATAAAAATTGAAGATATATATGCGGAAAGCGATCCAAATGAAAAATACTTCAAAATTTTTTTTTAATCTTAAATTTTAAATTAAACAGTAAAAATGTTCCCTTATTCCATTGAACTTTATCTCTAATCCTATATGATTTTTTATTTTTTTATATACTTTACACCTTTTGTGACTTAATTCAATATTTATATTTCACAATTATATATGCGCACACTTTCATATGAAAGTTCAAAATTGAATTGTGGTTTCTTCTTCCGTCACGATCTGTTCTTTTAATGTTCGCCTATCAAACTGCATTACCCTGTATTTGAATATAAAAATATACATATTTTTTACGTATATTACAAGCATGTAATATGAGTCCTTTAACATAACAGGTTTCAAAAGATATAGATCATTAAAAGTAGAAGTCGATTTCAATCTAATAAATTATAAAATTTGTTTCTTTTTTCCGTATACTGACCAACAAAAAAAAATAATGTTTATTCAATTTTTTTTTGGTTATTCCTTTTTTTTTTAATATAAAACGACCAAAAATTAAAGAGAATTAGAAATTTTGATTTTAACATCTATTATGGTTATAGACTCTATATATTATGTGTATAAATAATAAACTTTCTACAGTATTAATTTATGGATATTAAATTTAATCCAGGTAATTATTCATTCTTCATAGAGTTTTAATTATATGGCTGTTATCTGAAACTTTAAAACTTTACAATAATTTTATTGACCAATTGATTTATGGATTTTAATCAGTTATGTTTTTCAAAAATGATTCAAAAAATGATCATCACAATGTATAAAGTAATCGATACTAAATCATATATATATATATATATATAGAAGATCAAATAATGAAAAATGCCGTATCGCAACAGTTTGGCAAGTTTATATGTATATAATATATAATGTATAATTGGATAATCACATCTAATGAAATTTCATAATATTGCATAAACACAACAAGTGAATATTTACCGCATATATAAATTGATGCATATTTTATGGGTTTTTATTAATGCATATATATATATATATATATAACAACATGCCATAAAGTATATATATTATATTTTTGTATATATTTCGCGATGGATAATAAATTTTCATTTTTTAAATTTAAAAACAATATAATTATTTACCAAATATATATATATAGAAATACTTAAAATAAATTAATATTTTTTAAAATGATGGATCAACAAATTATTAGATTTATGATCAAAAGATATAAAATTTGTAGTGTGGTCCGTTAATATATATACTATAAATATATTGTGTATATATTGATTCTATAGCATGTATATATAGTATATTTGTAATTATATACCTTTAGCCAATATACGTTATGTATATAATTTATAAAATATATATCCTTAAGATATGTACATTTTCGAGTTTATATTTATATTGATAAACCAACATTAATTTATACATATAGACAGAATTAAAAGAATGGAAGAATTTAGCATATATATTAATGATTATTTATATAAATTAATATCAGTTTTTTCTGTTTACCGGCACTGGTGTTAGAAAATTTAAGAAGTTGAATGGTTAAACCAAATACATTTAGAATATGAATGCATATATGGAGTATTATGTATTTTGTTTTGATTCCAAATTGACTTCCCAAAAAACAAAATTTATATTATATCATAATTATTCAATCAATGGTATTTTTATGATCATTCCTAAATCCTTTTCTTAAACTTAAAATACACATTGTATTAATATACGTGCTTTTTTATATATATTAATATTTTCTTTTTTGTAAAATTCTATAAACGATTTTCTACATCAACAATCACAATATAAAAAAAAATCATTAATTTTTATTTATGAACGAATATACGATTCGTATATATATATTAGATTACGGAATTATTTTTTTTAATTTTATCATTTAATACCAGTAACCGACAATTTCCTACGAAAATCTATCCTTGAAATGCTAAAAATATATAATTTAGAAAAATTAAAAGTAAATCGTTATATTTTATTTTCCATTTGGTAAACATTTAGCATATATAATATATATATTTATATACATGTAACAAAAATTATATAATTAACAAAATTTGCTGAAAATTCTTTATTCTATATAAATAAAAAGTATATAACGTATAATGAATGGATATATTAACAAAAAAATTTGATTACCATAAAAAATATATGTATAATTTAAAAAAAATTATGTCATATAGTTGTTTTTTATAAATTTATTTTTTTTTTAAACTTTATAATATCAGCCTTAAGTATTTTTAAAATATATAAGTTAAAAATATATAATTGAGATAAAAAAAAAACTCAAATTCGTACATTTCAAAAAAATGTATTAGAAAAAAAAACGGAAATTCTTATCGCCGGTACCGGGATATAAAATGTATATATTTAATATATGTGCGTGCTTAGAATCAGTTGTGGCCTAATTTTTTTGTTACAAACTTTACCGCCAAATTTCAGGCTTCCGGACGTATATGTGTGTTTAGTTTATAATATATAGTATGTTAATTTAATAATATATATATATATAGAATTTTTGTGATATTACACGTCAAATTAATTTTATACAATATTTCTAATATATCGAATTAGGAAAACTATGTAACATATAAAAAATTTACGATTATATTGTATATACATTTTTCTTTTTGGTTATCATCAATTTTGTTAATCTCGTATGTTTTTTTCTTTCTCATTTGCTGTTATCTGACCATACGCGAATTTTTTTTATGGTTTTAAATAAATTGAATGAAAATCGTTAAGTAAAATAATTTAAAATTTGTTTAGTTTATTATTATTTTATTGTATTTTAATGAATGAATATATATTTTTATATATTGGGTGAATGAATGAGTATTTTTTTTTTGTTCTTTTTGTAAATAATTAAAATGCATTATTTTTCAATTCATAAATAAATGTTAATGTATATATTTTTAAATGAATCATATAAATATATGTTGTATTTAGTATATATATAGTTTGTATTTGTAATAATGTATAATAAAAGATATATTCAACGCGTTTTATAATATTTCAAGTGTAGGATGTTATTTTTAAACAATATTAATTGTTATATTATATACATATATATATATATATTTACACATACAGATTATATTCTGTTTTAATTGTAATAATAATTTATATGTTTATCATGATATTATATATATTTATAATAAAAATGTAAAATATAACAAAAAAGCTCGTTTAGAAAATGAATATTTTATAAAAAAATATATGAAGCAAATCCGATATATTATTTATTTTTTTTAATATATAATATTATTCTACATTTTATTCACAATCATATTTATTAATTTTCATACATATACAAAATATATACACTTATAACGTTCGTTTTTTTTTTCATATATGCTTATCACATTTTAGTTCCGTTTTAATTTTTTATCGTGTATTTTATTTATATATTATGTGATATATTAAATTATTAAGTATATGTTTATATATTATTTGAAATAGTTTAAGATGTAAAATAAATGTTTAATTATTATGTTTTATTTTTTCTTTAACAAAAAAGAAAATATATGGTAAAAAAGAATTATTAAATTGAAACTTAATTACAAATGATTTTAACCATATTATTTTGATATTGAATTATTCATTATATAAATTATACACTTTATATATACCTTTGTATATTACATTCCTGGGTTTATTGGTTTATAATCAAAAATAAAAATTTTTTTATTTTTTCAATGAAATACAATTTATTTTCTATTAACGCAAATATATATTATACCAATAATTTTCTCCAGATTTATTACTAACAGGCGCAAAATAATAAATAAATAAACAAATACCATATTTAACATTAAACGGGCCTTATCTAAAAATATAAAAATTTATCACAAATTATATAAAAACCAATTTCATTACAGGAAAAAAAACCATATAGTGAAAAGTACCATTTACAAAATCTTTAGAAAATATATTTGTAATCAATTATTCTACAACATAAAAAATTGGAAAATCCATTTGAAAATATCTTGTGATCGTTGGTATTTAAAGCCATTATTTTAACCCCAAATTAAATGTATCATCTAAACCGCAACGGCAAAATCCAAAATCTGTTAAATATTTTTGTTAATCAATTATTAATAATATTTTCTTCGTTCTGTTTAATGATTAAAACACATATCCAGTTTTTAAATATCTCGTTTAAATCGTTTCAGTTGATTTTAATAGTTAAAGATTAGTTGAAATTCTATAAGACAGATAGAAGTTTTTATCAATATTTTTAGAACTATTCCATTTCATTATTGTAATTGATTTTTATTTCAATTTAATATAAATATAGTTTTATTTGAAATACTCAACAATAAAGTGTATATAAGAGTTAATTTTAAATTTTAATAAAACTTTTTATTTTTATTAAAGCTAAATATATTAACATATTAATTATTACATTTGTTATACAAAATATTTATCTACTTATACTTATATGTATAAATGGCCATGAGACCATAGCCTCTTTTTTTTTGCTTTAAATTAAAATCCTGGATCCCAATCAATTTTTTGATTTTCCATTTGTGAAATATACGAAACAATTGTATCGGATGGTTTGGCAATAATTGTTACATCAGCTAATCGTAAACCACATTCCACATCGTTTTTAATGGATTCAACTTCATTTTTCAGATGTCTCATCGATGTCAATTCACCATCGTAAATACATTCACCATTTCGTAGAAGTTTAAATTTAGATTTTTTCTTTAGAATGCCTTTTGTGCAACGACATCCAATAACGGGTATTTCTTTTCGTCCTTCGTTTATGTTAAATATTTGTAAAACATTTGCTTCGCCTAGTATTTCGTCAACGGGAACTTGTGGTAAACGTCGATTGATTTCTTCTTTCAGGTCATCAACAATACGATAAATTATATTAAATTCACGTACATCAACACTATTTTTTCCTCCTTGGATTGTGTTTACAGATGATTTTAGATTAAATGTATAGATAATAGCATTAAATATTTTAGCTAATTCTATATCGCTTTCAATGATTTCACCAACATCATAATGTATTATATTTAAACGACATTTTTCACTACTACTGTATGTGTCCAATACGTCAAGTATAGCCTCAACCGATCCATGGACATCACCTTTTAATATTAAATTAACTTTGGGTATACCATCTTCGGGGAACGATTCTTTTGTGCGAAAATTTTGACGTAATTTAAAACGACCCGTTTTACGACGTATTTCTCTTTGTGTACGATATTCTTCGGCATGTTTTTCTTCTTTCACACGAATTTCATCTAAACTATTTGTTGCTTTTTCTTGTAAATTCAATGCATTTCGATATCGCATTACTGAATTTGCTTTTCTTTCCGATTCCACTTCTAATATTACATCACCAGCTGCCGGTAATTCACGCCATCCAATTATTTCTACCGGTGTTCCCGGATATGCCTCATCAACGGGCTGTCCCGTATGATCGAATAGACCACGTACTTTTGCCCATGCATTACCACCAACTAAAATACAGCCTTTACGTAATGTACCACGAGTTACTATTGTTGTTGATAATTTACTTTAACAAAGAAAAACCAAATAAATAACAAAATGATATTAAATTTAAGTCCAGATTTTTCATTTTTAAATTGTCTATTAGTTTTGCTTACCCTCTATAACGATCTGTTTTTGATTCAACTACAATACCCTCAACTAATCCGGTATATTCACTTTTTAAATTCATTAACGTTGCCTGTGTACTTATTGTGTCGGCTAACTCTTGTAAATTTGTACCATTGATTGCCGAAATGCCAACAACTTGGATATCACCACCATGTCCTTCTAATGCCAATCCCATTTGTAACAGCTGTGTTTTTGCACGTTCAACATCCGCTTGTGGTTTATCAATTTTATTTATAGCAACAATAATCGGAACTAAATACAAAAATTAAAATATAAGAATCAGAATAAAGAGTATTTATAGAATTAAAAAAAAACTGGATTTAAGTATTACCATTTGCATCTGTTGCCAATTTGATAACTTCCTTTGTTTGTTCCATAACACCGTCATCGGCCGCTACAACTAATACTATAATATCTGTACAATTTGCACCTCTTGCTCTCATCGCACTAAATGCGGCATGTCCAGGTGTATCTAAAAATGTTACTTTTTCACCATTTTCCAGTGTTACGGTGAACGCTCCAATATGTTGGGTTATACCACCGGCTTCACCGGCCGCAACCGATGCACCCCGTAGTGTGTCTAATAATGTGGTTTTTCCATGATCAACGTGACCCATTACGGTAACAACGGGCGAACGAAGTTTTAAATTTTCTTTTGGTGCTGCTGGCCGTGGTGACACATCTTTATCCTGCATATTTAAAAGAAATTGATCATAAACATTTTTTTTTATTAACACTGAGGGTTTAGTCTCCAGATGTAGATGAGATACTCGCTTAGGTAAATCACAAAATCAAACACTCACGTTTACCAATTTTCCTGGGCATTCATGCAATACCATATTGCATATAGTATATTTATTCAAATTTAAAACACATAATCAAATATAGAGATTTAAAAAATACCTTGATTTCAGTTTCCACATTTGATGGTGGTGCTATAAATTTTAATTTAAAACCACATTTATTTACTATTTCTTTAATAATTTTAATATCCTCTAATCTTGCAGATGGTTCTAAATTATCAGCACCTTTTACATAAAGCATAACTTCTTGAACGTGTTCTGAAAATATATAAATTAGAACATTATAAGTTACTCGTATATTCTATAAAATTCACTGGTAATTATTAAACAATCCACATACCAACACTTCTGTTTAAACAATTGGCCAATTGAGCTACGGTAATATTGCGCCAAACATCAATCACTCCCAATACGTTTGTTTTATTTTTTGGTTTACTACCTGTTCCGGCATGTTGTGATCCACTTTCAATTTTATCCTCTTTTTCTTTTTCATCTTTAGATTTTCGTTTTTTGTAGTTAATTAAAGTACATGAAAAAGATCTGCATTGTTGATATAAACAATAATGATTCAGTTGGTTTTCGGATAGTTTGGTAGTCCTATGATTCTTATCGGCCGAATAGCTATTAAAATATTTCCATGGTAAATCTTTTTTTATAGATATATTTCTGTAAAAACACAAATTATAAGGTTATGCGAATTTTATGATATAATAAAGATTTTACACTTTAAATTAATAAACAAAGTTTTTCTAAATAATTATAATATTTTTTAACAAATAAATAAATATTAATTTAACTTTAAGGAATGTAAATTAATTATAAAATTATGTGATTTTTACTATTAAAAATAAAATTATAAATATTTACCTTTGTACAAAATACCGTATTACAGAAAAAGTCATTATTTTATTATTTTTTATTTATTTAATTTGTTTTATACAAATCGACCACGGTGTTGCCCTTTTTTTATTATTATTATTTATACCTTATAATTATATCGATATTATTTTTGATAGTTTTTTTTTGGAAGTACAATAAAATTATTATGTAATCTTACAACCATCCATATGGTGAAAGAAATGTTTTAATCTGGTATAAATCAGATTTTAGTTTGTATATTAGATATAATCTATTTAATCTATTCCAATGTAGATGGCAGGATCTCATCAAACCTGTATATTTTTATAACAAAAAGTAAAGAAATTAATATGTAAATAGAATTTTTTTATTTGTATATGAAAATAAAAAATAAATATTGAATAAAAAAAACCAATGAAAATGTTAAGGAAGCAATATATATATCTAAAATACATAATACAATGTGTAAATATTTTGATACAGGAAAAGTGGAAAAAGAACAACTTGAATTAAATATATATTTATATATATATTAAATAAATATGTTTGCAATTGATTAATGTGTTTTTTTTTATGATAATAATCATTATTGTATTTTTTCAGGATATATATATATATATACAATACATGAATTAAATATAGATATAAAGGATTTGGAATGGTAATGTTATGTTTTTTCTTGGTTATTTTATCAGGAACTATCCTTTCAGAATATGGTGAATTTTTCAAATATCGAAAATTGCTAAATATGGCTTATTATAAGGACCCATATTCATTGCTTTAAAAGTATTTAATTAATTTAGCGTACTATTAAAAAACAATTTTCATCTAAATTATACCGTAATCGGAAAAGGGACAAATTTTTTCAGTATATTTTTTGAAATATCCAATATATCTTTTGACTCAGGATTGGGGCGAGTTAAACATTTTCTTTTTTGAAAAAAAAAACAGAAATTGATTGATTTTTCATATGACCGATATATATGGCATATCAATATTTTATAGACAAATTAGAGTTGTAATCAAAGAAAATAGAAAATTCAGAAATCGGTTGGTTTTCCAGAAAATTGTTTATCATTTATTTATATATTCATATGTGTCTTTATGGAACAGCACCGATCGTTTTGGAAATTACACGTCAAATTATATTATCAACACTTTACCTTAGATCATTGTCAATTCAATTAAAAACTTTATATTAATTCCCATTATTTGTCTATGTTTAAATGCGACTGTTAGAAATTATTTAAATCATTATAATTCATTGTTTATTTTTTCTCCTCCCATATATAATATATAACATAAATAAGTGAAAGACCCGATTTAAAAATATAATACTATAAACAAAGGGATGCATTTTTTTTAATAAATATTTTATTTAATTCAATTTCGTTAAATTTAATCGTAATTATATATACATTTTGTTTAAGCGATATACTGCTAGCTATATATTAGTAATTAAAATTAAATTTTCTCTCAATTGATGATTGAAAAACAAAATGAATAAACAAAAAAATTGTTTATTTTCTTTTGCTTTGTTTTAAAGCAAAAAAAAAAATATATAAATATTTACGATCGATATAATTATATATAAAGAAAATGTATGCACAACAAATAAATAGGTATGACAATATTTTTTTATTTTTTTTTTTCTCATTTCACATTCATTTTATATTTTAATTTTGCAAAATGTTGGTGGTATACATTTAAAAAAAATAAATATTTTTCTACATATATACATGAGTGCAGACAGCATTTAATGATTGTAATTAAATGTGTACAAATATTGAATTTATATTAATATATAATATCAACGCGGTATTTGCAAATGGATATTTTATAAGAAAAAAAAGTATTACAAGATGGTTTTTTTTTCGTTTTTTGCATAAATAAGATTTTATTTCTTTTTATTTATTATATATTCATTATTTATCATCATATAAATAGTGTATATTATTTATGAAAAAAGGGTTTTTATTTTGTAATAATAATAATAAATTACATATATGGTGTGAAAGCTATTCGGTCTTTACTGCACATCGGAAATTTATCAGAAACCCAAAAGTTAGTGTTAAAGATTTGGCTAAAATGAAAATTTATAGAAAATTGTACAACGTATCTAATTATATATAAAAATTTAATAGTTTTAATAAAATCATCGTGTACTTAAAGTAACGTTTTACCGTTTTACTATATCTAAAGCAAGAAAACATTTCAGAGTTGCAATTCAAATCTTATTTTAATTTATGTTTAAACTAATGTCAGAATGTTTTTTCACCCAACTTTATATATATAATATAAAAAATCAATGTTCAAAATATCGTTATATCTATATTTCAACACATATATATTATTGTTGATGTACATAAAACAAACCCTATTGATAAATTGATATGCAATTGCCTATGTATTTATACATAGTTGCATCAATTGAATGAGTTCCAGCTGGTATATTTATATACAAAAATTCTGGTTTCCTCTTTTCGATATTCCGCATATATACATAGATTAATATAACAATTTTCATACAATAATATATATATATTTGAAATAAAACAAGCTATTCGCCCATTTATCCCCATTATAAAGCTTATATACATCTAGTTTACGTACATCTAATTCTATTTGTATGAATATCTATCTATTATATTCATTTTGTATCTATCAATATATATATGTACATTTATTTTATAATTTCTATCTATATGTAACCTTTATATATAGTAGAGATATGCATTTCTATTCTACTGTATAAAGCATGGGTAAATTATAATCCAAAAATATGTGTATGTGTTTTTTGTAGACCGTCTGTAACTACACATGTCAAAAATTTTAACAGAATATATGCAGAAATTAACGTGAAAATATATACTTGAAAATAGACGATTTTTTCGTAAACTTTTGGGTATATAATTAAAAAATAAGTAACTGCAAAAAACGATTAAAATATTAAACATATCAATTTATTATTTATAGGATCGTTGTCAATTTCATTTTCAATTCTATATCCTTGTTGACGACATGGAAATGTTTCAAATAATCTAATTATTCCATTTAAAACGATCAATTAATTTTTATCAATATATAATTTCTGAATTATATATAACCACAAACAATATGTTTCTGTAAATACTGAATGTAAAATTCAGATACTTTGTAATTTTTTTATGTATAACACATTTTTTTGTTGTACGATTAAATTTTTGATTGAATGTATTTATTTTATATATATATGCATGCATGCACATTTATACTTGTGTTATTTTATATAATATATATATATATATATAACAAAGCAATTGTTAATATTTACTTCTAAAATATTTGCGTATTTCATCATAATTTTAAACTGAATTTCAGATATACTATATTTTACACATGATATATATAAAAAAAATTCTTATACATACAAATTATATTCCCTGTTATGATGTTCTTGTTGGATATCCTTTATTTATCTGTATGTGTATATATATAAATATAAATATACAATGGTGAAATCAAATTTTACTGCTTTTGCTAAATATATCTATCTATTAATATAATTTCAATTCTAATTCATAACATTTTTTCTTAAACATAGCTTTTAGTTAAAAAAAAACTGATAATTTTATACGCGGACAAACTTAACAATATAATATATTTCAATTTCTGAAATGTATACCTGTTTTTTCATTCACCACCGTAATTATATAGGCAATATTTGCTTTTTTTATCAATAAGCAATCCATTTTATATATATGCAATTTATAGAATAGATATTTTTATAGTGTTTTTGCTGATATATTTATTTTATTTTCCAAAATATTAGAAATAAATGTATTGTCCAAAATCAAATAGTTTAATTAAATTAAAAATTGAAAAAAATGGTTTTTAATATTTATAATTAATTATTACTGAATAAAATGATGATTATAACGAACGATCAAGGATAGATCAATGGGCAAATTAAGGATATACGATTTGAATGATCTTTTTATCGAATTGCTTAATGCAACACTACATATATATTAACCATTATATGGTTAATAAAATCAATTACTTAACATTTAATCGTATATGACTTTCGGGATTTTTCATTGTTTCATTTTGTAATAATTAATATTAATAAGTTAAAAAAAATGTACTATTCCTTAAATTTTAAATATAAAGTATAAAATTATTAATTATATCTCAAAAGATAAAAGCTATATATTAGAATATTTGAAAGAAGAATGTTAATTCAGTTTTATTACATTTCAAACTTTTATAATTTCTACAATATATATATATATATATATATATATATATATATATATATATAAATACTATTATGTAAGAAAACTAAAAGCCTTCAAGTATATAAATGTAAAATATCTCTTATTGTCAGTGAACAAAGGATATTTATATGAATATATAGATTCGTATATTGTATGCATTAAAGCTGATGGATAACATCAAAGAAAACTTCAACTTCATGTTATTAATAAAATGTATATAAGTAAAATCATAGAGATAGAATGCAGTATAAATTAATTTAAAACGTTTTTTTTAATGTTATAATAAAACTGTGTATGGATACACATTGACAAGAATGAATCTCTATATAACATAAATTGAAATTTGCCAAACTGCAACAAGAATGTTATATGTATTAATAAACAAATAGGAAAGGATAGGAAAAAAACCAGCTGTATATATGGGGAATGTATATATAGAAATAAAAGAACTTTTATACTTTCCAATTACATATATATTTATATCAAAATATATATAAAAGTATCTATATAATCCTCATATATTTATTATATATATAAATTAATATCAAAAATTGTATACCTTTGTATTTTCTATATTATATCATAATACATAATAGTATTTTTATATATAAACTGACGACCAGACAGATGAAAACATACTGATACATATGATACATGATACATTTGCTGATGCTGCTGTTGCCGGCTGTTTAATTTTACTATACCTTGTTATATATTTATCTACTATATATATATATATATATATATGCATTCGATGATTATGCATATGTATATATATGGATATATATATGGGATGCTGTGTGTGTACCAGAATGAGAATGAGGCGGAGTCTGTATAAATAAATATGGCCGATCTTTAAGATGAGAAAAAAAATAATAAAAATATAAAATAACATTTTCTTTTTTTTTCTTATGGTCGTTTGCAGATTTTGTTATCATGTTATTTATATGAGTATGAATGATATAAAAAGTATATATAAATATATATATAAATGATGATTGAGTAAGATATTTTGCATTTTAAAATTAAAATTCTTGTAAATTTCAATATCGAAGAAAAAATTTTTCATATTCCTATATATATATTATAGACATTCATCATGCGTATATATTGTATGTGAATATCATGTTATACGAATATTATAAAAAAAAGTATATATTCATATATATCTGTGACGACAATGTGATAAGAAAATGGAAAATTTTGTTATGGTTATCGTCATGACAGTTTTTATAAAATATTCAGAATGAACAAAAATAAAAAAATGATAAATAAATCAAATAAATATAAGAAAAGCGCACATGAACACATTTTGATATTATATATCTCAATACGTATACCACATATATTTGCATAAAACAAAAAGTATATATACATTTAAATTCAGCAGACGATGGAATTATCTGCTGTGGTGATAAGATTTCATTTTCATTGTTTTTCTTTATCCATATATTCGCATATATAATTTCGGAACATGTGAGAAAATTATTACAAAGTGCTTTTTTGTATGTGCAGTGTATGCATATATTAAAAAAGGTTTTTTTTCATTTAACTATAGATACATATGTAAAAACATCATTCATTTATGCAAAGCACTACCCCGAGAATAAAGACAAATGCATAAGAAAAAAAACATTGTCACTTTTTGACGATGACATTATATGAATTTATTATAATATAATATAATATAATCTATATTTAATATTGATATAATATAAGTCTTTGTTATAAAAAGAAAAAAAAAATAAATAAAATGATAAAATAAAATAAATATTATATTATGATGCGAGAAATTATATATGGAGAAGATAAGAATTTTGTATTTTGTCACTCTCATCATAGTCGTAATTCTTTTATGATTATATTATATACAGATGCATTATTATTAGTCATCAACATCATCATCATCTAATCATCTTAAATTATATATATTATTTAGTATAATATTAATAGATAATTTCTTTGCAAAGAAAGGAAATGATAATAGAATAAAAACACATATAATGAAGATAACGCAGATTTCAAAGCTTTTTGTCTTTTCAAACGGAAAACAAAATTTCAACTGCGTCGCTAAAAAAAGTAACATTTTTTAAAATATTAATCTATTATCTTTCTATCGTCGGCGTGTTTTTCTTTATTATTAAATGATAAAGGAATACAAATTCAATGATGATTAAAATAATGATAAAAATAGAATATGGAATAAATAACATGGAATAAATAACAGTATTGTAAAAATAAATTTATATAAAATGAATAAAAAAAACATTACTGCTACTGTATAGGTTGTGATAATATTTGATGTTCTTTATATATATATACATATTGTTTATTATATATACATATTGTTTATAGAATTGTATTGATTTTATTTCATATCGATTTTTGTATTTTAATGCGGAAACTATATAAAGTTCCCTATATTTTTTATATATGTCATTTTGATGTTTACTATAGAAAGAAATATATATATAGGAATTTATTCGAAAATTAAAGTCAATATATTAGTCAACCTTATCTCTAGGTTTTGGATAAATTTAAATTGACAATTTTTGAATTTTGGAAAGTAATATATAAGGCGCATAGATTTTATGATAAAGTTTTTTTTTGTTAAATTGCATATATATTTATAATTACAAAAATATTTATATAATTAATTTAAAATAATATTTATAATGAAGCGATTTTCAATTATAACTCCTGAAATATATGATCATTATATATACAGACGATAAAACAAAAGATAAATTGCAGATAAAAATATGTAATTTACTTGTTAAATTATTCATGTATATTATTTACAAACAATTATTCATTTGGATTTTCCCATATTCACCCAAAACCTTATATTATATCATTTATATGTATGTATATTTTACCAATACATTTTTCTGTTAAACCACATATCAATTGATGCTAACAATTTTTGTCAAATTCGTATAGTTTACAAATTATTTTAATGATTTTCTATAAGTAATTTTGTTATTATCAGTTTTATTATTTCATGAAAAATTTTTGATTATCACTTCCTTTGGGAAATTACTAAATAATAAATAGTATATAATATAATAATGAATAAAAAAATGTGATGTATAATTGCATAATCCGTATATATATACAATTTACAGAAAAGTTTGAAAATAAATATATAAATTGTGTCACCAATATGATAATGAATTACTTTTCCATAAAGCATTGAAATTATTTACAAAAATATATAACCACAATTCATTTATTTTGGTTTAATTTTTTATTCCGATACTTTTTTTCCATTGTTTAAAAGAGATTTAATTAATAGAAGGCTATAAACACCGATTTAATATAAGAGATTTTTATTTTAAATAAAATTTCTTGATTTATTGTGAATAATTTTTTATATTGATCAAATTTTAAATTATAACACAACCATATATATTTTAAGTTTTCAATATTCATATATAAATGACAACAGATTGCATTTAGATTTTTATAAATGCATATTATAGAAACATGATATTGGATTTACCACATATTTTAACAAAAAAAATTAATTTAAATCTATTTAATTATTATATATATATATATATCAGTATATTAAAAAACATTAATGAATTAATTTGCATATAAAAAAAAACCTCAAGAGTTAAGTTAAAAACCCAAATATATTGTTATCAAGCAACGATAAAAAATATATATATACCATAACCGAACAGATTGGTTTTTTGAAGTAAATTTTAATTACTTAATTGATTTGTATTTGTTCTGTGTTAAAATACAAAAAAAAAAAAAATATAAAATAAAAGAAAAAAAACATGTACATCTCACAGAACAATATATAATATAAGACATCCCGAAAAAAACCCCATATCCATTATTATTAACATAATAACCGAAAATAATAATACATATATTATGGTATATATCGTATACACATATCGGAAAACAACAATATATTTATATGAATACCTCTATATATAACGATATATAATTCTTTATAAGAAACAAGACATCTCTATCCATATAGATATAATGGAATTATACAATATTATATATATGTCTATTATATGACCATTTAATCAAATATTGATTTATAAAGTCAATTGTCAATAATTTAAGTGGATTGTCGACGACGTTGTTTTTGTCGTTTTTAATATTATCAACTTATATATATTCTGTCCATATGTATATATATACACATAAATAATAATATACCATATACCATCCACCCATCCATCCATTTCTAGTACATTATGTATATATACATAAATAATATAATACAAAATATAAAGAAAAGAAATCAAACCGATAAAATAAAAAGAATTGTTTCTTATGTATATATTACATATATGTATAAAAAGACCGCCAGAGCTATAATAATAAATATTGTGGCATGTAAAATTTAAAATGGAATATTTATGTACTTTATGTGAAAATGAATAACTTTAAATACAAAAAATAAAAAAATAAAGATAATTTATGTTTGCAGATACAGTTTATAAAAAAAAGTATTCATCTCGTATAGGAATACGATATAAACAATTTTGAGAAATGATATTTTTGTCATATTTAATTTTTATGGCATTAGTTTGGTAGTTTGTTGAAAAAAAATTAACATTTCTGTGGTATTTTTAAAAAATACATGCAAAAAATGAATTATAAATAATCTCATAAAAAGCCCAAAAAATCGAATGACTTTTCCAAAGAATACCAAAATAATACTATTCTCTTTTTAGAAATCCGAAGATTCGGATCCAATAAATTGATATTAATATCGCAAGGTAAAAAATAGTATCAAGGCATTCAAAATATATACATATATATTATATTTTTATAACATCTGCCTTGTGCTATATATGCCGCATCTCTAAATCATGCATAATTATTTATAATATGTTTACATTTCATAATATGTATACGTACAATAACAAATATCATAAAATATAAATTGCGAATAAATAATATGACTTTTTTTTTTCTTAGAAGTATATATTATAAAGAAAATGGATATTGTGTATATTAAAAATAAAACACAGGTATACATATATACATATATATAAATAAATTATAAATCATATTTTTAAATTTAATTGAAAATGTATAAATGCTTATATAAGCATAAATGTATAAATGCTTATATAAATGCATTATAATAATATATAGGTTCGTTTTGTAATGCAGGTAAAAATGATAGTATATATATTCATTCATATATGATTATTTATACTGATGCAGGGTATGAAGATAAACGTAACATTCTATATATATATATACACGATGACGAAGACGAAGATTCTTTATACATATATAATAATATTTATTTATTTAAAAATAAACGTTGACTTTTAATACATTAAAAATATCACATATCAATATATAGAAATTAAAACATATATATATATATGCTCCTTGATAAATTACATTATACTAATTTATTTATTGATACAGGTATCTGGTATATATATATATATTATTTAAAAAGATCTAATATAAAATTAAAATAAATAAATATATATATATATATATAAATAAATATTTTAAGAAATTTCCACAAGATATATTAATTAAGTGTTTAATTAATTGACATAATAATAAAAAGCATTCTTCTATATATAAACATACATGTATTTATAAACATTTATATACATTTATTTATATATATATATATTTTATAAATATATATTCTATATATATATATATATATATATATAGATCTATTTTCATTCTTTTATTTTTGTTTTTTTTGATTTCCCTCTAGACATTTGCTTTTATGTTATTTGTTGATTCAGTGAGGTCGCATTTTTTTTATTTTATTCATTGCATATACCACTCGCATATGCATATACTATATATTTATATTATATGTTCTTATTATTATTATTATTATTTTTAGGGGGAAATAAAATATAAGAAATATTTGTACATGTTGTATATATATTTATGTTTCATACGTTGTATATCAACATCCACTAAATAATGTATGTCTGTTTTTATATAATAAATATCAACAAATATACAAAAAGATACTATCCAATGCTTATGTATGATAATGATAGTATATGTATATACGATATGTTGTTCGTTAGATAATAACTAAGTGCAGAAATATACGTATATTGGAATTCTTATATATCATCTATAAATGTGCATAAAATAGTAAAAAAAACTATGTAAAATGGTAAAATATAAGAGTTTTATATGTTTATAAAGTAGGACGGTATATATTCTAGTGAATTTTATATATATATGTATATATAGGATGCTGCAATACCATGTATATATACATATTTATATTAGTGTATATAGAATTTTAGAGGGTTGATACTTGAAAAAAACTCTAGAATCCATTTCTAGAGTCTCTTTATCAATCTATACCATATACATTTGACTCTTGGACATCTGTTAATATTTTAACAAGAACCAAGAGTATTTATGTATTTCAATATATTTATATCATATATATTATATTTTTATTTATTCATATTTCAATAGACGTTTCCAAATGTCGCATGTATAGATAGATGTTGTAATAAAACTCAAAGAATTTTTATTTAAATTTTTTTATGTATATCAGTATTATGGACGAATCCACAATTTGTCGAACAAAAGGATTGCAATTCCACTGTTTATCGTGATTTTAATTTCACAAACAATTGAACGGTCTCCGATTGAACTATTCCCGAAGAATATTTTAAAAAATTATTCAAAATAATTCTTTAAACAAAGACTATAAGTGGTATTCATATGCTCACCATATATAACATTTAATTATATAAAACAATATGATCATCTTCATAATGTGCATTGCATAATTACTATATATGTACTATGAGTACATATGATAATGCGTATAGAAATGTCATCTTATAATTATTACAATTTCTTTGTTTATATTTATCTTTTGACAATTTTTTATATATAAGATTTACCGCTAAAATGTATGTCTGCACATTGCACATATTATTGACATATTGTATATACAATTAGAATAATTTTCATTTTTCTATTTATATTTCCATCCATATATACTATATATATCGCGTACTTAAACATTTTCTATTTTGATAGTAATGTTTTGTTCATATATCATACATATACATAAATATATGTATAAATATTATTATAAAAGGAAATTTCTATAAATATTTTGTGATGATGATACTCATTCGTTCATCATACAACGTACAACGTTTTATTACTTTATTTAGATTATTACATATATCATATATACATTCGCTCGGTGTATTAAAATAGAAAACAATGGATAATTAAAAAATATATTGTTGTTTATTTAGATCTCAATTGCTAAAAATTTATTATAAACAATATATTTTAAAGTTAAATACCTTAAAGGTATTTACATGAAATTAAATTTATGTTTTATAAAACTTTTTTCATATATTTCTATACTCGTATGTTTCTATTCTATTACCGACTGCGATATTATATTCATAAATAAATATTATATGAATTTATATGTTATATAAGAGATGAGTATTTGTAGTTTTTATTATATATATAAGAGATGTTCTTATGTATATAAATTAGTTTAATGATTAATTTAATTTCTTTTTCATATATTTATATATGAAATATTTAAATATATTAATGATCTATATAAAAATATGGGTGATAATTTAAGGATGTTAGTTGATATGCAATAAAAGAATTTCTATATTCATAAACAAATTTCAAAAGAATAATAATATTTAATTCTATAAAGAATAAGTAAATGAGGTTTAAAAGGGGTTAACGGATAATATCAATGGGTTAGACATCGAAGTCTACATATATACGTTTATAGAATAATAATATTAAACAATTTGTTTTATAAAATAGTTAATACAGCAGAAGAAATTTAAATCAAAATAAAAAAAAAACCAAAACCCAATTGCAATTTTTCTTATCAAATACCATTATTGTATTTATTAAACCGATATTAATACATAGATATCTTTATATATGTCAGTTTATCATTTGAATATATATGTTATAAAGTGTATTACAAAAATTTTAGATCACCATAAGACACCAATATGTCCATATTCTAAATATACTTGATAATCAAGAATTCATATATGTATGTATATACAAACTTTGAACAAATATATAAAATATATATAGTATATATACATTTAATATATTGCGATCCAAGCCATCGGCATTACATATAGTTTCCTCTATATAATTGTCTAAAATGTTTATTTTGTCCTATGGCCATATCAAATAAAATCAAATAAATATAAAATAATAAATACATTTAATACCTTTCGAGTATAAATATATTTATATTTATCAAAATATAAAAGATTCAAACCATCAAATAAAATTAATAAATTTCATGTAATATTTTCAATCATCATATATTCATATTTACGATTGTTATACAAATATAATGATTATGATTTTGATAATGATTGGTGTGGTATGTATAATTTAATTTTTTTATCTTCTAATAATATTATATATATATAGACATCTATTTCTATATCAATATGTATATAGGGTAGGTTTTTTTATACTATATAGTACATATATAAAGATGATTGTTTGTTCATATATAGATGCGACCCTTTTTATGTTTTGTTATATTATGTTTTTGTGAAAAAAAATTGTTTATTTTATGCGATTGCAATCTATATAGATCTTTATTACACCCCCAACTATATATAATAAATATACTTATATATATATAATACATATTTAGTATATTGAATATTTTGAATATGCAATGCGAATATTGGATATGTATGTCCATATATTTATAAGATTTTGTTATGAAAAAAATATATTGATAATTTTTTTTTAATTTAAATGTATCTATATTTAATAAACAAATTGTATCTAGTTGTTTTTATCAATTTATATAATAATTTAAAAATGAATTAAAACATCACAATTATATACAATTGAATGAAATAAATATATGAATTTTATTATTAATTCATCATTTTCGTCATTATTCAAATACACTTTTTAATTATATATACTTCATAAATATTTACGGATATTTGAATATTTAGAATAAATTGAAAGTAAAAATCACCCCTTTTTTGTGTATACACAATATTTATATCAATATATATATTCCTCATAAAAAATTACTTAATATATATAAATAGAACATATATATAACTGTTCGTTTGCTTCCGCGATATATGAGAGTAACAAAACACTTTATACAAATCTCTTTATATACATTTAATATGTATATATACTCAACACCCTACGGGGGTTTTTCTTAATCCGAAGCAATAAAATTTCAAACAACAAACGACCAGTTTTATTATTACCCCAATGATGATTTTATTCGACTTATTAAATGTTTTCGTTGTGTTGTGTTTTGTGTTATATATATAATAAAAAATAACAACAAAGTTTTTATAGGTTTTATAGTTAGAGGGTGAAATCTTTCATCACATATTTGTTATATAGAGAGCAAAAGATTTATTAAAAATTATTCAACTTGTATAAATTTTAAGTGCATATATGCGAAAATATATAAAAGTAATGATTGATAATTCTTTTTATATTATACGCGGATATTTATTATACTTATATATATCATTAATCTAGGATTTAGAAATAAGGATTCCCCATATGGCTTATTTTTGGATTAGAAATAGATTTAAATATACATGGTTATGTTATCTTTTAAAGCGGTATTTAAATTTGTATAGTGAATATATTTTTATGATATAGTAAGTCTATATTGTACATATATTAATTCAACATTATATCAATTTGTTACATACATATAGTGCTATTATTATATATTGGAATTTTTTTTAATATATATAGGTATAATAATTAATAAAAATATTTACATTTTAAAATACTAAAAATGTTTATAGTTAATTACAGCAATTTACATTTTTTATTATTATGTTATTATTGTCGTTACTTCCGATTAAAAAAAAAGCAATTGATAAATGGAATGGTTAAAAAAGTATATATATATTTGCTTACATAATGTAATATTGTTATAGTTTCATTGTGTTACAAATTGGTAAAGTGTGTTGAACACAATTATAATTATTTAAAACATGTTCAATATTATTATATTTATTTCCCTTATTATTTAGTATATAAGTATAAGTCCACATATTTATATTTTTAATATTAATATTCACTTTTTTTTATGTAATAAAAATAAACACACAATTTCACTATATCATATAAGGATATAGAAAAAAAATACTTTTCGAAAAATGTTTTTGTAACATTTTTTTTTGTGTGTTGATTGTAAATTATTTATTTTTCATAATTGAAGGATTTCTATACATTTTTTTCCGCATCAAATAAGTGCATTCATTCAAATCACCCACTTTACTTATAATATATATAAATGTTATTGTTATAAATGAACAAATAATACTCGTCGTACGAATATGTATAAAAATAATTCAAATGCAATGTAAGATAAGTGTACAATATTGTTGTGGTAATTGTTGCAATTTATTTTGAAAACACTTCAATATCACACACATTCGATATGTTTTTTCTAAATTAAATGTGTAACTGTTAAACAAAATATTGTTTTGTGGATGAAAAGGGGATACAATTTTTATTTATAAAAATTTGCAATTCATATAGCTTGAAGTATATTGTATTATATATATATATGCTGAAATTGAAATAGAGTGGAGTGAGTATAATGACATAAAATATTTTCAATTATATTTATTGATAACCTTTTCAATAACATGCGGTTATATAGTTATTGAAATTGTCAAAGGCATTTTGAATCGGTTTCGATTTCAAAATATTGATTGTAAAATAAAGTTTAAAATTGATTTCTATTAGACGTTTCGTTCCAAAACTTTACATATGGTTTGAAATTCAAAAAAAAACGGGAAAATTGTTAATAGACATATAGACAAATCATTATAATATAAAAATTTATTCAAAGACAATAAAATTTAAATAAAACCCCAGCATCGTCTCAAATATGTTAAATCACAAATGCTCTGTATAACCATTGAACATATATTAAAAAAAAAATCTTTAAATTCTTCCATTTTGTAGTCGGAAAAATAAAACAGAAACACTTTACTATAAAAAATCAAAAAAAAAATAGTTTAGTTCTTACTTCAGTTTTTATAATAATGAAAATGATTTTCTTTCATATTTTTTGTTTTAAATTATATTATTAAAAGCTTTCCACTTATTCGAAAAAATTATGATAAGCGAACAAGAATTAATCAAACATAAAAAAAATGTTTTTAATATATTTAATGGTATAATATTTATAAAATAAATTATAATAATGCTGCCGATGATATAAGAAGTAGAAGAGATATATGATAGCGACCGGTGATTGTGTGGCGTGACAATTTTTAAGTAATTTTTTTGTTATATTTATTTAGTCATAAATGGTTTTTTTTATTATTTTATTCTTGGTTTCCTTTATTATTTTATTTTTTTTGAGTATACTCATAACTACATGGTTTATTATTATATTTTTATTATATACTTTTTCATTTGTCGTTCTTTTTTTTTTTTGATTATATTATTATAGTTTTTTAAATGTACAAAAAATTTAAACAAAAAAAGCCGAAATTATTTTTCAATATTGTGACACTATAAAATTGCTATGAAAATTTATTATTAAAATATGTATCTGTAACATTATTATACAGAGAAACGCGAAATTAGTTTAATATAAGTTAAAAAAGTTATAAAATTAAGTTATAAAATTATGATAATTGGCAAAACTGAAACTTACCTATATACAGGAAAGTTGATTGAAAAAGGAGAAATTTGGAAATCATAATAATTTTTCCATTAGTAATTTATTGTTCTTTTTTCATATATCATTTTACAAACTATTGAATACTGAACTATAATAGAGTGAATTGTAAATGTTAACACAAGATGTGATAATCTTACTTGTTTCTATAATATTTATGTATTGAGATACCTTATGTATATCCTTGTGTTGAGATTATTCATTCTATTTGGAATCCTTGTAACCCAAAAAGTTATATTACAAATTTGATAACCCGCTGTATATATATACTCGTATATTCATAGAATAATATATGCCATACAGATAGTTATACATATATATTGTAGTTTCTTATTATTGGATTTCAATATTTTTTTAACGTCCACTTAGCTCTAGTTAAAAAAGAAGATAACATGGTATTAATGTATATATATATGCATATACATATATATAAAAAGCATGGATAAATGGCAAGATTTTAATGACTATACAAGAAATATGGGTGGTCTTTTTAATAATGCTATATATATATATGCATACTTGTATGCTTATATTTTACAATATATATATAGATACCAAATATATTATACCAACATGCATATTTTTTTTATATAATTTCCAAATTGTAATAATATTTTCATTTTTTTTCCTTTTGTTTGTATATTAATACTCATATCTATATATATCGTTTTTATATATTATATGAATATGGTACCGCCTAATGTAAATATTTTCGAATATTTTGTATTGTATTTTGGGATCAGAATAATAAATTACCTATATATACATATGATATATTTGTGAATGAAGCGAGCGGTGTTTTTCTTCATGATATTTATTTAGTTCTTCAGTTTTTTTTTCGTCTTTTTTTTATTAAGTATATTATACATATATTATATCTTTATATGTTACAAATATTGTAAATATATATAGAGAAAAAAACTAAAAAAAAAATACAAATTTATATATCCTTTTCTATATATATAATATAGACAGAAATTGACCAAAAGGAGTTTTAGAAGTGGTCATATACATATATATGTTAAAAAGAAAGCCGAAAAACTAATCTATGGATATATATAATTTTTTGTTTAAATTTTATCATTTTATACACAATCCGCATTTGTTTTTTTTTGTAGATTTGCGAAATATATTTGTTTTAAAAATGATCGACAATATAAAAAATAACAAATGTTAACATACTTGTAAGCAAATGAAATGAAAGTGTGTTTATATTTCGTAGGAGGTCTTAAATTATATAAAGAAATAAAGAAATAAGTGCATATAAATAATACATATTTATTTATTTCATTTATGTGCCATAATTTAGTTAAAATTGTTCAAGTTTTTTTAATATGTCTTTTAATATGTCTTTTTTTTAACATTTTAATACACTTACTTATACAATATATATTTATATACAATTCACATAAAGTATATTACATTGGTAGAACTTATGAAATTAAATGATAGATGCGACTTCAAGGAATAGAATAATATCTTAAGAAAATTATAGTTATTCATAATTAGCTTTAATATAATGTAATTTATTTTTATTAAGCGTATTCATTAAGTCCTCATTTAACCCAAAAACTATTTTCAAATAATTATAAAAATCGAATTAATATTAAACAGTTTACTTGACAATTCTGCATATATAAATATATACAATAAGTACAATAAGTTTTTAATAAGTCGTTAAGTTTAATTTGTAAAAAGAAAGACAAATCAATTAAATTGTTTATATAAATTACTTTATTAACTCAAACTATATACATTAACTCGATGAAATAAAATACTTATTGAAATTAAACATAAGTTTGACATGCTGGGAAAATCCGGGTGTTATGGATAACTAAATAACAAATGATAATTTTGCTTTTATATTCTGTATAATAAAAAAATCATATGGGCGTATGAACATTTAACGCCTTATTATTTAACATAATTTGAATTCATATATGTTACTTTACTAAATGCATATAAATAAAATCAATTGCACATATACAGCAAAAATAATTGATAGTCTAACTACCATATATATATTAAATATATCTATACGGTTGTTTCTGGTTTAAATTTGTTATACTAAACGATATATATATGCGTATATAAATAAGGGAATATATAAATATATGTATATAACACAAATTAACTCTATATAATAACCTATTTATCATTTTTCTTTTGTAAATGATTTGATATTCTAATAATAGTATTATTTAATAGTATATATTTACAAAAATTCAATATAGAGAAAAGAAATGTCTATTTATAGTAAAAAATAAATAAAATCGAAAGTTTATTTGAAAAACTAAAAAAATATGATGTCAAAACACATATTTTTTTTTTTGATTTATTTGAATCAAATTACACCTCCGCCACCACCTGACCTATATTATTAAATATGTTATTAGTATTTTTATGTATATAAAGAAAATAAAAATAATTTATTTATGTGTAATGCTTTACCGTTTATTTTTTCTTTATATCTAACTATTATGAGAAAATTTATTATCGGAAGTCAATTTTTTGTTATTGTGATGTTATATGCTTATATACAGTTTTTAAAAATACACATCACATATTATTTTGGTATATATACAAAAGTCTATAAGCTAAAAATATCTACAATGATTTCAAGCAAAAATTTTGTGTCACCTTCATTTCATATCTAAATACAATACAATTATTATACAAAACGTATGTATACAATACACCGCATTTACACGACCGTACATAATAATGTTAATAGGATAAATAAGGATAAATATCATGCTGTTTTTAACAATACAAATTATCTGCCTTTTTATGCGGATATATTACATAAACTAATATATTAGAAAATTGATTGTTAAATGTTGTATTTTATATATCGTATAAAACAGGAGGAATTTATGTATATGGTATATTGAACAAAATATATATATATATAGGGACAGTGTGAGATTTATTATTACTAATAATACTATTATTATTATTATTGTTATTATGTTGTATATTCGTACGTTAACCTTACCAATTTGTACTTTTATTCATTCTTTGTACTTTGATATAAATATATATATATATATATATACAGTGTTCATTTTAATTCTATTATTGTCAAATTTAATTTAATACACGTGTAAAAATTTTAACAATTATTCTCATATATATTTTTATTTAGAATTGTTAACTTTATAAATTCATCAATATACAATAAAGTATTCGTCTTTGTTGTTTAGTAATAGGCGCATAACACATGTTAAATATACTTAAATTAATTTGCTATATGATATACATATACCATATTAAATATATAGATAATTTGATATGATGTAGTATTTTGTATATAATCATTTTAATACCCAATAAACGTATAATTTAAATCTTACATTAAATTGATTTATTTTTAGAAAAGTTTTTAGATATTGATTTTTAGTCTAGGTGTTAATCATAATATATATGATTTATAGATATATCTAGATTTTAGAGTAAAATATTGATCATAGCAAAATAAATTAAAAAATAAAAAGGATTAAATATTTATATAAATAAGGTTGCATAAACACAAGGTTTTCCCATCATTTATAAATACATAACATATCAATATTTTGTTAGTACTGTAATCATTGATACAAAATATACGTCGCTATTACTTGATGTTGGTTAATACTATTACCTATTACTTATATATTCACATCATTCAGAAAAAACAAAAAAAATATATTATAGACTGCTATTTCCTTTCATCCATATTGTAACTACATTTTTTGCATATTTGTCTAATATGTATATTTTGAATTCAAAATTAATATATAAGAAGGTATTACTCTATGCAATATATAACTTCATTAAACACCGGAAATTGTGTTCGTTTTGTTTTATTCATTCTTAAACTTTATATATATATATATATATATATAAATAAACTATAAAGGTATCGTTGTTATATTTATATACAATATTCATTTCTTATTAAAATGTATTTCCATATATATGAAAAGACTATATAAATAAATAAACATAAGATAACAAAAAAAATGTTACTCAACATGTCACAGAGTAGTATTTTCATTGTTATCATCATTCATATATGTATGTATAATTTTTAAAATTTATTTATTTTTAAATTTCATACAATATTTTTTCCTTTGCTTATTATACGTTTGAATATAATAATAAGCGAGTTATATAAAATGTGAAATTTTGTATTAATAAATATATAAGCAACATATTTAAGGACAATATACCAACTTTGTACAGTGTCTACAGATGAATTTCTTATAAAAAAAAAGAATAAACAATATTATATTTTTTTTTTCATACTTATGAGTATATTTATGCAGTTGTGTATACAAATTGTATTTTTATTTTATTTATTTTTATTCATATTGTTATTATAAATGTTTGTTACAATATTATAGTTTTCGTATATGATATATATGCATATAAATATATAAAGTATATTATATATATAGTGAATAAATATTTGAAAAATATCTGTTTTTCTATTATCACATTTATTATTATTAATATTATATTATTATTATTATTACACAATGCATATATATAAGAAAGATGACTAAAATCCTAAAATATATATAACAAAGATGAAACATTTTATAACAATATCTTCATACAAAAAATTTATCTAAAAATATATGTATCTATAAAGGTTTATAGTAACACACCACACGCGTCATTTATTTACTCGGTCAACTTCCTTCCGACCAACAACAACATTAAAAATATATATGTGTACTGAATAGTTATAAATAACAATCAAAAAGGTAATTCTTTTTGATGGCGTACCAAATGTTTCTTTTATCTAATATGTACATTGTACTATACGCATCGATAATACAATGTGTATAGATATATATGAATGTATAAAATATAATAGATGCGATTTAAAAGAACATAGAATATAATTTTTGGGTTGTACCTATAGATATATATATATATTTTTATATATTTTTTTGTTTTCTTGTTTGTTTGTCTATTTACTATTTTTTCTGATTAATATTATAGGACATATTTCTAAATAGATTTATTTCTTATGAAAACATGATATACAATATACAGACATATTGTCTGTTATACATTTTACAAGGAATGAAACATATACAAATACATGCAATTTTTCAATTTGTATTTTTGCGATTTAATTATTTATAATTCAATTAGAAAACCAATTAATATAATATATATTCTATTGTTAGATTGATAAGATTTATTTATATATAATGTTATTAACATTACAAATTGTAAGCCAAATATTGAAGTAAAGTAAAGTCAATCTTTAAATCCATATCTGTGAAATGTTTTTAGATTTCTATCAAATAAATATATATCAATAAATGTATATACAAATACATATAACAAAAAAGGATACACACGCTAACAATATGTTTCAAAACAAAAATAAGAATATTATATAATTGCAATTTTTGAATATTTTTCAAACTTTAATGTTATTTATTTTTATAAAGTATATGTATTCAAGCCCTATTATATAAAAAATATACTTTTAATAAAATTTAGGTAAAATTAAATTCAGTTTCTTTGTTATTCCTTTATTATATATTTATGTATTCTATATATGCCCATGTATACATATTATATATATTTACAAAAGTTTTAGATAAACATATATATTATTATAATAATATATCTATAATGAAAATAATAAAGAAAACAAATTCAAATATGTTATTTGGGTGTTGTTGTGTTATCGTAAACAAATATAAATATATGATATTGTATAGGAAAATGTGAACGACATGAATGATACTTTAATGTGAAAGTTTATGACACTTTATTATAAAGTGTGTATGCATAAATATATAAATACAAAAAAGTTACAATAGCCGATCATATAATATTACAGCGATCCCTATAAATATATATGGTTTTTGGAAAAAATAAAACATTTTACAAAAAAATATATAAATATATAAAATGCATTTTATTTATATGTACTTGAATATACAATTTATATATATATTCTTATTTTTTATGTATGTACATAAGTTCAATTTTTGCAGACACTCATTAATTTATACATATTTCGATATATGTATATATTCCATTAAAATTGATTCTGAAACACGGATACTTAATAGCTTATACTTTTAATATATATAAACAATTGCATAATTCGTTTATTAAAAACTTCATATATATGAATAATTTTTTGTTTAATGAGACGCGGTGCGTCATTTAATAACAAATACATGTTGCCTATTGCATATATTAATTTTAGATTACGAGCTTTTATTACTTTTTATGTATAATTACAAAAATAAATAATAAAATTATAGTGTGAAAAAAATGTTACAAAACTTCCTTAATAATAAGAGAAATAAATTATATATGAAAATAAAATATTTTGTCATCTACTAACATTTTAATACCCTTAATTAATTATATATTTAATAATATACCTTTGGTAAAATATAATACAGTGTTTATTTTAAAATTAAATATGCGATCGCAAAGTATTTTATAATTTAATATACTTTTTTTATAATACAAATTACAAATAAGTTTACAAGACAAGTAAATATAATAATATGATATGTAAGAAAACGAAAAAAAAATGTAAACATTTTGTAAACGATATTGATTTAAAATATAAAATGATTCATAATAATATAGGTTTATGAGTCATTTAGAATGGATTATTATTTTTTCTTCCGGTTAATGAGGATTAAAATTTTATTTTGAATTGCGAATTGGATGTTAATCTTTATGGCAAAGCTTTAATATATAGTTATGCATTGTATAATGCATCCCTAAACAGGTTTCCAAATTTCAAAAACCATAAAAATTTAACTTCAGTTAAATTATTATTCTAAATAAATTCATCAAACTATTTAAAAAAAAAATAAAGAAAGCACGATGAAAATAAAAAGACAATAATATTATTTAGGAAATTCATTAATAATATTTCAACATTAATAAATATGTACCATGTAATCATATATGTATATACGACAAGTATTATGCTCATATAAATATGTAATCTGATTATTTAATAAACGGGCCGTAATTTTATATAAAAATAATAATAGTAAAATAAATAGCATGTTAAATGAAAACATATGGAAATATTAAATTGTGTATATATACGTAAAATAAATAGAAAATAAATAAAACGTTTTCATTTGGAGTTGTAATATATTAAACAAAAAATTATTTCTATATACCTTAGCTGTATATATATTATTTATATAAATTCCAAATATATGTAAGTAAACATATTATAAATAAATATATTGTTTGACTTTGTTTCGAAATATGTATATATAATATAAAAATAATAATAATAATAAATCCTTTAAATAATATACCTTTTGAACATATAGTATATATATAAATAAACAATTCTTCAATAATTAATTAACAAAATTGTATATAAAGAATTATTTTATATAAATATATTTATTTATTTACCTGAACGGTTAAAGTTTACATATATAGAAAAATAATTGTGTGTCAAAAGTCGTAACATTTTACTAAATATTTGCATGTCAAAAAACACTTTATATATATAAATACAAATAATATAGAGATATATCCAAATTAAACAATTCGTTTTTTATTGTTATATATAGAAAAAAAAACTAAAAGTGTTTAATGCTTATAATACTCAAAAAGTCGCATATGCTATATCATATTTAAGAATTTTTAGAAATGATATATGTCTGCTTTAAAAGAAAAATTCAATTAAAACACATGTTATAATTTTATTTATGATATATTTACGGTTTTCATTTTTAAGTGTTGTTAGATATATATAGAAATATAGCAGGGTTGATTTTTTTTTAATATTATTATTTCAACATTATATATGTGGCAATAGAGATATAAATTACAAATTTCCCCTTGAAAGTAATTAACACATATATATTATTTATATAAATAATTTCTCATTGATTTTTTTTCGTTCGTTCAACAAATGATTTTATAAAAATGTAGAAATACATAAAAAAATATTCTTAATGAATTTCTTATACACATTCATCAAATTCTAAAATACTAAATTATAATAGAATGAATAAAATTAATTTTATTAATTAACATATATATTATTATATTCGCATTTATTATTAATCTGTTTTGTTTGTGATGTATTAAATTTATTTCTTTAAATAGGTTAAAGATTTCTATATTAATTTATAAATTTAAAATGAAATATTATTATTAGTATTCATATATATATAAGCATATTTAAATTTCATTCATATTTTATACTGTTAAAATATTATATGTAATATGGTAATATATACAATGAAATAAATTTTCATCGTTTAAAACATTTTATTATATGAATAGAGAGAATATATTTTCAATTATAGTATATAACTTTTATTAAAATATTTTATATTATATTTATTATAATGTATATTTTAATTTAAAAATTTTAAAGGGTTCGTCCTTTTTCTATTTTTGATATAAGTTTACATTTCATATATTGCACATTTACCTTTCTTCATATTTTCTTACACGCATATAAATTCTCATGCGAAATATGTTATAAATAATTTATAACATATATACACTATTATTTTACAAATTTTGTATAATTTATAAACTGTAACTCGTAATTTAGTAATTTGCTTTGTACATTTAGGTAATTTAGGTAACACGTTTGTTAAACATTAAATTACACGAATTTGTAAATATATAAGTTTGTTTTAAATTTGATAACGCTTTTTCAAAAATTGTGTTTGGGATATTTGAGATAGGACATAGGATAGTTTGGGATAGGAGCATTATGATTTTAACAATAAATTTTTATTAATGTAGAATTTTTTGTTATACATTTTTGCAGATATTTCATATATAAGCCTCATGTGAATAAAAGGGAAAATGAAATTTTTATGAATTACAAAAATACAACTACCAAGAACACGATGGATAGAAAATTATTAATATATAAATTTCCATTCCATTTTGCATGAATACAAATATAAAATCCTTCATGCGTGATAAAAGAAAGATTTGAAGTTATTATACAATATCATGAAAAAAATGTTCTTCATTTAAAAGAGAAGGAAGAATATATAAAAAAAAGTTTCGAAATACAAATTAAAATATATAATAATATAATATTGTATATATATACGTAAATTAATAAATATAGCGTATAAATATATAGATATATATATATATAGAAGTATAAAACAAAAGTTTATATGTTGTTTAACAGCTTTTATATATATATAATTTAAATAATCTTTTTTGATACTTTCAAAATGTTAAGATATACATGCAGAGATGCATGTATGTATATATTTTATGACTATATACATAAAACATTTGCTTTAAAATTGAAAACTTTATTAATTAAGAGGAGTTTAAAATTCGACAAATTGTTAAATCAAAATTTTTGTTTTTGATACAGTACATTTCGCGCTCCATCGGAACATTCTTGCATATTCAATTTTATCACAATTAATTGGATATACAATATAATAATATAACATTTCAATTAATTAATATAATTGTTTCTGAAAATTTCAGAAATTATTCAATGCGTGTTTTGAACATGTCCAAATAAAATGAAATGCACTGTGAATCTTTCGCAATTTAATTCATATATTTATATATAGTTACATATATTATATATTATGTTTTAGATATATTATATATAACATCACAAGTATTTTAAATGTCTTTCATTTTTTTTTATTATTTTTTTACATTTTTTACTTATATGTATATTGTATATTATATTTATATATATTTTACGATTTTACGTACTTATATTAGATTTTTAGACATGTAAGTATAAATAATTAGTTATATGTTTTCAATATTTAGTTTATATTAAATTTTTTGTTTTCATAATTGCTTTCTATATTCTATACATTCATTTTTGAAAATAAAATTCATATGGATTTATAAATCATAAATACATTCTGTTGTTTAGATTACATTTTAAGCATTATAAATAATTAATAATCTACAAAAATACTATATTAAAGACTCGCTGAAACAAATAATTGTGATATTTTTCACCAATAATATATTCAGTTTTTTAAGTAAATGAACTATTGACGTAATACACAAAACTGAATACTGAAAGTGAGGGTATATATATATGGATCCTTTTTATAATTTATTTAGTTATACATTATAAAAAGTTCTTTTGTGAATTAATAATAAATTTTTTATTTTTATTTGAGTTAGAAGTGCTTTTGTATAAACTGTATCTAATTAAATGTACATATAATGATATAATATATATTTATATATATAATATATATATATAGTTCCAACAGATAAATTAGAAGAAATAATTGACATGTGAATATAAAGTTTAAAAAGTTCAAAATACATATATATCTGTAATATGTAATATGTATTACATATGTATATATATTTGTATCTTTTATTTTTTTTAATTAACCAATCATAAATTAATTATATCTACATATACGTATATGAAGGATTTTATAGAATTTTACAAACAGCGAGAATTTTATCTATAAATATATGCTATTTGATTCCATATGTATAACATTTTTGGTTTAATCACATAAAGTATTTAATATATTCCATCATATTATTATTTATTAGTGTAAAAAGTGTTGAAGTATATACTATATGCTTACTTCTTTTATACTTATACATAATAATCCATTTAGATTAAATTTTATCCTTCTTATTCATATGACGACATAAATTTATATATATACAGGATAAGATAAATATTTAGTATATAGCAAATAGCGTTTATTTTATAAAAAAAAAATAATAATAAAGTTTCTCATGTATATCTAGAAGAAGATGCATCTATATATTCTGAAAGTCAACAGGATGTTAAATAGAGGAAATGCTTTAGGCTGCAATACTTTATTGCAAAGTTTTAATATACGAATAATGTATATATATATTCGTATATAAAATAATCTAAAATAAAAATATTACGTGTATGCGTATACATATATATATATATATATATATATATAAATGCAGATGCAGATATGCTATATTATATTTCATTGGAACATTTTTTGTTAAATATACATTTTATTTTATATCTATAACTATATACGTAATATCGTACTATATAACAAAAGGTTGTTTTTAAATTTAGATTTTCTTATATTTCTTTTTTAAAATTTAAATTTTATATACATATATTCATATATGGATTATCTACATACATATATACTGTTAACTCTATTCAAATATATCTAGTTTTATCTGTACACAAATATAACATATTTTATCTATAAATGAAAAATGAGATCCATATAGTAGAATTTTCTTATGTAAATATTTTTCTAAAACGTAAATCAATTGTTTACATATATTTTAAATAAAATTCTATCTGCACATATGTATATATACAATATACAGTTTTTGAAATAAGTCTGCGTACAATAAGGTAAAGTATATAAATAAATTATCGGGCAAAATATCGTTTGTTTTGTTTACATTTGAAGATCAGTTGAACTTAACGATTCCTTGAGAAATTAAAGCAACCTCAATTTTGAAAATAATTCTTTTTCTTATATAATAAGATTTTCATTTTCTTTATACATTTTAAACCCATATACCCGATTAACCGTATATATGATATGAAAATAATGTCATAAATACTGTACTATCTTACCACAAATATTGTAAATTTTAATATAAAGTATACGTATTTTTTATTTATATATAGATACGTTGTTTTTGGCGTTGTTGGTAATTCATATATGGATATATGTATATATCGAACAATATAACATTGAAACAAACAAGATTTTGCAATTTCCCGCATTATTGAAAATTTATTAAGAAATAAATTGTATATATATATATCCATATATGTTTGTACATTGAACAAGCACATTATTTATATATAATATATATTGTACATATATTTATTTATATAATATTTTAATATATATATTGTGATATTACATATAAACGGAACCAATAAAAAGCAACTTACAGGCATTATAATTACAAATTACTATATATATCTAATCTATATATATTATATAAAATATAACGAACACTCTAATATACAAAATGTAATTCTTTTTTCTTATTATTTAACATAATTGAATATGTATATGTATATAACATATAACTTTTTGATGATGAAAAAATAATATTATATTACGACGGGTTTAATAAATATATACTATATACATAGTTTTTGTTTATATATATAAATATTCAAATATTCAAAATATTATTCAATCAAACATCTATATCTTCCTATCTATATCTTCCTATATATATATATATATAAATAAATATGTGTTATTTGATTGGATAAAAATATTAATATTAATTTTTTTAATTGAATATAGAATTTTTAGTAATAAATTTTTTTTTTAATTTTAATATTTACGCCATCTTATTTTTACATGTTGAATAAATAATGAAAAAGATGTATAAATAAAATTCTTATATAAAATATATAAAGATGAATAAATAAAAAAAATAAAAAATTATATATTTAAAACAGATGACAAGTTTTTTTAGTTATTAAATTTTGGATTCAGTATATGTATAATATATGGATGACGTTAAAACAAAAAAAAATTAAATTATATATTAATACATATAAATATTTAAAATATATAGAAAAATAATTCCAAATAGTACATTGTTGTATCTATACGTTTTAATTGAATCGCATATATAAATATATAGTCCATAGATTATATGTAAATATTATTTTGACAAAAAACCAAATGAAAATAAAAAATGAAATATAACACATTAAAAAATTTTTAATATTTTATAAATAATAAAAAATAAGTACGAATAAAGGTACAAAAACATCTGAATATATTTATTCATTGCTTTTTTCTATGGTATATAACAATTTCATTTCTATATAAACCATATATATGGTTATTTTAAATAATATTGATTATAATTTGTATATTTTATTAATTTCTAGCTCATAAATAAAAATATATATATAAAATTATTCTAATGAACCGATTTAGCATTATGTTGATCAAAAATTACCTGTGACATTATCTTCTGATCTTACAAAATATCAAATCGATTAAAATTTGCAAGTATATGTATACATTTATATTTAATATGATAGTTATATTTTTTATTTAAAGCTTTAGACTATTTCATAAAATATAATTTCAACAACTTTATACTCAATAACGTGAATTATCCGAAAGAAAAGTGAATTATTTTATTTTCTTTTTCCGAAATGGATAAATATATAAATTTTCACAATATATATATGTAATATGTAATATGTATATGCATTGTATATTAATAAACTTAAACACACGTTTGACACGTGCTTAATATTTTAATATACTATATCAAAAAATAAAATTGTTTATATAAGAAAATATTAAAAGAGTATTTATATATTTGAAAATATAAGTAAAGTGAATTAATGTAAAATAATAATGTTTGAATATTATATATATACGTACTTATATGAGGATTGAAAATAGAAATCATGGTTGAGATATATATTATGTTTAAACAAGTTACTAATTTGCGAATTGAAAATGGAATAAAAATAAATATATACAAATATTATTGATGAATAAAATGAATAACACACCAACGACGACAATAAATAAACAAATAAATGAAATAATATACGCATATAACATGCTATATATACATATAATATATGTAATATGTATGTTATTATATTTGGGCGTATGTTAATATTTACATTAAATTTAAACAATTCTATAACTATATAATTTTATATAGTTCGTATATATATAAATTTTTAAAATTATATGATCATATCCATTATAATACACGATAAGTTGCATTGTATATAAAAATTGTAACGCATTAGGATTATATATATGTAGTTATCAGACTAGGATAACTGGTGAGTTTTAAAAGAACATTGATTGATTATATATTTTAAATATATTACATTTATTATTCGCCGTTAAAATAAAAACTAAACTTCAATCAAAAATTATACAATACAAAATAATGATTATTGATATATTGATTAATAAATTACAGTATCTCGTTCACTATGATAATATTAATATATACCAAGTGGCAAGTTATTATAATACTACATTCGGCCATCCTGAAATTACGCGGCTCCTGACGCGTCTATAGTATTATCTTCAATCATGACTGCCCATTTCTTCATATGACTGCAGGCTGAGTATGTTTCCTTAGGTCCCTCACCCTTGCCAACTCTGCACACTTTGTATCTATCGATTCCCGTCTTGGCAATTACTTCGTATGGTCCAAAAAATTTCGGTTTAATCTTTTGTCCAGTCCCGAATTGCGTTTTTTGAATTGCAACTAGTTCACCGATCTCGTAATTATTTGCGCGTTTATGATTTTTATCATACGACTTCTTTTGACTCAATTGGGCTTTAATTATATTATTCCTTGCTTCGTCAATAATTTGTTGGTGTTTATTTCCCCACTCTTCCACAATTGCTTCATCTAATGCATCTATTACAGCTATATCCTCCGATTGGTACATTGATTTACCAAATAATACTTCAAATGGATTTTTATCTATTGTCCTCTGATACGTAGAATTGATATAACGTTGCACCCTACCTACTTGTAAATACCATTTTGAAGTATCTTCTATTGATAATTTTGTTAATACTGGAATTATTATTCGATGTATCCTCTCTACTTGACCATTTCCCCTCGGAATTCCGGTGGTAGTTAAAATATGTATAATTCCTTCTTTCTTACAATAATCATTGAATTCATGTGATGTAAATGCAGATCCCTTGTCCGAAATAATCCTAACTGGATTTCCAAACGTACCTTGTTGTATTTTCAGTTTGGCCAGTACCTCTCCTACATTTGTCGTTTTCGTCGGGTATAGCCAAACAAACTTTGTAAACGCGTCTACCACAACGAATATATATTTATACATTTTGACTGTTGGATCCATTGGTCCCAAATGATCCACATGATATGTATTTAATGGTGTATCATCTTTAGGGATTGTATTGAGCATACCTTCTTGCTTCCCATTTTTACGCTCGGCCAATATACATGGAATGCAACACTCGATGAACCGTTTTATTTTGCGTTCAATTTCTGCAAAATAATAATCCCTCTTAATTATCTCGGCTGTTTTCTTTACACCAAAATGACCAATTTGATGTGCTTGCCTTATAATATCATTTTGCATATTATCTGGTACGACAACCACATCTTTTCCATCAACATCTTTCCTTAATACACCACCTTGAATGTTGTACCCGTCATATTCGCCTTGTTCAAGGATTTTGGTGATTGATATCAGCTTTAAATCCTCCTTCTGCCTTCTTTCAATCATTGCGGCTAATTCATCTTTTGCAATTAGCATAACTGAAGCCCTGCTAAGTGCATCAACATAGCCCATTCGGTTACCAGATCTATGTTCAACATTAAAATTATATTCAGATAACGTCAAAGCCCATCGACAAAATTTTGCCGAAGCATCCTTTTTTTGTAACGATTGTTGAAAAGCTTTACAATCTGTTATTATCGTGAATTGTATTCCTAACAGCATGCTTCTAAATTTTTCAACCGACTTTACAATAGCCAATGCCTCTAATTCATACGAATGGTAATTTTGCTCATGAATATTGGTCTTCCGACTGAAATAATATACAGGATATAAATCCTTTTCCTCCGGTTTGCGTTGAAATAAAATTGCGCCATAACCATCTTTGCACGCGTCCGTATGTAGTTCTGTAACATTTTCTGGATCGTAAATTCTTAAAATCGGAGCATTTATCAATTTACATTTTAATAATTCCATTGCTTTTTCCTGATCTGGTCCAAAAATAAATGGTATATTTTTCTTCGTTAAGTCCGACAAAGGTTTTGCAATTGTTGAATAATTAAATATATATTTCCTAAAATAGCCCGTTAGACCCAAAAAACTTTGTATCTGTTTAATATTCGTCGGCTTTGGAAAATGTTTCACTGCTTTAATTTTATCCGGTGACGGCGAAATATTTGAATTTTCCACTACATGTCCCAAAAATTCAACTTTTGATTTAATAAATTGGCATTTTTTCCAATTAATATCTAAACCATTTTCTGCTGCTACATTCAAAACAATCTTCAATTTTGCTATAGCTTCTTCTTCATTAAGTGTTGGTAAAATAATGTCGTCCATATAATTGACAATAATATTTTTTTTAATCAATTCTTTAAATACATTACGAACATATCTTCCGAATACTGCGGGACTGTTGCAATAACCAAAAGGTGTTTTACAAAATTCATATAATCCGTCAGGTGTAATAAAAGCTGTATATTTACGACTTTCTTCCGCAACTGGTATATGAAAAAACGCATTTTTCAAATCCAATGTTGTATATATACGTGCTCTTGATAATTTCTCTATCTGATCTTCAATAATCGGTAATGGAAATCTATCTTTTATTGTTTTTGCATTTAGTCGTCTATAATCCACACATACACGGTAACTATCATCTTTCTTCTTCACCATTACTACCGGACTAGCATAGTCACTAATGCTTGGTCGGATTATGCCTTCTTTTAACCATTCATCTATTTGTTTGTTTAAAGCTATCTTCTGCGGTAATGGTAAACGTCGATGTTTTCCATAAATCGGTACTTCATCATTTAAAATAATTCTTGTTTTTATTTCCGTATCAATTTTATTTTTTGGTTTATATTGATTAACCAATTTTTGTACTACATCTCTATATTTGAAATCAACATCTAAATCATCAGGTACACTATTTAAATTAAACACAAAATTGTCATTTTCATTTAATTCATTTTCCATATAATGTAAATATTTCCTTTCTAATATCACTCCGTCAGATGAAACAGATACGTTCGCTAATTCCAACAATGGTCTACCAATGATCATAACTTCTGCCATTACATTGTTCGGAACAATATAAAATATCATTTCATAATCTTCGTTGCTTGTTTTAAACTTTAAATTCACACTTCCCATTGATTTTGTCATTTTACCCCCCAAACCATAAAATACTTTATCATCATCATATCTTGATGGTTTTCCAATCTTGTAATAAATTTGTTCCGTTATTAAATTAACATCACTTCCTGTATCAAATAATGCCATTATGATGTGTTCATTAACTTCAACATGGATTATAGGTTTTCTTGTTGATGTTTTAACGTTCAGGGATTCCATTTGTTTGTTGGTACATTCGGCTGCAATATGTCCAAAATTATGACATTTAAAACATTTATTACCTTTAAAAGCCGTTGGACAATTTTTAGATATATGTCCATTTTCACCACATCTGAAACATTTAAAAATTTGAAAATCATTCCTTTTCTTTGTTTGTTTGGTATCTCCTTCGGTATAGTTCTTTACAGTAATTTCTTTCTTAAACTGGTTAATTACTCTCGTATTTTCCATCACTCGTTCATATTGTTCAAGCTTAATTTTCAGCATGTTGATATTTTCCGCTCCATATAATAATATTTTCTTATTTTCATCTCCATCTAAACCTCGAATAACATAGTCGATAATCGATATTTCATCCATATCGACCTGTGAACCCATTTCCACCATTGAATATAAATATTGTTTTATGGATTCATTTTTATGTTTTTTCCTTATTGCCATTTCTCGATGAATTTGTGCACTGCTACAGATTTGTTTAAATTCATCCAACAGCAATACCTTCATATCTGCCCACGATCGTAATTTAAATTCCGTTGAAATAAATTGCTTAGCAGTCCCCGTCATTAACCGCCTAGCAAATAAAAACATTTGTTTATCATTCAATTGCATCACGTCAGCAATTTCTTCAAAATTGGCTATCCATTTTGCAATTGTTTTGCTCCTATCATCACCGCTGAATCTTTCAATGGACTCTTCTATATCTCTAAATGAACAATTGTTTTGATTAGTATACCCGAAATTACCTCTTTCTTGATTTTCCTGAAATATAGGTTCGTTTAAATTTGATTCTTCATCTGTATTATTCTCAATTGAAATCGCCTTATATTCTATAATTCTTTTCGCTAACATTTCTTTTGTTCCTTCGGTTGAAATGTTTCTATCCTGACACATTTGCAGTAGTTGTGCCCTACTTGTTTTTGATAGCACATTTAAAATATCCTTATCCATTTCTTCGTTTAATTTTATTTAAAATCTTCTTAAAATCTCTTCTTTAAAACTTCTTTAATTCTTCTTCTATTCTTCTTCTTTAAATTTAATGAATTATTATTTCATTTAAAATTTAATAATTCTTTATTCTTCAGAGGTTGAGCCCCCAATTGTAGTTATCAGACTAGGATAACTGGTGAGTTTTAAAAGAACATTGATTGATTATATATTTTAAATATATTACATTTATTATTCGCCGTTAAAATAAAAACTAAACTTCAATCAAAAATTATACAATACAAAATAATGATTATTGATATATTGATTAATAAATTACAGTATCTCGTTCACTATGATAATATTAATATATACCAAGTGGCAAGTTATTATAATACTACATATATATATATATACAGGGTGTCCCAGTACAGGGTGCCAACCCGAAACAGGCAGGTTCTACACCTCATTTCCAATCAAAAAATGTATGGCGACCCCATGTCTATCTCACTTGGTTTTCGAGCTAGCCCGAAAAAACGATTTCGTTGAAGTTCAAGGTAGTACGTAGATGTTATTTACCATATCTCAGCAACCACTTATCGGAATCCAATAATTATAACCTTGTTGGAAAGGTATTTTAACTATCTTTAACTCTTTTGAATATCACAAACTTCGGTGACAACCCGTTTTCATGCTATAGCTGGTCAAACACAAGAAATTTCAACGGCCTCAAATATTTTTGTTATTTTGCAAGCCCAGAACTATAGAACTTTTATGTTTATCAACTGTCGGTTTTTAGAAAAACTTCTTTGATGTTTTAGCTTTAATTTGATGTACAAACTTTTAAAATATGTCAACTCGTCTTAGAGATATGACGAAAATAATATTGAAATGTGACGAAAATAATGCAAATTTTTCAAAAATTTAACACACATTTATTACATTGCAAAGTTCAATGTTCTGTTGTTATGGCGTTATCTAGGTAACATAACTTCCAGGGATTGTAATTAATTTAATGGTGACTTAGAAATAAAAACAGTTAAATCTATTACCGTCATAAATTCATACAATTCTTTTGTTTTTTGTGCTACATCTCTTCGGCATTTGTACGTTACATTTTACGTTTACGTTTAATATTCATTAGAAAATTACGTTTGTTTTATAAAGAATAATTCGGAAGTTTGAAACGGTAAAAAACAGTAAAAAATAAATTTCAAAAGCAGCCATCCAAATTGGTGTAAGTAAAAACTATGCTTGGCGTGCAATGAAGGCTGCTGGTTTACATTCTTATCATTTGCAAAAAATTCAAGCACTTAAAGAAATAAACTACGTCCCCCGAATAACTTTTTGTGATTGGGTGATTCGTTTTTATGAACAAGATCCCAGGATATTAAATCAAATTTTATATACGGATGAAGCAATGTTCACACGTGAAGGGATATTTAATAATTAAAATAATCATCATTGGTTAAAGGAAAACCGGCATTCAGTTCGGCAACACGAATTTCAGGAACGAATAGCAGTCAATGTATGGGCAGGAATGATTGCAAATCAATTAATTGGTCCATACTTTCTACCTGGGCGGCTGGATTCAGATTCATATTTAGTTTTTTTGCGAAATAGGTTATTCGATTTACTCGATGATGTTAATTTAGCTGATTTGCGATTCATTCATTTTCAACATGACGGTGCACCCCCACATTTTGCACGAAGTGTAAGAGAACACTTAAATGACACATTCGGTCAAAGATGGATTGGAAGAAATGGCCCCATTAAATGGCCACCACGGTCGCCAGACCTCACACCATTAGATTTTTATCTATGGGGGTTTGTAAAGACATGGTTTATAAAACACCAGTTCATACCAGGGAAGATTTAATGAATGGCATTAATAATGCGTTTGAAGTTTTAAAAAATAATCCGAATCAAATTCGATCGGCTACTAGGGCAGTATTAAAATGGTGTCGAATATGTCGATCACATAATGGACACCATTTTGAACAATTTTTGTAGTAAAGATTTAAATTTAATTTAATAAATGTGTTTTAAATATTTGAAAAATTTGCATTATTTTCGTCATATTTCAATATTATTTTTGTTATATCTCTAGAACGCGTTTACATATTTTAAAAGTTTGTACATCAAATTAAAGCTAAAACATCAAAGAAGTTTTTCTAAAAACCGACAGTTGATAAACATAAAAGTTCTATAGTTCTCGGCTTGCAAAATAACAAAAATATTTGAGGCCGTTGAAATTTCTTGTGTTTGACCAGCTATTGCATGAAAACGGATTGTCGCCGAAGTTTGTGATATTCAAAAGAGTTAAAGATAGTTAAAATATCTTTCCAACAAGGTTATAATTATTGGATTCCGATAAGTGGTTGCTGAGATATGGTAAATAACATCTACGCATTACCATGAACTTCAACGAAATCGTTTTTTCGGGCTAGCTCGAAAACCAAGTGAGATAGACATGGGGTCGCCATACATTTTTTGATTGGAAATGAGGTGTAGAACCTGCCTGTTTCGGGTTGGCACCCTGTACTGGGACACCCTGTATATATAAATGTCTATATATATATATGTATATATGCTTGCTTAGAGATAAATATAAAATTAATACGATACATGTTATTTTTAGAGATTTTATAAAATTATATTTATACATGTTTTTGCTCATTTCATTCAATTTTATTTAAACACAGGGGATTTTCTTTTTAATATTATTATTATTATTATTGTTATATATATACGTTCAATATTACACATAAAAATACAATTTTTAATTGAATTCAATGAGAAACTAAACATTTTTATATATTTATTTATAGGGGTTCTTAATGACTCTGAATTTAGTTCATTTAGATATATATATTTAATTTGTCTAAATAGTTAGAAAATAATATATTTTCTATATACATATGTGTGTAATATATTCAAAGCGCAGTATGTATAATAATATTTGATTTTTACAATTATTACATATTCATATATAGATCATTTATTCAACAATAGAATTCGTATCTATTAAATAGTATAAAATAATAATAAAAAATGTGTAATTATTTATTATTTAGAATTGTGTAAATAATTACATTTGATACATTTCGATAAATTGTAATATGTAATTAATTATTTGTTTATAATATAGGATAAACAATTATCACATAAATACCGGGTAATTCAACACCTGTGATATGTCAATGTTTAAATTCTGTGAACAAAACAAATAATTTGAATTATTATCCTATTATATATATAATGTTCAGAGTTATCATATACAAATAAAAATGTCAATTACCCATATTGTGTGTCGTTTGATATATCATTCGCACAAATACATCCATAATATATATATATATATATATATATATAAATATATTTGAATAATTTAATTGGGAAGGTGGTTTAAATTTAAAAAAAAATTGAACACCATTAAAGGTATATAATGAACATTATACAAATATTTATTTGTTTATATAATACACTTAATACATTAACTGCAACAAAAAGAAAAACAAATGGTTTTTTGTTGCATAAATAATTAATTCAATTAAATTTTTTCCCATCTGTGATACTATTAACATCGATAATGATAAAAAAAGTATACTTTTATTCAAATTGATCTTATATTTTAAAAATACCATTATATTATTATTTAGTTAAATATGTAATTTATTCGCTCATTCACGATATATATCCATACATTTTTATATATATAAAAATGAAATTCAGGGTATGTATGTGTATATATGTATATATATATAAAGCATTTTTAGAAATTTTTTATCTAATGTACTCTATATATATTTATTTATATAATACTATATGGATTATTTACATGTTGTATAGACACATTCCAAAATGAAAATAAAAAAAAAACGAATAAAAATAAATAAATGGAAAAGTTAAACACATATGTGAATAAAATATGAGCAAACAATTTCTTCATATCGTATATATATTTTATATGATATATATACGATGTATCTACAACATATTATGTATGTTTGCTAATACAAAATATATTTGGTATATATATTTATATACACAAATATAAGTACAAAAAATGTTACATTAGGTATATATCAGTTTTTATTTTGCATCCATCCAGTATATTAAAGTAAAAGAAATCTCGCAAATATTATGTATTCATACACAGGGAGTTCTTGTGTCCTCAAGTCCTATCATATACATTTTTAAATGTTACTGCAAATGATATACATATATATTAATAATAAATTAATCGCTTTAAAATCTATAACTCAACTACATGGATGGATGATATTATGAGGGTAATTATAAAGTATTGATACCCATTTAATTTTTCCACCTGTCATTTATTCACAAAATCTGATCCTTTCGAACACCTTGTGCTATTGAATTGTAACAATTTTAAAAGTCAGTTCGATTTTTCCATTTTGTTAATTTTTTCTATATACTATGTACGTAATATGTATAATGTATATACAATCAAAATATTTAAATGAAAATGTTTTTCAACGTGTAAAATTGTAAACGAATGTTTCCATACCAATATGTATATGAACGTATTTATATTTAAATGTATATGCCAATGTATAAAAATCTAAAAAATGTATATAAGATGAAATGTTCGTTCGTATATATTTTATATTTACCTTGATTCATATATATCATATAGAACATACACATAATGTACATTTCATTCAAATTATTTACTATAATGGATGGGGGTAATATTTATTTATCAATTCGGAAGATTGCCTTGTGATTATGGGGCGACGAAATTACAACACCATATTTATATAAAATATATATAATCAGAACAGTTTTTTTTGTATAAAATAAAGTTTACATTTATTATGTAGGTAGTGTATATACATACATACATGTATATGTATATATAACGCTCTCCTGCATATAGTATAAATATGCGATCATCTTATTTACCAGAATCATTTTATATAAACAGAAATATTCTATTATAAACAAATGAGTATTTGATTAAAGGGTGATACAATTTATAAAAATATATTATATTATATATTTAATATTATTTGTTTTCCATTGTCATTTTTATTGATCATTCTTTAATTTTCACAAAATAAATTGTTTAAAAATTTTCTTATTTGATTTTTATTTAGAAAAAAATGTGTATGTTTAAATATTGATATGATAACGATATATAAATAGGTTATGATATAGATATTAATATATCTTTCATCATCATATCCCATGAGGACTTTAACTCATTTATGTTTATATATTCAATAAAATTATAATAAATATCATGTGATAGAATAGATATATAGATAATATTACAGGTGAACTCCGTCATATAATGGATTAATTTATGTGGAACTGGAATTGTATATTTACAAAGAATTTTTCAAAAAGCGATATATGTTACAAATTAAATCCTTTTTACAATTATAAAACTATATATCCATTTATAATCCCATATTTTCATTATGGTAAATATGTATTATAGATTACACAGATACATTTTATATTTATATTCATATACATTTTATGATTTTATGCACTATCGCACTATTCATTTCCGTATTTATGTATTGTAAATGAATAGAATTTCATTTTAAAATTATTTGAAAATAATGTATTCCTATACTATATATTATATGACGTATGCATATATATATAGGTTTGTCTAAACATATATAGATATATAAATATAAATTATGTATAATAAAACTTATTCAAATATGCATGTTTAGTTATAGCCATATACACATAAATCTAAAATCAGAATATTTTGAAATTTTAAAACCATTTTAGCTAATGCACTCATTTATTTTAAAACCTCAATTAAACAAAACCTATCCGCAAATTATTCATATAGATTTTGTATATTTATTTAAGTTTTTATGTGAAACGGTAGCGTACAAATAAACATCGCCCAATATAGACTTAATGTATGTATGCGTTTGTACGGGATACAGCTATATATATAAACTAAAAATAATATAGAAAATTACAGGGTTGTTAAGCAAGAAGAAATATCCAGATCTTTTGTTATATTTTGATTAATTCACTATATATTTTTTCTTCACTTGATTATTATTTGCAGAGATTCAAAATAATAAAAATTGGAAAGAATTTGGTTATAGGAAAAACTTCCCGACGATATACATGATCAAAATATATTCATGTAAAAAAATTATCTAAAAATTTTAAAACTAAAAAGTTTAAATTTTATATATTATATTATCTATTGACATACGATATATTATCAATGTACGTTACGTTTACATATTCATACACAAATTGTATGTATATGTGGTGCAGATATAAATATGCATGCAAATACTCTGCATTCCACATATAACCATATAGATATGCATGCATGCATACCTATATGACCCAATATATATATTGCATTATCAATATCATGTTTTGAAAAATACAGCTTGTACAGCACATTGTATATATATACTAAATATATAAATCTAAAGGTATGTATACATACTCTATATATATATATATACAATATATAAATTTGTATCCATAGTAGATACATAAAGAAATAGATGAATTAAAAAAAATTAAAAAAAATTCGGGAGAAGGTACTTTGGATTACTGGCAAAACATTTTGACACAAATATTTCATTGAAAACAACAAAAAAAAAATAAAAGCACAACAAAGAAAATAAAACCCCAAAAACAGAATAATATTAATTTGTATATGCACACAAAATTTACTAACGCATCCTCAACTAATGCATATCGATGATGCGATCGTTGAATTATTTGAAAACCTTCTGCAAAATCGTTCTATATATTTATACTTCCACTGTATCCATATATATATTTGTGTGTATTTGCATATATAAAATATAAAATGTATTTTGTATGTCAGAAATCTATTATACCTGTATATGATGTATGCATGCGTTATAGCAGTATATTACATTTTCTTCATTCTATATGATTTTACATAATATATTCCATATTTATATATGAATATAACATGAATGGAATATTATATAAAATAATATATGTACTACAAATTTTTTTAATATTGAAATGACCGCATATATAGTTATGCAACGGATTGTGCTTATACATGCATTTTTCGTACATGTTTGAATATATATATATATAAAGGATATCAGGAAAAATCATTATTGGACAAAATATAATGAACGATTTATATAATGTTTATATATTTGATGTCTACAGGTAAAAGATATATGTATCCATATAATTTTTCTGTATTTTTGTCATGCGGAAAGGAACTATAAACTTCCGCAAAACAATTTGATTATATATAGAGATAGAGATAGAGATTTTCCGATGCGGTGACGAAATAGTGTTATATATATAATATACATATATTGTAATAATTTTCACTATATTTTCTATTGTTTAAAGATATATATATATTTAAAGATATAAAAATTATTTTATAAATTCTATTATACACAAAAATAATATGTATAATAATATATATTTATTTCTATATAATTAAATACAATACAGATACAGATTATACTAAAGATTATGAACAAAGAGTATAATAATTATAATAAATAAAAAAACAATTTAATTTTTGTTATTGTCATAACAAAAAAAAAATAGGTGTATTTATATGACCACATATGATATATATACATCTATATACTGTATACAAAATTTAATCATTAATTTATATCAAATGTAAATAAAAAGTATATATCAATATATACTATAGATTATGGACATACTGTACATATGTATATAAAAATCCATATGTAACGATTGAAAATATCAAGTATATTGTTTTTTTTTATTTTCGTTTTGTTGTCATTAAAACAATGTGTAAATAAAATCTAAATCCCATATAATAATTAACAGCTATTTTCAAAAGGATATATAGTTTTGATCAATATTTATTTAATTTTAATAATTCAAAATATCAACAATAATGCCAACACTGAAAATTTTTTTCGTAAATATATACATAAATCCATATACATATGAATATACATATTCATATATTTATATATATAAACAATAATAATATTATGTATATAATCTATAGATATATGAGAACGAAAATATATATTGTTGAATATATAACAGTTGATTAATCATTATAAAACAACGTATTTTTTTTTATATTTCATTTTCATTGTACGTCGTATTTTCCGATATATATACATATATAGTTGGAGTTACATGTATTTATGTATATAGTTGCTATTGTCATTAATGTTCAATCGATAAAAATATTTTTTTTTTCATATAAATATGAAGTCCTTTTTTGTTATTATATATATATGTAATATATTCCAACATGTTTTTTTATTTTGATTCATTTATATATGTTATTGTTTTATTTTTTCTTTTTTTTTTGTTTATTTGTCATATATTATTTTCATTTTTATTTTCCTATTTTCAATTCACATTCATATTATGTAGCTGTATGTTATTATTTTTTTTACATATGGAATAGATATATGATTAATATTTAAATAGTAAAAATGACCACCATTATTAGTTGTATATGTAATATCGTAATATGTATATTATAAACCAGAAGTGTACGTAAAAGGATAAAAGGGACGATATGACTATACGTATATACATACTGTATTTTTTTTTGTATTTCTATTCTATTTATGTATTACAATTCAACCGATAAATATTTATAGAGTAACTTCAACTAAATAAAAATAGTTTTCAAATATTTTATATTTGTATAACATAAACATTTTTATACAAAACTAAATCACAAATCAAACATATAATAATGTGATTTATGAATGAATCGATTTGTGTTTTGTTTTATTTTCAATCACTTCATATATGTTTTTTAGTGTGTATATACTTTCATATAATCGTATAGAACTAAATCAACCATATACAATTTAATCGTCAAATTGTTATCTATTTTCATAGCTTGTCTAAAAGTTTATTTGATTTTATATATGACTAATAAGATAATAGGTACATATTATATGTACTATCACAAAGTGGATATCAATAAAGGAAAATTAAAAACGTTGTAATTTAACTTCATTAATGTTTGACCTTTACATCAACTTAATGTACATATATATATGCTTGCATTTTAAACATATTTATTTAATTTTCTAAATTACCAAAATGAAATGAAACAAAGAAAATGATTACCAAAACGAAACACTTAATTTTTTAAATGGAAATCCATTAATTAATTAAAAAACCCTTAATAACCCTAATGCGGATAGGTTGATTTTCATAAAAACCATCTGTATATATCTTATGATGCTGTATATATCTAAAAAAAACCATATGATGTATATTTTAAAAAAAAAACTATAATCGCACCAAATAAAATCTATATATGTGTCTTATCTGTAAAATGTAATAAAATACATTTTGCGTAAATATATATTTATGCGCTTATATGATCTCAATGTATATATATTAGAAGTCATGTAAATATTTGCAATGTACAATATCAGGAAAATTGTTGACTATATACATAAATTGATAGAATACATATTATATATATATATATTATATATATATATATTATATATATATATATATATATATATTACAATACACTTGAGCAAACATACAAAGATATATACCTTTTTTTTTTCTTTACACAAACCAAATAAATACTTAATAAAAATTTTTTTAGTAAATAAATTTAAAAGAATTTTACATTTACAGACATTGCAGTAATTTTCGATTTTCTATGCGTTTATATATTACAGGATGAAAATATATTTGATCGATTTTTTTTTTGATCATAAGGTAATAAACATTTTACTCCATTGGTTGAAAAGTATTGGTGATTTAAATCTAATCAGATATAACGATATGGTTTGATCTTTTCGAAATAATATTTTTTATATTGGTGACTTTAGATTATAACCTTATTTTCCCCTATATGCCGTCTATAACTGTTGATTAAAGCGGCTCTAATTGATCAGGATTTCGCTCATCCTGTGTTATCAAATCCCCACTGTGTTTAGACATTTTTGTTTTGTTTTATATTTAAAATAAATTTATTTATGTATATTTATTTATAAATTATTTACCCCTGTGAGAGTATGTATTGTATATTTTCATTATTTTATTTTCCATTCTCATATAGCTCGCATACAAAAAAAACGAGGTTTTGATACTTATTTAGATTTCATAAGAAAACGTATGTCCATCATATACTTGTGAATTTAAAAATACACATCTATATAAATGGTTCATAATATACATTTTATTGTATATTTATTTATATATATAGATATGCACAGAATATGGCTGCCATTTTCTACAATTTTCTCAAACAATTTTCCCGGTCGATGTTATATATATATCTGTATATTATGTACATTTGAGTTTGATACATAAATATGTATGAATTGCGATGCAAATATCATATATGTGTTCAAATGTATATACAATTATCTTCATAATTATATATGTACACATCAATATATGAAAATATATAGAAAAATGCGTTAGCTCTATATATCATTACGATTTCATGTTAATATGTTCAGAATGTGCCTATATATGTTCATATGTGTGCATAATTTATATACTGTATTAAGTACAGGAACATTGATGTTTTACAACTATATACAATAAATATTGGATTCACATATATAATACATTTATCTATCTATATATTTTGATATAGACATATATTCATATATATATACCATTTCATGGAAAGGTACGCCATCACATCGTTATAGTTGCTATAGTAACATTTTGGCCACCCTTAAATTGCTCCCATACCACCCATTTATATATATTCATATACATACATTTGTGTATTTATGATTCGCCCCAAAAAGCAAAGGCATTGGATTCTATATATTAATATTTTAAATGCATTTTATATCCTATATATATAAACATACAAAATAGAACGATTTACGATTATGTACATGTATACAAATATGCTTATATATATATATATCATGTGAAAATGCAAGACATGGACATGATAAATAATTATATTATATTGTTCTAGTGTCCGTATAATTGCAAAATTATAACATTTTTCCATAAATTTGATCGAAATTCTGTAACATATTTTTTTATTATTTGTAGGATCATATAGAAATAAAAAAAAAGTTTAACTTCATTTATATGTAAAGAGTTTAGTAAAAAATAATTAAAATGATATACTTAAATGTATGCCTCCCATATACACCCATCCCCATGCTTATAATATATTGCAAATTAACTTTGAAAATATATTATATATTATAAAATCATATAAACGTATATATTTTTACTATATACATTTCAAGAAAATATTTCGAAAATATTAAAATGTAAACATTTGATATTACATTAAATTTTTACTATATAAATTCTGTGTAAATTTGATTAGTTTATTATTTTCAAATATCATTTAAGAAGATGGATGACTGCGTGGCATAAATGTCAAATGTTTTTGTCAAAAATCTTTTGTTTATAAACACATGTTTCTAAATAAATAAATATAATTTAAAAAATAATTTAAACCGTATATATATATATCGCCTATATAGAGCAAACGTATTTAATGGAAAGTGCTTTTGTTTTAAATATCATATATTATAAATGAATGAATGTATATGCAATGCGAATAACTAAATAAATCTGTAAATATATAAATTTTATTATTTAATAATATTTGAAAATCTGATGAGCGTATAATAATTTTAAAATAATGATATAAACTAAATATATACATATGCAATTGTATATGGTCTATATATATATTGGGATGTAGAAAATTCACCCTGTTTGATATTATTATTTTATTATTTATTGTATTACTTATATGCTTATATCAACTTTTCACCATATATTAATATCTATATATATATATATGAATGATATATCCGTATAATAAATGTTTGTATTTTTGTATAACGATATATATATTTATATGTAAATATACATTGTGCGATTCTACTATATATATATGTATATATATATACTGATACCGATGTATGCATACATTGATGAGTGAATGAGTAAATGTTAGTTTACACGGTAGTTATAATATGAAGTTTGCCAAATAAATATAACAATATTTATATAATATTTACCATTATATATATTATAATAACGTTTACTATTTTATTTACAAAAAGATAATACTGTTGAGTATTTGGGAAAATATTGGTATAGACAAACTAATTATTATATACATATAGATATTTTATATATGTATTTTTGACTTTAAAGCGATTTAATTTTTGTTTTTTAAATATTTATTTTTATTTTTTATATTTTTGAATGAATGAGAGATGTAATACACGTTATTTATTTATTTATATTATATTGTTAGGTGAATAAACATAAATAAATATATATTTATATATTTGATATTAAATAATATATATAGATACAATTTAATGTGTATATAACTATATATGAAATGAACTATGAGTATAGATAAAAAGTTTAATATAGTGATATGTACTACACTTTTATTTGTTGTCATTTTTTTCACCAAAATCCATGATGATAATGATGAAGATTATTATTATTATTATCATTATTGTTATAATAATGTATGTATTGAATTTTGGATTATGTTTATTTGAAAGCAAAGTTTAAATATTAAAGTCAATATTTGAATCAATATTATATATAGTTTATATATAAATTATTCTTGCGTATTTATATGCTTTATATATATAATTTATATATATTTAATAACAACAATGAAAGTCATCACGTAATGTTTGCATACTTGCATATATATATATATACGCATTTATTATTGACACAAATTTATGTCATAAATTTTGTCTCTTTATTATTAATATATATCTATATATAAAAATCAATAGAATAATAACACTTGTATTTAAAATAAATATAAGAAAATGAATTTAATTTGATTGAGATTCTTAAAAAAATCTATGAAAGAAATAATCTGGTCAAAGAAATTATATCTTTGTCAACAGATCGATAATATAAAACATCCTTATATATACATATATGTGAATTATTATATTTATTTATATACGAGTATACAAATACAACAATATTGTTTATCCTTTTTATATTTACCCATATTTATCTGTGTGCTTTTCTATTTCATTTCCATTCATTGCCAAACATAGTTTTCCATCCTATATTTTTAGCCAATTTCATTTCTAATTCTTTATATATGATTTGTTGTACATAAACGAAACGAGTATATTTATTTATTATATATATATATATATATACAAATATAATCAACATATCCTTTACGTTTACGTATATACTTGTAGGTAAATCGAATATATATATAAGTATAGAATTATTCATATATATAGAAATGCTGATCTGATATAGTATATATTGTGTATACATCTTTTCGTGTAAACATTTGCAGATCTGTTCACAATTAAGTCAATTTAGTTTTAGCACCTCTAGTACTTAATAAGCACACAACAAAATTATTTATTTGAATGGTTGATTATATATACCTATATATAGATGAATCCATATATATATATATATATATTATAGTCTTTATAGATATAAATGTTTGGATAAAGGAATGTTTTCTTAACATTAAATCGAATCAATATAATGGATATTTTATATAAGTATATTATGAATATATACCGTAAACATTTATGGCTATATATACAATGTGTGGATATAAAATTGTGTACACACATGAAATAAAATTTATATATAAATATTTATAAAAGTATAAAATGTACCTTTATATATATATGATTGATTAGTCATTTAATTAAGTTTAACATATATTTTTTGTGTGTGCAAATATATATATTATTATACGTTTGATTAATGGAATATAATTATTATTTAAACGTATATATACTCATAAAAATAAATTTTTCAATATATTACTCCAGATATAAAATAATATGGTTTAGTTAACTTAAAAAGTTTTACGGGCGCTGTATAACAAAATTCCTTATGTTCAAGCAGATATTTAAAAGTTACAAAAAAAAATTTATATTTATTTTTAATTAAACATTAAATCAAATCAACAATAGGTAAATTAATATTTTTCAAAAATGCGATATGGATATGGAAAATATAACCAATCTAATTCTTTTTGTATTCTGCGTTGAGTTTTGATCCTATATATATATATAACATAATTTCTTTAAATTTCCATTCAAATTAAAATGAGTAAAATTCAATTAATGATTTATAATTTTCTGTTGAAGGATATTATTTTAATATATATTAATATATACATATACTACATATATAATAAATATATATAATTATAATATGCAATATATAAAATGTAAACATAATATTAAAAATATGTATGTGCAATAAAAAAAAAGGATAAAATGTAAAATTAATTGGAGGGTTAAAATTTAAATTATTAAAATATATACATATATATGCACATATATACGATGTACGAAAATATATAAAAGTTTTAGACATTTACATTCAAAATTTCGTTTGGTTACAAAATAAATATAGGAATGTAACTATAGACAGTGTAATAAATATATATATTAATAGAAAACGTGTATTTATTGTATAATATAAGGATATAGAATAAAAAAAACATCCTATACATATAATATATAACTTTATATATTATATATTATATAATATATATATATGTATATATGTAGATAGATATATAATAAATAAATAAACAACGATATTGTTCAATATTTAATTATTATTTTGTAATGTTTATATAAATTAAAATTATGTTGATATGATACTCTGTTTACATTTTTGTCATCCATCTCATTGCTAATATATTTTATATATAAATTTATTTATTTATTTATATATACCGAAAAGAATATAAACTTTTCCGAAAATATTTAATTAAAAATGTATATGTATTTTATATATAACGATAACCTAAAATTGATTTGAATATTCATCAATGGAATTTTTTTTGTCGTTTACGGACGATGAAATGCGTGGTGCACAATAATGAGTTTTGAAGGGTACTGAGATAAGGGAATCATTTGGAACATTTTACAAATTTTCTTTGGTATTTTGTATAACAATTTATTTCAAATATTAAAATACTAAAAAATAATACATCTTCAAAAAAATTTATCAAGATTGTGTGTTAGAAGAAAATGATATAGCGAAAGATTTGTCACTTTTTAATCTCTTATATATACGCTCGATAAATATTTCGATAAGACTAGAATTACTTTTATTTTGAAAATAATTTAAATAAAATAAAAAATATTTATGCGAAAAATAATTTAGTATGTGTTATATACTTTTAAGATGAATAAATATACTTTTAAAACTTTTACCACTTCATTTTATACATTACCAAATAGTATATTATATATAAATACAAAAATGGTATTTTTATTATAAATGCAGATACTACTAATTTATTGGTCATAATCTATCTTATATTGTTATATATAGATTATATATAGATACTAATAAAATATTCAATTATTGAAAATGTTAAATTATAATTATTATATATACTCTATAATAACAATACACAAATAACATTTTGAAATATAGCAAACCAACAAAATCTCAAATAAAATAATCTATAACTAATTTTTATTTCAAATAAATCATTTAAATTTTTTAACATTATTTTAATTATATTATAATTTTTTAATTTATTTATATTTATTTTAATCATTTTTCTATATTGTTGAATATTGTCAATATTTGTCAAGAGATTTGTAATTTTGTTAATTTTTTTTTTATAAAAAATATTTTTCATTTCGTCGCTTTATAAGCACATGTATATTTATATATATATATTTCTGTTGTTAATTATATGCTCTTCCTAAACAATATTACAAATGTCAATATCTATATCTTATAAATACAAGTGTGTAAATGTATAACTATTCTATAACCATATAGGTATACATATATTAATTCATATACAAAAACACATTTTAACAAATATTTTGTTTAATTTTTAAATTAAATCTATATTAATATTTTAGAAAAATAAAAGAATAGACAAAGTTTTATTTATATATATATATATGATTGTGTAGTTAATATCACATGTATGTATTTTAAAGTATAAAAAAATTTGTATATGGGTTTATTTTAATATTGTATATATAATTCTGTTATTGTATGAAGTGTTTTTTTTTATTTAATTTACACACACGTTTTATGTTTTGGTATCTTTTTTAATTATATTATATATTTTAAACATTTAAAATTTATAATTATATTACTTTATTTTTTCACTTTAATTATATTAGCGTTTATTTATTTTTTTTTTTAATAAAAGATTCAAATACATACCTGTTGTTGGTGGTAAAAAAATTCATTAAATTATAAATTAATTATATTTTATCTTTTACTTAAATCATTTTCTCATATATATACCAATATGAATATATACGTATATAACATACATATTATATTCATATATTGTATTGTATATAGCGTGAATTTAAAATTTGTTAAATTGAAGTTTTGTTTAAATATTTTGTTATTATCTTTAGGCATAATTACGGCTCTTAAGTGTATATCAATAGAGATTTGTAAATTTATAAATAACTATATATTCATATATTACACCTAAAATCCTCCTTTATGTACAAAAAAGAAATGTTTTTTTTATTTTAAATAAATGTGTGTATATAATATAAAAGAAATAAATAAATAAATAAATAACTAAATCAGTGTATGCAATATTTTTTGTGTTTATATA